>LT669792.1:6766481-7318124 GCA_900128785.1 Arabis alpina
AAAAGCTCTTCATGGGAAACTCCGCAACCTCAAGGATTGCAGGTTATGGCAAGGTTGTTCTGAAAATGACATCTGCCCGTGAGCTCATCCTTAACAACGTTGCCCACGTTCCGGACATGAGGAAGAATCTGATTTCAGGTTCACTTTTGAGCAAGCATGGATTCGCAATGAAAATTGAAGCGGATAAGCTGGTCCTCTCTAAGTACGGAATGTTTTTGGGTAAGGGTTTTGTTTGTGATGGGTTGTTTAAGATGTCTGTTGAGGCTGTGATTCGTGAGAATGTTGTAGGCAATGATGCCATAATTGATGTAGGCAATAATGCCAAAACTGTTGTAACCGAGGCTTCTACCTCGAAGAAGAAGATGAATAAGAATTCTTTTGCTTATGTCTCTGAGTCATTTGAATTATGGCATGAACGTTTAGGCCATGTTAACTTTAAATCTATGAGTAGATTAATGAACATGAATTTAATCCCTAAACAGAAAATAAGCAAACGCAAATGTGAAATATGTGTTGAAGCAAAACTCACGAAAAACCATCACCGAGTGTGGACCGAAAAACGGAACCTCTTGGTTTGATTCATACAGACTTGTGTGATTTAAAATATATTCAAACCAGAGGCGGAAAGAAATACTTCATAACCTTCATCGATGATTGTACTAGATATTGTCACGTTTATTTACTACGGAGTAAAGATGAAGCATTGGAGAAATTCAAAGAATATAAGTTGGAAGTAGAAAATCAACTTAATAAAACTATCAAAATAGTTAGAAGTGATAGAGGAGGCGAATATGATGGACCGTTTGAGGCGTTCTGTAGAGAACATGGCATCATCCATCAGACAACCGCTCCTTATTCACCTGAATCTAATGGAGTTGCGGAACGAAAAAACCGAACTCTTAAAGAGATGATGAATGCGATGTTGCAGGAATCTGGGTTAGCCCAGAACATGTGGGGGGAAGCTTTGCTTACCACAAATTATATCCTCAACAAAATTCCACACAAAGTTACTGGCAAAACGCCATATGAACTTTGGAAAGGTATTATACCTTCGTATAAACACCTGAAAGTGTGGGGGTGCCTAGCAAAAGTTGCAATTCCACCACCGAAAAAGGCAACGATAGGACCTAAGACGGTAGATTGCATTTTCATCGGATATGCGCATAATAGTAATGCCTATCGATTTTTGGTACTAAAATCTGATGTTCCAAACATAGATGCAAACACGATAATGGAGTCAAGAAATGCTTACTTCTTTGAAATCGTGTTTCCGCGTAAAGAAAAAAAGAGTAATAAAAGGGCTCGTGAACAAAGAGATGATCTTACCTTAGGAAATGAGGCAAGTAACTCTGGTACTACTATAAATGATGAAGAAACAGAGGATGAAATCAACCTTAGACGAAGTAAAAGACCTCGTAAAGAGAAAAACTTTGGTTCTGATTTCTTGGTAGTCTTTCTTGCTGAAAATGAGCCAAAAACTTTTTCGGAAGCAATGTCCATTCCGGACGCGCCTTCTTGGAAAGAAGCCGTCAATGATGAGATGGATTCCATCCTACAACATAATACTTATGAGATAACTGAGCTACCTGAAGGGTGCAAAGCTCTTGGGAATAGATGGATCTTCAGAACAAAACTGAAAACTGATGGAGATATAGACAAGTACAAAGCTAGACTTGTGGTTCAAGGATTCAGGCAAAAAGAAGGTTGGATTTCTTCGACACTTATTCTCCAGTAACGAGAATAACCTCCATCCGCATATTAATAGGCGTTGCTGCTTTACGGGACCTTGAAATTCATCAAATGGATGTCAAAACGGCATTTCTAAATGGTGATTTAGAAGAGGAAATATATATGAAACAACCCGAAGGGTTTGTCATCCCAGGACAAGAACACAAAGTGTGTAGACTTGTCAAATCACTATACGGACTTAAACAAGCTCCTAAACAGTGGCATGAAAAATTTGACAATGTAATGATGACAGATGGGTTTAGCATAAATGAATGTGATAAATGTATATACATAAAAAGTACCCCACAAGGATACATTTTATTGTGTTTATATGTAGATGATATGCTTATTATTGGAAGTAATAAGGATATTATTAATAAAACTAAAACCATGCTCAAGGGAAAGTTTGACATGAAAGACATGGGTTTAGCGGAAGTAATCCTTGGAATCAAGATCGTAAGAACTTCCAAAGGAATAACTCTAACTCAAGATCATTATGCTGACAAGATACTTGAGAGGTTCAAGACCTACTCAAACGGAACTGCAAAAACTCCCCTGGATCCTCAACTTCACCTGACGAAAAATTCAGGTGATGCAGTTTCACAGGTAGAATATGCAAGAGTGATAGGAAGTCTAATGTACTTAACAAATTGCACTAGACCAGATTTGGCACATTCTGTTAATGTGTTAAGTCGATACACGAGTAATCCAGGTCATACTCACTGGAAGGCCATAACGAGGGTCTTAAACTATCTCCGATATACCAAGAGTTATGGGTTGCACTATGGTAAAGAACCAGCGGTATTAGAAGGCTACAGTGATGCCAATTGGATTTCTGATTCTAGAAACTCGAAATCTACAAGTGGATATGTCTTTACCCTGGCTGGTGCAGCAGTATCCTGGAAATCTTCTAAACAAACCCTCCTGGCTAGATCAACCATGGAGTCCGAGTTCATAGCTTTAGACAAAGCTGCGGAAGAAGCAGAGTGGCTTCGAAACTTTTTAGAAGATATCCCTATGTGGGAAAAACCAGTGCCAGCTTTACGGGTACATTGTGATAGTCAATCGGCTATATCCCGGGCACTAAATAAGCTATATAATGGTAAATCTCGTCATATTCGGAGGCGACATAAAACCATAAGACAACTGATCTCCACTGGAGTACTCACGATAGATTATATCAAGTCGGCTGAAAACTTAGCTGATCCGTTCACAAAAAGTTTGCCGAGAGATCAAGTTGTTAAATCATCAAGAGGAATGGGTTTAAAGCCTATAACAGAACACGATGCTTAATGGATACCCCACTTATGTCACTGGTAATCCCACGACATAGGTTTAAAGGGCCAACGAAATAAAGCTGAGTAAGAGAAAAACACTGTGAGACAATGTATATACCCAGTTCCTAGGATGATAAACAGTGTTACCTGTGTGTGATAAGGATAAGCATTAGCTTTTAATGATTCCATAACTTTGAGATATCAGTGAAGTAATACATGATGCTTCTTTAAAACAAAGTTGATGGAAGATCACCTAGTGAGTGTGAAATGCGGCCGTTTCTAGGAGAATGAAAGTAAGGCTATATTCTCCAAGTTCACTCATGATTACCAGGAATGTTCAAGGCCAAAATGAACACAATAGAGAACTGATCTCTACGAGAAAATGTTGCTATGCAATAACTGTTGTCTAGGTTTACATTAACGTCCGGGTGGTTCAAGACATCATGTTCACCTCCTGGCCAAGTAAACCCGACAGAAATTAAAATGATTGGTTCAAAGCTGAAAAAAGCTACCTCTCAGATATAGTTACATTTTCGTATACTCTCAAAAGTCTATCAAAGTCTAGTATAGTCGAGTCTGCATATGTTTGTTCAGTCAGTCAAGTCTGCATAAGTTTAGAGTCATTTCTATTCATGTGGGGGATTGTTGGAACGTTTTTTTTTAATATAAGGCCTTTGGGCCTTATTAAAAAAATATGTTGAGTGGTGAAGAGAAATGGGTTTTAAGCCTGTGGGCTAAATAAATCTGGAGTAAATAAAAGGGATATGTATAAACTTGTCCCACATCTGTTATGTGTAAAATATTCCTCTAGTATATAAGAGAGGAAGCTCATGTTTTAGTTTAAAAACATGGAGCTTGGGTGGAGATAAACTCACGCGAGCCAACCCGGACTGAACCGAATTTAACCGGGAATGGGCGTGGGCGTGGGCGTGGTCGTGGTCTTTATTTGACACTTAGGACACTTAGGGACACGTGGGTCTCGTGGTCTTTGATCCGCATCAGTTTTGAACTTTATTTTTGAATTTTTCATTCAATTAAAAATCTGGTCAAAGATGCCATGTGCATTAAGTTTGACCATAAACTCACCCATTATTTCAGCTCTTAATTCCTAAAAACGTTACAAACGTTTGAGAATTCAGACTCACTTCTTAGGTTATAAATAAGACCTTTGTGATTCTCATTCCATTCACTTAGAAACGAAAATCCAAAAGAAAAACTATCCAGCAATCTCTCCAAAAGTAAGTTTTTTGTCTTGAGAGTATCGTAGTGTTAAGTTCGTTAGAGCCGTGATTTGAGTGATTGCAAATACGGTTGTTTTGTGGTTGTATCCTGGGATCCTTGAATCAGTCATCTCGTCGCACTACGGGTGATTCAAAGGGTTAAGGAAAGAGATTCGTCTCGCCTCCGCAACTCTCTTCTTCCCTTAAACGTCTTTCTTATCGTAGTTTATCACTGATTCGTAGTGCTCCATAATTTTGGTCCTACAATCTTAACCCTTTGTGATCCGGCTGTTGTTTTCATAAACATCAGACGGATTGAATTGCGATAACAAAAACTCGATAATAGAAATGTTTGTTACAGAGCTCGTATCGCGATATTCTCATAAACGTTTTCGTTGATTGCTTTCTGTTCGGGAAGAACACGATTTGTTTAACGTTTGCGAACGGTTAAACTCTTAAATTCGATAATTTTTCTTGAATTGCGATTCTGAATTATTATTGGGTAATTTGATAATTGATTTGAATTGCGATTCTGAATTATTACTGTGTAATCTGATAACTGTTATATCCACTACAAGAAAAATGGGCATTCTTAGCTCACGATTAACGCTATGATAGGGGTATAATAGCGTTTTCATAAACGCTATGACAGCCGGAGCTATCTTAGACCTCCTCTCTACAATAGCAGTTTTTGCAACGCTATAATTAATTGTTCTATAATAGCGTTAATCAAATGCTTTAATAGATATTTCTATAACTCATAATAAATGCTATAATATTTATGTTGTAGCATTTTTTTATTGCTATATTAGATTTTATATATTAAGGTTTTTGCATTTTTTATTATAAATATATTTTTTACATAATTTAAGGTTGGTCAACAATATGTATTTAAATATACTTTTTGATTCATGGAAAACATAACAACTCTTACAAATAATGTCATAATTCGATGTGAGTCAATTACATGCAACGAAAGAGTTCTAAAACTAGAAGCCTAGAGATGATCTTCACCACCATCATAAACTCCAAAACCTCCCATTTGATATTCGGAATCTGAATACCTCTACCATCTTTTTCCTGCAGTATAAACAAAACACAAACCGATGGGACATTTTAGCTCTTTTGCACATAATACATAGTTTTCAATGTATTAAACCGACTAGCAGAACCATCTCCATGTACATATGTTATGAGAATGTTAAATGATTGAATGAGAACAAACCTTATCAAGCTTTTCTCTAGATCCAAAATCAATATTCAGTCTCTCGTAGGAGACATGAGACTCATCATCAATTCTCCAAGCACACTCCCTCATGCTATTCACTTTATTTGCTCTCCAAATAGCTCAGATGCAGTAACTCTCATCTCTGAAAAAACTGAGCTGCCACAATGTATGTGTGCCTTGAAACCTGCAAACATTTGTGAAAGAAACCAAATACCAAGCTCAGTTACAATTCTAACTTCCCAAAAGAAGCTACTCAGCTGAAAGAACCCATTAAAAAGCACTTAACTTTATCAGTATCTGCTTAAAAGGTCATCAACTAAGTGCTTGAAGAATCAAAAGAAAAATCAGAGAGGAAATGAGCATATATGTTTTGTATCTTCAAATAAGTCAGCTTAAGTACCATTCATTCTTATTGTTGAGGATAGAGAGTTAAGTTTTGTGAAATGGAACAAATAAAAATAAGAGAACAGTTTTTGATAATAGTTACCTGAGAACCCAGATGTAGAGTGAGATGGTTAACTTGATTTTTGGTGATGTAGAAGCATCAATATCACTCTCCCTATAATTTTGCTTATGGATCTTGAAGAACGTAGACAACAAGAAACTACATTTAAGCCACATCAAAGTGCACTAAAAACTACTGAAGCCAATGTTCTTACCTCTAAGTTCAGTCTGCAGGGTCCATGTACAATCGTTGTATCCCTAAGAAAGAACCTTATACAATTGAATCCAAATCACAACAAACAAACAAAGAGACTCAATTTCCAAAATCCGAATTAGGGATTTCAAATCATAAACAAAGGCAAAATAAAACAATCGCATACGTTGCATTTTCAATGAAGTCATATGTGGAGAGAGTATTGCTATTCCAAACAGATACCTTAATATACCAAAGACCTTCAAGCAAAGTTAACATAAAATTCTCTTGGTGTACAACGTTTTTCCGACCATCTGAAACAAGAAACCCATCAAAATTGAAAAATCAATAAACATAAACTAACTCTTTAAGAATCAAATATCTTAAAATTGTTAGAAAAGCAATTTTCTTTATCTGAACAAATCATAATGAATAAGAAAGCTTGTCGGGATAAAACAATTGAGTGATAGTATTTGATCTTTAAAAGCAAACACTTGTTAAGATTTGGATTCCAAGTAAAACGAATAATAAGTGCCGCTTTAGTGGTACTAAGATTTACCTCCTCGTCTTTGGCACCATAAACAAAGATCATACAATCGAGCAGTTTGTCGTTTGAGTAGTAGATCCCATGAACCACAAGAAACCTTTAGCACTAATTCCTATAGCATGAACCCCTCTCTCAAGGATTCTCTCTATGGTGAAATTAGCAACCTTCTCAAGAAGAACCAGACATGTCAAGTATGAAATAACAAAACTTAAAAACCCATTCTCATTCCAATAACAAGATCCTAGCTTACATTATGATTCTTTGAAACTAGATGAGAAAGATGATTACCTCTTTCTCCGATGGTGAGGGAAAAGATGTTGTTGTAGACTTGAGCACACCGTTTGTCATGTATAATGAAGAATTGTACTCTCTCTCGAAGGAAGGTGCTGCAAGCATCATGATTCGATCGATACCCAGGAAATTTAAGGCAAAAATTGGTCAGATCTAGGAACAAATCGAATGGATTCAACAAGAACACTCCACAAAACCCTAATTTCAGTGAGCAAAAGGAGAAGAAATTAGAGAAATTGGAGGTTTGTTTTAAAAAACGGAAATGGTTTTGAGTTTAGGGTTAACCTGAACTTGGAGATTCGTGAAGGAAGAAATCGGCGATGGCATCTGAGATGTTGAGATCCACACCAGAAATCAGAACAGGTGAAGAGGGTTTCCGTCGGTGATTCCAAAGTGGATTTTTGTTGGCAAAAGTGCAGATCTGTAAGCCGGAGAAGAGGAGATCTTAGAGGAGAGAAGATGAAGATGACGAGAGAAGACGAAGAGGCAGACGAAGAGAGAAGACGATAATATCTTTTTCTAATTTTTGTGAAATAGAAAGAAGGGAAAAATGACATGTTTTATTTTTAGATCTAAAGTTTAGGCGCAAAATGAAATATTTTGGCTAAGTGTTGCCGCTATATAAAATATTTTGTTAAATTTTAGGCTCTAAAATCCTATATTCCCACTTATTCATTTTATGGCATAATGTTTTAAAAATGCTATTATATGTAAACTTAGTTCACCCATACATCTTTCATAGCAGTTACGAAAACTCAGCTATCTTCATGTGCTATCAATGAACCATTTTCTTGTGGTGTAAATTGCGATTCTAAAACTGATTATCGAGATTGTTGTTTTCTTTATAATATAGAAAACTTACGATTTTATTTGTCACACTAAATCGAAACTGATTCCATTGTTTGGTCTCTGTTTTTGATAGAAAAATGGATGCTCAGAACCAGAATGTTTCCAATGTTGATGCTGCCCTAGCTGCGGCGAGTGCGGCTGCTAATGTCTCCACCGTGAACACCAACGACGATGTGATTAGAAGCGGACTTAACGAGATGTTGGTAGACATGCAGTTTGGTTCTTCCCCGTTTGTCACTGTGGCGATTCCCACTAGCGGTGTGACGATGTATGCTCCTCCCTCTGTGGCTGTTCATGCTACATCTGCGATGGTCCCTCCTTCGTATCCAACGGTGCAGATTCCTTCAGGAAATTCTGCTGGATTGCTTCCGGACAAGTTTGATGGAAGGTTCTTCAAGATGTGGCAGAAAAAGATGTACTTTTACTTGACCACGTTGAATCTCGAGAAGTACGTCAAGGAAGTGAAACCCCTTCTCTCGGCGGATAATACTGATTTTCGAGCACTTGTGAGTGTTCATGCCTGGGACCACGGTGATTTCCTGTGCAAAGGATACATCCAGAGTCGTTTGAATGACCAATTATTCAACGTCTACGCCAATGTTGAGACATCTAAGGCGTTGTGGGAATCTTTGGATAAGAAGTATCGCTCGGAAGATGCTGGTTCGCAGAAACATGCGGTGGCTAAGTTTGAACATTACAAGATGGTTGACTCTCGTCCGTTGATGGAACAAGTCAATGAGGTACAAAATCTTCTTCATGAGATTCATGCTGAAGGCATGAGGATTTGCGAGACCTACCAGGTTGCTTGCGTGATCGAGAAGCTTCCTCCGGGGTTGACAGACTTCAAGAACTACCTCAAATTGAAGAAGAAATGGATGAGTCTAGAAGACCTTGTCATGAAACTTCGTATCGAGTCTCAAAACCGGAGGGAACTCGAAGTTGGTGTGGTCTTTCGCGATCCTAATGTGAACGTGGCGGAGCACCATAATGTTCCCAAGCAAGCAAAGTGGCAGAATAAGGGAAGGCAAGACAAGGGAAAAGGAAAAGTGGCTCCTCAACACACTCAAAAGTTCAAGCATAAGGGTGGTGGTGGTGGTGATACTTCAAAGCCGAAGTTCACTGGAACTTGCAACATTTGCCATAAGGTGGGACACAAATCCTTTGAGTGTCGCACTAAGATGGTCCCTCGGCAATCTAACAAATATGAGGCCAATCTTACCGAAGCTGACATGTGTGCGGTTGTCACCGAAGCAAACGTGGCCGAGAGCCACCCAAAGACTTGGTGGTTTGATACTGGTGCTACTAGGCACATATGCATGGACCGAGAGAGTTTCTCGACTTACCGGAAGAATAATAGCAATGAAAAGCTCTTCATGGGAAACTCCGCAACCTCAAGGATTGCAGGTTATGGCAAGGTTGTTCTGAAAATGACATCTGCCCGTGAGCTCATCCTTAACAACGTTGCCCACGTTCCGGACATGAGGAAGAATCTGATTTCAGGTTCACTTTTGAGCAAGCATGGATTCGCAATGAAAATTGAAGCGGATAAGCTGGTCCTCTCTAAGTACGGAATGTTTTTGGGTAAGGGTTTTGTTTGTGATGGGTTGTTTAAGATGTCTGTTGAGGCTGTGATTCGTGAGAATGTTGTAGGCAATGATGCCATAATTGATGTAGGCAATAATGCCAAAACTGTTGTAACCGAGGCTTCTACCTCGAAGAAGAAGATGAATAAGAATTCTTTTGCTTATGTCTCTGAGTCATTTGAATTATGGCATGAACGTTTAGGCCATGTTAACTTTAAATCTATGAGTAGATTAATGAACATGAATTTAATCCCTAAACAGAAAATAAGCAAACGCAAATGTGAAATATGTGTTGAAGCAAAACTCACGAAAAACCATCACCGAGTGTGGACCGAAAAACGGAACCTCTTGGTTTGATTCATACAGACTTGTGTGATTTAAAATATATTCAAACCAGAGGCGGAAAGAAATACTTCATAACCTTCATCGATGATTGTACTAGATATTGTCACGTTTATTTACTACGGAGTAAAGATGAAGCATTGGAGAAATTCAAAGAATATAAGTTGGAAGTAGAAAATCAACTTAATAAAACTATCAAAATAGTTAGAAGTGATAGAGGAGGCGAATATGATGGACCGTTTGAGGCGTTCTGTAGAGAACATGGCATCATCCATCAGACAACCGCTCCTTATTCACCTGAATCTAATGGAGTTGCGGAACGAAAAAACCGAACTCTTAAAGAGATGATGAATGCGATGTTGCAGGAATCTGGGTTAGCCCAGAACATGTGGGGGGAAGCTTTGCTTACCACAAATTATATCCTCAACAAAATTCCACACAAAGTTACTGGCAAAACGCCATATGAACTTTGGAAAGGTATTATACCTTCGTATAAACACCTGAAAGTGTGGGGGTGCCTAGCAAAAGTTGCAATTCCACCACCGAAAAAGGCAACGATAGGACCTAAGACGGTAGATTGCATTTTCATCGGATATGCGCATAATAGTAATGCCTATCGATTTTTGGTACTAAAATCTGATGTTCCAAACATAGATGCAAACACGATAATGGAGTCAAGAAATGCTTACTTCTTTGAAACCGTGTTTCCGCGTAAAGAAAAAAAGAGTAATAAAAGGGCTCGTGAACAAAGAGATGATCTTACCTTAGGAAATGAGGCAAGTAACTCTGGTACTACTATAAATGATGAAGAAACAGAGGATGAAATCAACCTTAGACGAAGTAAAAGACCTCGTAAAGAGAAAAACTTTGGTTTTGATTTCTTGGTAGTCTTTCTTGCTGAAAATGAGCCAAAAACTTTTTCGGAAGCAATGTCCATTCCGGACGCGCCTTCTTGGAAAGAAGCCGTCAATGATGAGATGGATTCCATCCTACAACATAATACTTATGAGATAACTGAGCTACCTGAAGGGTGCAAAGCTCTTGGGAATAGATGGATCTTCAGAACAAAACTGAAAACTGATGGAGATATAGACAAGTACAAAGCTAGACTTGTGGTTCAAGGATTCAGGCAAAAAGAAGGTCTGGATTTCTTCGACACTTATTCTCCAGTAACGAGAATAACCTCCATCCGCATATTAATAGGCGTTGCTGCTTTACGGGACCTTGAAATTCATCAAATGGATGTCAAAACGGCATTTCTAAATGGTGATTTAGAAGAGGAAATATATATGAAACAACCCGAAGGGTTTGTCATCCCAGGACAAGAACACAAAGTGTGTAGACTTGTCAAATCACTATACGGACTTAAACAAGCTCCTAAACAGTGGCATGAAAAATTTGACAATGTAATGATGACATATGGGTTTAGCATAAATGAATGTGATAAATGTATATACATAAAAAGTACCCCACAAGGATACATTTTATTGTGTTTATATGTAGATGATATGCTTATTATTGGAAGTAATAAGGATATTATTAATAAAACTAAAACCATGCTCAAGGGAAAGTTTGACATGAAAGACATGGGTTTAGCGGAAGTAATCCTTGGAATCAAGATCGTAAGAACTTCCAAAGGAATAACTCTAACTCAAGATCATTATGCTGACAAGATACTTGAGAGGTTCAAGACCTACTCAAACGGAACTGCAAAAACTCCCCTGGATCCTCAACTTCACCTGACGAAAAATTCAGGTGATGCAGTTTCACAGGTAGAATATGCAAGAGTGATAGGAAGTCTAATGTACTTAACAAATTGCACTAGACCAGATTTGGCACATTCTGTTAATGTGTTAAGTCGATACACGAGTAATCCAGGTCATACTCACTGGAAGGCCATAACGAGGGTCTTAAACTATCTCCGATATACCAAGAGTTATGGGTTGCACTATGGTAAAGAACCAGCGGTATTAGAAGGCTACAGTGATGCCAATTGGATTTCTGATTCTAGAAACTCGAAATCTACAAGTGGATATGTCTTTACCCTGGCTGGTGCAGCAGTATCCTGGAAATCTTCTAAACAAACCCTCCTGGCTAGATCAACCATGGAGTCCGAGTTCATAGCTTTAGACAAAGCTGCGGAAGAAGCAGAGTGGCTTCGAAACTTTTTAGAAGATATCCCTATGTGGGAAAAACCAGTGCCAGCTTTACGGGTACATTGTGATAGTCAATCGGCTATATCCCGGGCACTAAATAAGCTATATAATGGTAAATCTCGTCATATTCGGAGGCGACATAAAACCATAAGACAACTGATCTCCACTGGAGTACTCACGATAGATTATATCAAGTCGGCTGAAAACTTAGCTGATCCGTTCACAAAAAGTTTGCCGAGAGATCAAGTTGTTAAATCATCAAGAGGAATGGGTTTAAAGCCTATAACAGAACACGACGCTTAATGGATACCCCACTTATGTCACTGGTAATCCCACGACATAGGTTCAAAGGGCCAACGAAATAAAGCTGAGTAAGAGAAAAACACTGTGAGACAATGTATATACCCAGTTCCTAGGATGATAAACAGTGTTACCTGTGTGTGATAAGGATAAGCATTAGCTTTTAATGATTCCATAACTTTGAGATATCAGTGAAGTAATACATGATGCTTCTTTAAAACAAAGTTGATGGAAGATCACCTAGTGAGTGTGAAATGCGGCCGTTTCTAGGAGAATGAAAGTAAGGCTATATTCTCCAAGTTCACTCATGATTACCAGGAATGTTCAAGGCCAAAATGAACACAATAGAGAACTGATCTCTACGAGAAAATGTTGCTATGCAATAACTGTTGTCTAGGTTTACATTAACGTACGGGTGGTTCAAGACATCATGTTCACCTCCTGGCCAAGTAAACCCGACAGAAATTAAAATGATTGGTTCAAAGCTGAAAAAAGCTACCTCTCAGATATAGTTACATTTTCGTATACTCTCAAAAGTCTATCAAAGTCTAGTATAGTCGAGTCTGCATATGTTTGTTCAGTCAGTCAAGTCTGCATAAGTTTAGAGTCATTTCTATTCATGTGGGGGATTGTTGGAACGTTTTTTTTTAATATAAGGCCTTTGGGCCTTATTAAAAAAATATGTTGAGTGGTGAAGAGAAATGGGTTTTAAGCCTGTGGGCTAAATAAATCTGGAGTAAATAAAAGGGATATGTATAAACTTGTCCCACATCTGTTATGTGTAAAATATTCCTCTAGTATATAAGAGAGGAAGCTCATGTTTTAGTTTAAAAACATGGAGCTTGGGTGGAGATAAACTCACGCGAGCCAACCCGGACTGAACCGAATTTAACCGGGAATGGGCGTGGGCGTGGGCGTGGTCGTGGTCTTTATTTGACACTTAGGACACTTAGGGACACGTGGGTCTCGTGGTCTTTGATCCGCATCAGTTTTGAACTTTATTTTTGAATTTTTCATTCAATTAAAAATCTGGTCAAAGATGCCATGTGCATTAAGTTTGACCATAAACTCACCCATTATTTCAGCTCTTAATTCCTAAAAACGTTACAAACGTTTGAGAATTCAGACTCACTTCTTAGGTTATAAATAAGACCTTTGTGATTCTCATTCCATTCACTTAGAAACGAAAATCCAAAAGAAAAACTATCCAGCAATCTCTCCAAAAGTAAGTTTTTTGTCTTGAGAGTATCGTAGTGTTAAGTTCGTTAGAGCCGTGATTTGAGTGATTGCAAATACGGTTGTTTTGTGGTTGTATCCTGGGATCCTTGAATCAGTCATCTCGTCGCACTACGGGTGATTCAAAGGGTTAAGGAAAGAGATTCGTCTCGCCTCCGCAACTCTCTTCTTCCCTTAAACGTCTTTCTTATCGTAGTTTATCACTGATTCGTAGTGCTCCATAATTTTGGTCCTACAATCTTAACCCTTTGTGATCCGGCTGTTGTTTTCATAAACATCAGACGGATTGAATTGCGATAACAAAAACTCGATAATAGAAATGTTTGTTACAGAGCTCGTATCGCGATATTCTCATAAACGTTTTCGTTGATTGCTTTCTGTTCGGGAAGAACACGATTTGTTTAACGTTTGCGAACGGTTAAACTCTTAAATTCGATAATTTTTCTTGAATTGCGATTCTGAATTATTATTGGGTAATTTGATAATTGATTTGAATTGCGATTCTGAATTATTACTGTGTAATCTGATAACTGTTTTAACACTACAAGAAAAATGGGCATTCTTAGCTCACGATTAACGCTATGATAGGGGTATAATAGCGTTTTCATAAACGCTATGACAGCCGGAGCTATCTTAGACCTCCTCTCTACAATAGCAGTTTTTGCAACGCTATAATTAATTGTTCTATAATAGCGTTAATCAAATGCTTTAATAGATATTTCTATAACTCATAATAAATGCTATAGTATTTATGTTGTAGCATTTTTTTATTGCTATATTAGATTTTATATATTAAGGTTTTTGCATTTTTTATTATAAATATATTTTTTACATAATTTAAGGTTGGTCAACAATATGTATTTAAATATACTTTTTGATTCATGGAAAACATAACAACTCTTACAAATAATGTCATAATTCGATGTGAGTCAATTACATGCAACGAAAGAGTTCTAAAACTAGAAGCCTAGAGATGATCTTCACCACCATCATAAACTCCAAAACCTCCCATTTGATATTCGGAATCTGAATACCTCTACCATCTTTTTCCTGCAGTATAAACAAAACACAAACCGATGGGACATTTTAGCTCTTTTGCACATAATACATAGTTTTCAATGTATTAAACCGACTAGCAGAACCATCTCCATGTACATATGTTATGAGAATGTTAAATGATTGAATGAGAACAAACCTTATCAAGCTTTTCTCTAGATCCAAAATCAATACTCAGTCTCTCGTAGGAGACATGAGACTCATCATCAATTCTCCAAGCACACTCCCTCATGCTATTCACTTTATTTGCTCTCCAAATAGCTCAGATGCAGTAACTCTCATCTCTGAAAAAACTGAGCTGCCACAATGTATGTGTGCCTTGAAACCTGCAAACATTTGTGAAAGAAACCAAATACCAAGCTCAGTTACAATTCTAACTTCCCAAAAGAAGCTACTCAGCTGAAAGAACCCATTAAAAAGCACTTAACTTTATCAGTATCTGCTTAAAAGGTCATCAACTAAGTGCTTGAAGAATCAAAAGAAAAATCAGAGAGGAAATGAGCATATATGTTTTGTATCTTCAAATAAGTCAGCTTAAGTACCATTCATTCTTATTGTTGAGGATAGAGAGTTAAGTTTTGTGAAATGGAACAAATAAAAATAAGAGAACAGTTTTTGATAATAGTTACCTGAGAACCCAGATGTAGAGTGAGATGGTTAACTTGATTTTTGGTGATGTAGAAGCATCAATATCACTCTCCCTATAATTTTGCTTATGGATCTTGAAGAACGTAGACAACAAGAAACTACATTTAAGCCACATCAAAGTGCACTAAAAACTACTGAAGCCAATGTTCTTACCTCTAAGTTCAGTCTGCAGGGTCCATGTACAATCGTTGTATCCCTAAGAAAGAACCTTATACAATTGAATCCAAATCACAACAAACAAACAAAGAGACTCAATTTCCAAAATCCGAATTAGGGATTTCAAATCATAAACAAAGGCAAAATAAAACAATCGCATACGTTGCATTTTCAATGAAGTCATATGTGGAGAGAGTATTGCTATTCCAAACAGATACCTTAATATACCAAAGACCTTCAAGCAAAGTTAACATAAAATTCTCTTGGTGTACAACGTTTTTCCGACCATCTGAAACAAGAAACCCATCAAAATTGAAAAATCAATAAACATAAACTAACTCTTTAAGAATCAAATATCTTAAAATTGTTAGAAAAGCAATTTTCTTTATCTGAACAAATCATAATGAATAAGAAAGCTTGTCGGGATAAAACAATTGAGTGATAGTATTTGATCTTTAAAAGCAAACACTTGTTAAGATTTGGATTCCAAGTAAAACGAATAATAAGTGCCGCTTTAGTGGTACTAAGATTTACCTCCTCGTCTTTGGCACCATAAACAAAGATCATACAATCGAGCAGTTTGTCGTTTGAGTAGTAGATCCCATGAACCACAAGAAACCTTTAGCACTAATTCCTATAGCATGAACCCCTCTCTCAAGGATTCTCTCTATGGTGAAATTAGCAACCTTCTCAAGAAGAACCAGACATGTCAAGTATGAAATAACAAAACTTAAAAACCCATTCTCATTCCAATAACAAGATCCTAGCTTACATTATGATTCTTTGAAACTATATGAGAAAGATGATTACCTCTTTCTCCGATGGTGAGGGAAAAGATGTTGTTGTAGACTTGAGCACACCGTTTGTCATGTATAATGAAGAATTGTACTCTCTCTCGAAGGAAGGTGCTGCAAGCATCATGATTCGATCGATACCCAGGAAATTTAAGGCAAAAATTGGTCAGATCTAGGAACAAATCGAATGGATTCAACAAGAACACTCCACAAAACCCTAATTTCAGTGAGCAAAAGGAGAAGAAATTAGAGAAATTGGAGGTTTGTTTTAAAAAACGGAAATGGTTTTGAGTTTAGGGTTAACCTGAACTTGGAGATTCGTGAAGGAAGAAATCGGCGATGGCATCTGAGATGTTGAGATCCACACCAGAAATCAGAACAGGTGAAGAGGGTTTCCGTCGGTGATTCCAAAGTGGATTTTTGTTGGCAAAAGTGCAGATCTGTAAGCCGGAGAAGAGGAGATCTTAGAGGAGAGAAGATGAAGATGACGAGAGAAGACGAAGAGGCAGACGAAGAGAGAAGACGATAATATCTTTTTCTAATTTTTGTGAAATAGAAAGAAGGGAAAAATGACATGTTTTATTTTTAGATCTAAAGTTTAGGCGCAAAATGAAATATTTTGGCTAAGTGTTGCCGCTATATAAAATATTTTGTTAAATTTTAGGCTCTAAAATCCTATATTCCCACTTATTCATTTTATGGCATAATGTTTTAAAAATGCTATTATATGTAAACTTAGTTCACCCATACATTTTTCATAGCAGTTACGAAAACTCAGCTATCTTCATGTGCTATCAATGAACCATTTTCTTGTGGTGTAAATTGCGATTCTAAAACTGATTATCGAGATTGTTGTTTTCTTTATAATATAGAAAACTTACGATTTTATTTGTCACACTAAATCGAAACTGATTCCATTGTTTGGTCTCTGTTTTTGATAGAAAAATGGATGCTCAGAACCAGAATGTTTCCAATGTTGATGCTGCCCTAGCTGCGGCGAGTGCGGCTGCTAATGTCTCCACCGTGAACACCAACGACGATGTGATTAGAAGCGGACTTAACGAGATGTTGGTAGACATGCAGTTTGGTTCTTCCCCGTTTGTCACTGTGGCGATTCCCACTAGCGGTGTGACGATGTATGCTCCTCCCTCTGTGGCTGTTCATGCTACATCTGCGATGGTCCCTCCAACGGTGCAAACCGTAGTCCCTCCTTCGTATCCAACGGTGCAGATTCCTTCAGGAAATTCTGCTGGATTGCTTCCGGACAAGTTTGATGGAAGGTTCTTCAAGATGTGGCAGAAAAAGATGTACTTTTACTTGACCACGTTGAATCTCGAGAAGTACGTCAAGGAAGTGAAACCCCTTCTCTCGGCGGATAATACTGATTTTCGAGCACTTGCGAGTGTTCATGCCTGGGACCACGGTGATTTCCTGTGCAAAGGATACATCCAGAGTCGTTTGAATGACCAATTATTCAACGTCTACGCCAATGTTGAGACATCTAAGGCGTTGTGGGAATCTTTGGATAAAAAGTATCGCTCGGAAGATGCTGGTTCGCAGAAACATGCGGTGGCTAAGTTTGAACATTACAAGATGGTTGACTCTCGTCCGTTGATGGAACAAGTCAATGAGGTACAAAATCTTCTTCATGAGATTCATGCTGAAGGCATGAGGATTTGCGAGACCTACCAGGTTGCTTGCGTGATCGAGAAGCTTCCTCCGGGGTTGACAGACTTCAAGAACTACCTCAAATTGAAGAAGAAATGGATGAGTCTAGAAGACCTTGTCATGAAACTTCGTATCGAGTCTCAAAACCGGAGGGAACTCGAAGTTGGTGTGGTCTTTCGCGATCCTAATGTGAACGTGGCGGAGCACCATAATGTTCCCAAGCAAGCAAAGTGGCAGAATAAGGGAAGGCAAGACAAGGGAAAAGGAAAAGTGGCTCCTCAACACACTCAAAAGTTCAAGCATAAGGGTGGTGGTGGTGGTGATACTTCAAAGCCGAAGTTCACTGGAACTTGCAACATTTGCCATAAGGTGGGACACAAATCCTTTGAGTGTCGCACTAAGATGGTCCCTCGGCAATCTAACAAATATGAGGCCAATCTTACCGAAGCTGACATGTGTGCGGTTGTCACCGAAGCAAACGTGGCCGAGAGCCACCCAAAGACTTGGTGGTTTGATACTGGTGCTACTAGGCACATATGCATGGACCGAGAGAGTTTCTCGACTTACCGGAAGAATAATAGCAATGAAAAGCTCTTCATGGGAAACTCCGCAACCTCAAGGATTGCAGGTTATGGCAAGGTTGTTCTGAAAATGACATCTGCCCGTGAGCTCATCCTTAACAACGTTGCCCACGTTCCGGACATGAGGAAGAATCTGATTTCAGGTTCACTTTTGAGCAAGCATGGATTCGCAATGAAAATTGAAGCGGATAAGCTGGTCCTCTCTAAGTACGGAATGTTTTTGGGTAAGGGTTTTGTTTGTGATGGGTTGTTTAAGATGTCTGTTGAGGCTGTGATTCGTGAGAATGTTGTAGGCAATGATGCCATAATTGATGTAGGCAATAATGCCAAAACTGTTGTAACCGAGGCTTCTACCTCGAAGAAGAAGATGAATAAGAATTCTTTTGCTTATGTCTCTGAGTCATTTGAATTATGGCATGAACGTTTAGGCCATGTTAACTTTAAATCTATGAGTAGATTAATGAACATGAATTTAATCCCTAAACAGAAAATAAGCAAACGCAAATGTGAAATATGTGTTGAAGCAAAACTCACGAAAAACCATCACCGAGTGTGGACCGAAAAACGGAACCTCTTGGTTTGATTCATACAGACTTGTGTGATTTAAAATATATTCAAACCAGAGGCGGAAAGAAATACTTCATAACCTTCATCGATGATTGTACTAGATATTGTCACGTTTATTTACTACGGAGTAAAGATGAAGCATTGGAGAAATTCAAAGAATATAAGTTGGAAGTAGAAAATCAACTTAATAAAACTATCAAAATAGTTAGAAGTGATAGAGGAGGCGAATATGATGGACCGTTTGAGGCGTTCTGTAGAGAACATGGCATCATCCATCAGACAACCGCTCCTTATTCACCTGAATCTAATGGAGTTGCGGAACGAAAAAACCGAACTCTTAAAGAGATGATGAATGCGATGTTGCAGGAATCTGGGTTAGCCCAGAACATGTGGGGGGAAGCTTTGCTTACCACAAATTATATCCTCAACAAAATTCCACACAAAGTTACTGGCAAAACGCCATATGAACTTTGGAAAGGTATTATACCTTCGTATAAACACCTGAAAGTGTGGGGGTGCCTAGCAAAAGTTGCAATTCCACCACCGAAAAAGGCAACGATAGGACCTAAGACGGTAGATTGCATTTTCATCGGATATGCGCATAATAGTAATGCCTATCGATTTTTGGTACTAAAATCTGATGTTCCAAACATAGATGCAAACACGATAATGGAGTCAAGAAATGCTTACTTCTTTGAAACCGTGTTTCCGCGTAAAGAAAAAAAGAGTAATAAAAGGGCTCGTGAACAAAGAGATGATCTTACCTTAGGAAATGAGGCAAGTAACTCTGGTACTACTATAAATGATGAAGAAACAGAGGATGAAATCAACCTTAGACGAAGTAAAAGACCTCGTAAAGAGAAAAACTTTGGTTTTGATTTCTTGGTAGTCTTTCTTGCTGAAAATGAGCCAAAAACTTTTTCGGAAGCAATGTCCATTCCGGACGCGCCTTCTTGGAAAGAAGCCGTCAATGATGAGATGGATTCCATCCTACAACATAATACTTATGAGATAACTGAGCTACCTGAAGGGTGCAAAGCTCTTGGGAATAGATGGATCTTCAGAACAAAACTGAAAACTGATGGAGATATAGACAAGTACAAAGCTAGACTTGTGGTTCAAGGATTCAGGCAAAAAGAAGGTCTGGATTTCTTCGACACTTATTCTCCAGTAACGAGAATAACCTCCATCCGCATATTAATAGGCGTTGCTGCTTTACGGGACCTTGAAATTCATCAAATGGATGTCAAAACGGCATTTCTAAATGGTGATTTAGAAGAGGAAATATATATGAAACAACCCGAAGGGTTTGTCATCCCAGGACAAGAACACAAAGTGTGTAGACTTGTCAAATCACTATACGGACTTAAACAAGCTCCTAAACAGTGGCATGAAAAATTTGACAATGTAATGATGACATATGGGTTTAGCATAAATGAATGTGATAAATGTATATACATAAAAAGTACCCCACAAGGATACATTTTATTGTGTTTATATGTAGATGATATGCTTATTATTGGAAGTAATAAGGATATTATTAATAAAACTAAAACCATGCTCAAGGGAAAGTTTGACATGAAAGACATGGGTTTAGCGGAAGTAATCCTTGGAATCAAGATCGTAAGAACTTCCAAAGGAATAACTCTAACTCAAGATCATTATGCTGACAAGATACTTGAGAGGTTCAAGACCTACTCAAACGGAACTGCAAAAACTCCCCTGGATCCTCAACTTCACCTGACGAAAAATTCAGGTGATGCAGTTTCACAGGTAGAATATGCAAGAGTGATAGGAAGTCTAATGTACTTAACAAATTGCACTAGACCAGATTTGGCACATTCTGTTAATGTGTTAAGTCGATACACGAGTAATCCAGGTCATACTCACTGGAAGGCCATAACGAGGGTCTTAAACTATCTCCGATATACCAAGAGTTATGGGTTGCACTATGGTAAAGAACCAGCGGTATTAGAAGGCTACAGTGATGCCAATTGGATTTCTGATTCTAGAAACTCGAAATCTACAAGTGGATATGTCTTTACCCTGGCTGGTGCAGCAGTATCCTGGAAATCTTCTAAACAAACCCTCCTGGCTAGATCAACCATGGAGTCCGAGTTCATAGCTTTAGACAAAGCTGCGGAAGAAGCAGAGTGGCTTCGAAACTTTTTAGAAGATATCCCTATGTGGGAAAAACCAGTGCCAGCTTTACGGGTACATTGTGATAGTCAATCGGCTATATCCCGGGCACTAAATAAGCTATATAATGGTAAATCTCGTCATATTCGGAGGCGACATAAAACCATAAGACAACTGATCTCCACTGGAGTACTCACGATAGATTATATCAAGTCGGCTGAAAACTTAGCTGATCCGTTCACAAAAAGTTTGCCGAGAGATCAAGTTGTTAAATCATCAAGAGGAATGGGTTTAAAGCCTATAACAGAACACGACGCTTAATGGATACCCCACTTATGTCACTGGTAATCCCACGACATAGGTTCAAAGGGCCAACGAAATAAAGCTGAGTAAGAGAAAAACACTGTGAGACAATGTATATACCCAGTTCCTAGGATGATAAACAGTGTTACCTGTGTGTGATAAGGATAAGCATTAGCTTTTAATGATTCCATAACTTTGAGATATCAGTGAAGTAATACAGGATGCTTCTTTAAAACAAAGTTGATGGAAGATCACCTAGTGAGTGTGAAATGCGGCCGTTTCTAGGAGAATGAAAGTAAGGCTATATTCTCCAAGTTCACTCATGATTACCAGGAATGTTCAAGGCCAAAATGAACACAATAGAGAACTGATCTCTACGAGAAAATGTTGCTATGCAATAACTGTTGTCTAGGTTTACATTAACGTCCGGGTGGTTCAAGACATCATGTTCACCTCCTGGCCAAGTAAACCCGACAGAAATTAAAATGATTGGTTCAAAGCTGAAAAAAGCTACCTCTCAGATATAGTTACATTTTCGTATACTCTCAAAAGTCTGTCAAAGTCTAGTATAGTCGAGTCTGCATATGTTTGTTCAGTCAGTCAAGTCTGCATAAGTTTAGAGTCATTTCTATTCATGTGGGGGATTGTTGGAACGTTTTTTTTTTAATATAAGGCCTTTGGGCCTTATTAAAAAAATATGTTGAGTGGTGAAGAGAAATGGGTTTTAAGCCTGTGGGCTAAATAAAAACTGGAGTAAATAAAAGGGATATGTATAAACTTGTCCCACATCTGTTATGTGTAAAATATTCCTCTAGTATATAAGAGAGGAAGCTCATGTTTTAGTTTAAAAACATGGAGCTTGGGTGGAGATAAACTCACGCGAGCCAACCCGGACTGAACCGAATTTAACCGGGAATGGGCGTGGGCGTGGGCGTGGTCGTGGTCTTTATTTGACACTTAGGGACACGTGGGTCTCGTGGTCTTTGATCCGCATCAGTTTTGAACTTTATTTTTGAATTTTTCATTCAATTAAAAATCTGGTCAAAGATGCCATGTGCATTAAGTTTGACCATAAACTCACCCATTATTTCAGCTCTTAATTCCTAAAAACGTTACAAACGTTTGAGAATTCAGACTCACTTCTTAGGTTATAAATAAGACCTTTGTGATTCTCATTCCATTCACTTAGAAACGAAAATCCAAAAGAAAAACTATCCAGCAATCTCTCCAAAAGTAAGTTTTTTGTCTTGAGAGTATCATAGTGTTAAGTTCGTTAGAGCCGTGATTTGAGTGATTGCAAATACGGTTGTTTTGTGGTTGTATCCTGGGATCCTTGAATCAGTCATCTCGTCGCACTACGGGTGATTCAAAGGGTTAAGGAAAGAGATTCGTCTCGCCTCCGCAACTCTCTTCTTCCCTTAAACGTCTTTCTTATCGTAGTTTATCACTGATTCGTAGTGCTCCATAATTTTGGTCCTATACTCCAAAATTACTGATTCGTCGCACTACGGGTGATTCAAAGGGTTAAGGAAAGAGATTCGTCTCGCCTCCGCAACTCTCTTCTTCCCTTAAACGTCTTTCTTATCGTAGTTTATCACTGATTCGTAGTGCTCCATAATTTTGGTCCTACACTCCATCTATGTCACAGGCATGTCGCTCTTGAGCAGATCGTGCTCCACGAAATCCATCGTTGTTGCATCTAAGACTTCGTCTTTGCATCTCTGCCGCGTCAAGTCCTCCTGCGAAATCTACTCGCGTCTTCACTTTCATTGTGAAGAATCTACTTGGATCTCGAGTGGATATGAGTCGAGGATCTCCTCACCGGTGACCTTTTCTGTTCCGACGCCGATACAACCCTCCTTAGAGCAACGCTTCAACTGTTGGTATAATGCCATGACCGTCATGCCGTAGGCCCCACGTCCAACTCTCGGCTCGCAAGCGGAAACTCTTCTGACGGTCGGTGCGTTAGTCCGGGAGGCTCGAAATGCATGTTTACTGACCCTGCAATCACCACACGATCTTTTCTCGTGTTTTGGCCTCACTCGCACGGTACTGGAAATTACTTCCCAGTAGGTCATCCATCATGAAATTACTCCAGCTCAAGCGCGCTTAACTCTGAAGTTTTCTCATGATGTGTGACCAAAAAGATAAGTGCACGTCGGTGACATAGGTAGCCAAATCAATTCTTTTAAGCATCTCCGCATGCACCACACATATTCTCATAAATGCACCATGCATTTCCAGAATCTAGGGTGTTATAGTCGGCCACCGGAGCTGCCTTCACCGGATCCACCCGATTCGATCTCAGCTCCTCCTCCGTTAGATGCAATTCCCTCTTCCTTGCTTAGATCTTTTGGTGGTCTTCCCGCTTCAGTCGTCATGCTTGTCGCCGGTCATGAGGGTTGCTAACCCAACACCTCAGCTCGGATCTCTGTGCTCTCATGTAGTCGCACAACATCGCTCAGTTGTGCTTGCTCATGGCGATGTTGGATTTAAATCTGCCACTCTCACTGTGGCGGTGGTCCTCCGTTCCGCCAGCTATGTCGAAGTCCCAAGCTCTCTTTCTTCGTTACTCTACTGTAAGCTACTCTTCCAACTCTCTTGTGTTAATGGTTATGTTATTGTTAGAAGGGGATTTGTTAGGAGTTTTATTGGTTGGCTTTAGGTTAGGAAGAATGTGGAATTTAGATAACTTTAATGTGATCAATATCATCGTTACCAATTGTTGTAATTAGTGTTATTGATTGGCAACTAGGCTGTGAGTGTAAATCCATGAGTTTAGAGTAATTGGTGACTCTAAGTAAAGTCCGAGCGGCTTTAGAAGAAGGCAAAAAGACATTCTCGGTACAATCCGACTCTTTTTACATGGTTCGAGTCATTCCTTTAGGCTATAAGGTTTCCAAACTACATGGTGTAATCAATTATTTTTCCTTTTTTTTTTCAAAAGATTTGATCTTATTTGCTTTAGTTTCATTTTGGCATTTTGTCTTGTAACCAAATCCATATTTTCAGTTAATGAAGATTCGTGGTTGTAAAAAAAAAAATCAAAAAAGTAGTACATTTATGTTCTCTTGATTAGTTATGAACTTTTCTGGAGATGTTTTAGTTATGAACTTGTGATGTATAAAAACAAAAATTTAAGCACTCCTCTGACCAAAAAACCATACATAGAGGCAGGGCCGGCCTTGGGGACAAACGGAATAAGTCCATGCTTACGACCTAGTTTTTTTTTTAAAAGTTTTTTTTTAATGTATTTTTTTGTCTTTTTATTTTCAAAAATTGTTTTTAGTACAAATAATAATACGCTTATTTATTAGAGTTAGGAGTTGTGGATTTGATTTTCCTTGGTTTCATTTAATTTTATATATATCATTTATAGAATATAATATTAAGTAGAGTCCAATGAATCCGGTTTTCATTTGGAATCTTTTTAAGAACTCCCTTTTTTGGGCTTACCACTCTCTTATTGTATCAGAAGGTTTGAATTCATATCCGTACAAGTTATTAGTTGTTCTTGCTTAGTTTAAACAGATAAGATCCGTTACTATTCACAAAAAAAAGGATTTTTTCTGGGTTTAGTTCTTGAGTTCCAGTTTGAGTTTGAGATAGATCTGGTCGATTCTGGTGGTTTTTGTCTATGTCGTCAAGCATAGATAGTGTTCTTTTGGTTATGAAGATTCAAGATGTGGAAGTTCCGTATATGATACCGGATGAGCCGGAGTATTTCTCGGTGGAAGAAAATAAGTTAAGCCTGATAGGGAGAGTGTTGAATCCTCGTCGACAAAATATATAAGATTTGATTCTCGATATGCCTAGGAAGTGGCTTTTGTATGAAAAAGTGTATGGAGTTTCTCTTTCTGCAGAGAGATTTCAATTCTTTTTCAAGGAAGAGGCAGACTTGGAGGACATTCTAAACCGAGGAGTTCACACTTACAATCAATGGGCTCTGGTTATTGATAGGTGGGTGGAATTTCCTCCGACAAACTATTTACAGACCATTCCGGCCTGGGTACAGCTAAGAAGCATACCGGTAAATCACAGAACGGAAAGTTCCATCAAAGATTTGGGAGGTTTTGCAGGTAGAGTTATAGAGCTGGCTTTTGACCCGAAAAAGGCGCAAACCAGAGAGTTCGTCAGAGTCCGAGTGGAATTAGATGTCTCTAATCTGGTTAGGAGAGAAAAGGAAATTATCTTACCCAGGGGAGGAGGGAAAGCTGTGGTCAGATATGATTTTGAAAGATTGTAGAAGAGGTGTTATACTTGTCAATGCCTAACACATGAAAAGGAATTCTGTCCAATCTTCCTGAATCAGCACATAGGGGTTACGAAAAGTGAGAATGAGTTACAGAAGGTGGAAAAGGAATTGGTTATCAAGGAGGATGATCCGCTTTTTGGAGTTTTATCGGAAGAGCAAGTTGGAATCAATCCAATTAATGGCAAACCAAGGATTCATTCAGACCTACTTCAAGGGATGAGAATATATCTTTTAACGGAAGCGGGTCCGGAGAAAGTAGTAAAGGAAGAGAGAGTTAAGCAGTCCATAGAGGCTATGCTAAATGATCCTAATGGGTTATACTCTCTTTCGAAGGAACCTATGCCTATTATTTCTTCAGATATGGATAAAGGGAAAGGATTGGTTTTCAACTATGAGGAGCCAAATAAGGAACACAGTATGAAAGAAGCAGATAAACAAGAGAAGATGATTACTTCACATGCCATACCCAAAGGAAAATGACCTCAAGATCGGGGTGCAGGGAAAGGGGTTATGGATCCTCCCTTCATTACTCATCCTACGGGTTATAGAATCGGCTTCAATGAAGCTGGTTCTTCCGGGACAGTGGTGAAGAAGAGGAAGGCCAGAAAAAGACCTCATATGCACCAAAGGAAACACAGAGCTATCAAAGCTGAACTAGGGCCTCTGGCTCTGGTAGATGAGAAAAAGAAGGGTGTGCTAATGGGAACACAATCAAAGAGAAAGGCTGAAAAAGAAGCTGGGGAAGACGAGAAGGAAGCTCATATTCATAAGCAGCAAATGGTTACAAAGGACAAAATTGATAAAGAAGCTGTATCCAGCAACAAAGAGGCGGTCCCAAAGGAGGGATTGTCCATTATCCAATGAGCCTTCTCAGCTGGAATTGCCAGGGCTTGGGGCGGCCTCAAGGCTTGGTTTTTTCAAGACTCAAGGAGTTGCGTAAAAAGCATTTCCCTGAGGTTTTATTTTTAATGGAGACTAAACATATAAGGAATGTAGTAGTAGACCTGCAAGAATGGTTAGAGTATGATCGTGTGCATACAGTGGAACCAAGAGGTTATAGTGGAGGGTTGGCCCTCTTTGTAAAGAAAACAGTTGCTTTAGAATTGCTTTTTGCTGATAAAAATAGTATGGATTGTCTTATCCAGTTTGGAGGTTTCTCCTTCTTTGTGACTTGGGTTTATGGTGATCCCATACAGAAGGATAGACATTTGGTTTGGGAAAGGATCACTCGTACTGGGATTGGTAGAAGCAACAGCTGGTGCATGCTAGGAGATTTTAATGATCTGTTGCATAGTGGTGAGAAGTTTGGTGGCCCTTTGAGAGAGTCTGAAACCTATGAAAATTTTGTCAATATGATAACTGCATGTGGTATGTTGGAACTCCCCAGCCATGGAAATGGATTCACTTGGGGAGGTTGGAGGGGAGAGTGGTATATTCAATCAAAACTGGATAGATGTTTTGGAAACAAGATGTGGTATGAGATGTTTCCTGTTACTAATCAGGTTTTTTTGGAGAAAAGGGGATCGGATCACAAGCCAGTGCTGGTTAAATTGGTGGATTCACAAGATTCATACAGAGGTCAGTTTAAATTTGATAAGAGGATGTTGCATATGCCACTGGTGAAAGAGACCATAGAGAAGGCTTGGAAAGCACAAGGGTTCAGAATGTGTCCAACGGTCTCAGATAGATTAAGAAGATATCGTAAAGCTTTGAGCATGTGGAAGAAAAGGAACAACACCAATGCTTTAGACAAGATTCAACTTCTTCAAGGGGATATGGAGAAGAACAATCCAGTGATAGTCCATCCACAAAGAAGATACAAAGTTTGAAATATGACTTGGTGGTAGCTTATAGAGAGGAGGAGAGTTTTTGGAGCCAAAAAAGTGAGAAGAAATGGCTAAAGGAGGGAGATGGTAATACAAAGTTTTTCCATGCATCAGTCAAAGAAGTCAGATCGAGAAATTGTATTGAAAGCTTATTGGACTCCAATGGCAATGCACAAAGAGGAGAAGCTTCCAAATGAGAGGTAGCGGCTGAGTACTTCTCTAAACCTTTCTCCTCAACAAACCCAGACAATTTCCACCAGATTTTTGCAGGCTTTGTACCAAAGGTTACAGCTGAAATTAATGAGATCTTGACTCAGAAAGTGACCAAGGAAGAAATCAAAGAAGCTATTTTCTCAATAAAAGCAACTAAGGCTCCTGGTCTTGATGGCATGACAGGGATGTTCTTTCAGCAATACTGGGAAGTGATTGGAGAGCAGGTTACAGAGGAGATTCAAAGCTTTTTTGAGAATGGTTCTTTTCCCTCTGAATGGAATTATACTCATATTTGTCTGATTCCTAAGATTGTAGGAGCAAATTGAATGCAAGATTTGAGGCCTATTAGTCTGTGTTCAGTGATTTACAAAGCTATATCAAAGGTTCTGGTGTAGATAAAACCATTCTTACCTGAATTGGTCTCCCCTTGTCAATCAGCCTTTGTGGAGGAGAGACAAATATCAGATAATATATTGGTGGCGCATGAGGTAATACATGGTCTTAGAACACATAAGGAGCTATCAAAGGAGTATATGGCAATAAAATCATATATGTCAAAAGCTTTTGACATAGTGGAATGGAAGTATTTACAAGCGCTACTTGAGGCTATGGGGTTTCAAGAAAAGTGGGTGAAGTGGATTATGTTCTGTGTATCCACAGTAACATACTCTGTGCTGATCAACAATCAACCAATGGGACCTATTGTTCCAGAAAGGGGTCTCATGCAAGGTGATCCACTCTCACCTTTCCTCTTTCTGATGTGCATAAAAGGTTTAACGCATATGCTCAATAAAGCGGAAAGGGAAAGGAAAATTACAGGGTTTAGATTCTCTACTCAAGGTCCATCCATTCATCACCTTCTTTTTGCTGATGACAACCTCTTTGTTTGCAAGGCAGATCAAAAAGAGAGTGAAGCTTTCAAGGATATTATGAGCATCTACGAAAAAGCTACAGGGCAGACTATAAATCTAGACAAGTCAGCAATTACTTTTGGTGATAAAGTGGATGCCTTGGCTAAGTCAAATGTGCAGAAATCTTTACGTATTGTCAAAGAAGGAGGGACTGGTACCTATCTTGGACTCCCTGAGTGTTTTAGTGGTTCAAAGATAGATATGCCAGACTACATCAGAGAGAAGTTAAAGTCAAGACTCTCTGGATGGTTTGCTAGAACACTTTCTTTGCGAGGAACAGAGATTTTACTAAAGGTTGTGGCCTTAGCCATGCCAGTATATGCAATGTCATGTTTCCAATTACCTAAGACTTCGTGTGCCTCTTTGGCAAGTGCTATGGCGGATTTCTGGTGGCACTCAAACGAGGACAAGAGAAAATGTCACTGGCTCAGTTGGGATAAGTTATGTCTTACAAAACAAGAAGGTGGTTTAGGATTTAGAGATATTGAGTGTTTTAACCAAGCCCTTCTTGGGAAACAAGCATGGAGGGTTTTGCAAAACCCTAATTCTCTGCTTACAAGATTATTACGCAATAGATACTTTGAAGAGGGTGATTTTCTAAATGCTATTGAAGGTATAAGACCATCTTTTGGATGGAGAAGTATGCTCCATGGAAGATCTTTGTTGTTGAAAGGCTTGTCTAAATTGATAGGGAATGGGGAATCCATTCGTGTGTGGTGTGATCCTTGGTTAGGAGAAGATTTTCCGAGAATCCCTTTGATGAAGAACATCTTTGTGAATATAGACCTCAAGGTGAGTGACCTACTCCATCACAGATCCAGTACATGGGACATAGACAAGCTGCAAGATCTTTTCTATCAGCAAGACATTGATCTGATGCTGCGCAAAAAACCAATGACATCAGAAGCCGATTTTTGGATGTGGAAGCATAATAGAAGTGGAGAGTACACTGTCAAATCGGGTAATTGGGTAGCTAATAGAGAGAAGCACAAGACTCTGATCCTAGAAGCAATGGCTCAGCCATCCATCAATGGAGTGAAAGATAAAGTTTGGAAGATGAAGGCGCCTCTGAAAATTCAAACTTTCTTTTGGAAAGTATTGAGTGGAGCAGTTCCAGTGGTGGACAAAATCCTTACAAAAGGAATCAAGATTGACGGGAGATGTCAGACATGTGGTTTCGAAGGAGAATGCACAAACCATCTTCTCTTTCTTTGCCCAACAGCAAGACAAATATGGGCTCTGTCTGATGTGCCAAGTCCTCCTGATGGGTTCGAGGGAGGTTCCATTTTCTCTAACATTAAATATCTTTTGAATATGCAGAAAACAAGCTCAATTGCTCTAACCACAATAAGGTGTATCCCCTGGATAGTGTGGTATATTTGGAAAAACAGGAATTCCCTCTTCTTTGAAGGGAAAACATTTTGGCCACAAGAAACAAGGAAGAAATACTGTGAAGAATCGAAAAAATGGTTTCTAGCTCAACAAATGGAACAAGTTGAGACAAGTAAAGAGGAGGAGGTACAAAAGAGAAGTAAAAGATGGAAAGCTCCACCACCAAACTGGTTCAAATGCAATGTTGCTTGTTCGTGGTCTAAGGAGAATCTCAGTGCAGGTGCTTCGTGGGTTTTAAGAGACTCCAAAGGGGAGGTAAAGCTGCATAGTAGAAGACTTTTTGCTGTTTTGGACTCCAAACTTGAAGCACAGAAAGAGAGTTTTTTGTGGGCTATGAATAGTATGAAGGATCATAAGATGGATAGTCATTTTTGCGGGTCAAGCTCCGGAATTAATGGGTGCAATTCTGAGACCAATCGCTTGGCCCTCTTTTATTCCTCATGTTTTTTTGCTGATCAATGCCTTGAGGGGTTTCAGAGATTGTAGATTAGAAGTAGAGGAAGCTGCAATGAATAGAGGTGCTCATCTCATTGCTCATAGCGCACTAAGGGATAATCGAAGCCATTCGTACGTGGCTAGTGGTCATCCAAGTTGGTTACAAGTGCTTTTTGAAGGTGAGAGTGTTTCATACCTCTAATTAGTGTTTCCCTCTGTTTTTGGATATAGTTCTTTAGCTTAAGCGTTGTGGTTTTTAATAACCTATCTGCTTAGCAGCTCCAATTCTTGTATAGTTTTCGGTGGAAATTTCTCTCTTAGGGATGGGGTGCCTAATTGGGCCTCTTGATTGTAAGCCCGTTGGGTTATTTCGGTTTCAATTAAATACACAAGTCGGAAAGAAAAAAAGAATATAATATTAAGTTGCCCATTTTTTTTCCGTTTGTAGCCTTTGGTTTTTCAAGGCCGCCCTGCATAGAGGCAAACAAGAATTCTATGCAAATACTACTTTGCACTAGGGAACACCTCGGTATCAAAGTTCGAGAGAACTATGAGACTCCATGTCATGGTTCTTACTTTTCATCGAGGTTTCAGTAGTTAGACAATCTTTTAGATCGATAACAATATGGGACATGTTTGGTCGTCTTTCTGAAAAAGGGTTTGCGCATGACATAACCAATTCAAGAGATCTCCATACTGATCGAGAGTTGTATTCACCGTGAAGGTTAGGATCAACAATCCTCGTAAAATATCTCCTCTATTAAGCTTAAATGCCACCCATTTTGTAATGTGAAGCTTTTCGCATGCTTGGTCAAACACATGTTAGTTTATGATAAAGAGTAATATAGAATGAACCTTTGAATCTATTATAGGCTATTCGTAAACATGATATCTAATCTGAGAAACTCACAAAATTATCCAAGAGTTAAGAAAAGAAGCACAATTCTCTTAGAGGAAAATTCATTTTCAAACTTCAAAATTATCATGTTTAGAAGATTTTCAAACTTCAAAATTATCAAACATTCATTTTCAAACTTCGAAATTATATGGAAATATATTATATGGAAGATATTCTCCAATAGAACTTTTGGCTTAAACGAGGGAAAGGCAGCAGCAATTGTAAAAAAAAAAAAATGAAAATAGTTGATCGATTCAAGGCTTGATAAAGCTAGTGTGCTTGAATCGAGTACAACAAATTCAGAGAACATGAGATCAAAAGACTGTTACAATTTTCCTCTCATGTTTATTAGTCATGATGTCTCAAACCAAAAATTGAAGCGATCAGATAATTAAAGACGAATACCACAATCAGAAATTAATCGATTCAAGCAAGGCTTCTTTGCAAATACTACCTTGCACTGGGGACAGCTTTGGTATCAAAGCTCATGCTCTGTTCAAAGGAGCTTTGAGAATCCATGCCTTGAGCTTTATTTCTCATTAAGTTTTCAGAACTTAGACACTCTTTTAGCTCGACAACAACTTGGGACATGCTCGGTCGTTTTTCTGATGAAGGGTTTGCGCACATCATAGCTAATTCAAGAGCTCTCCATACAGAACGAGAGTTGTAATCCCCATTAAGGTTAGGGTCCATGAATTTTGTGATATCTCCTCTATTAAGCATAAATGCCATCCATTCTGTTATATGAGACTTTTGACGGGTTTGGTCAATCACACGTTGGTTTGTGATTAACTCCAATAATACAATCCCAAAACTATAGACATCGCTCATCTCAGCCAATCGACCTGTTCTGTAATATCTGGAAAGGCAAGAATATGTATTACAATTTATATGTATTTATTGTACTAACTAAGAGCAAGGACATAAATTTCAGCACTTGTGAGTTGTGTCCATTATCATCATAGACTTCAGTTTGTTATTTCCTAGTTATACGTAAAATAAAATTAAGGATGATTAATACTACTTACTCGGGATCAAGATATCCAGGAGTACCGGCAACAACGGTCGAAACATGAGCATCATCTCCGAGTTGGAAAGATCTTGAAAGCCCAAAATCCGCAATTTTAGCAGTAAATTGTTCATCCAACAATATATTAGTACTTTTGACATCTCTATGCACCATTGATGGTCGACATCCAATATGTAAGTATTCCAGTCCTAAAAACATCAGAAAAAGCCTTTTTTAATTTTTTAATGCAAGATATTTACAAATCTAAATAAGAAACTGAAACATTTTAAAACAAAATTAGTTTGCCTTCATCATTATTACAAGTTTATCCAATCGTTGAATATACTATTTCAGGATATGTTGACATATATATTATTTTCACAATAAAGAGTATAATGAGAATATATAATTATTACCATAGTATATATCAATCATATATGCCCATTGATCCCACAAAAAAATTTGTGATAAAAGAAAAAAAAGTGAAATTAGTTTGAGATAGTTCGAACCTAGTGCGGCATCGACGGCTATTTGTAGTCGAATACCCCAATTCAGAATAAAGCCACCGTGTTTTCCTATAATAGATTGTCAAATCAGCTACATCTTCGTCCTTTTCCGTTATAATAAGTACAAGGGTATATATATATATATATGATGTTATACAATCTTTCACCTGACAAATGATGTTTTAAGTCTTTATTGGACATGTATTCATAGATGAGAGCCAATTGATCCCGTTCATCGCAATATCCAACTAGGCTTACCAGATTTATGTGGTGAACTCTCAACAGAAGTTCGACCTGTACACCAATTAACAATTGAAAAATGCATGAAACGGATTAGTAAAATGAATAAACTCAATTACGACAATATTTACCTCTGCCTTAAACTCTTTATAGCCTTGTGTTGATGATTGAGAAAGTAGTTTGACGGCTACTTGTTGTGAACCATTTATATCACCATGATAAACGACTCCAAACCCTCCTTCACCAAGGGGTCTTTGGAAGTTATTTGTCATTTCCATAACCTCTGAATAAGTAAACTTTTTCCTCGTTGTCTCGATCGATTTATCAGATATACCAATGGATTTAACATTTGCACGTGGCGTAGTTGATGAGGGTGGTAGAGCTGTAGAGAACAAAATTTAGTACAAGAACGATATCTATACATACAGATTTGATCATGGTATGAGTTTTCGCAAATACCTTGCAAATTTGATGACTTTTTCTTCTTAAACACAAAAATGAGAACTAGTACTACTACTATAATGACCACAACCGCCACCAAAGAAACTAATGCAATAATCATTAGTGGAAATTTTTTCTTCTTCTTTGTGTCACATGAACCAGAAAAGCAACGATGCTCTCCATCAACACTACGAACAAAAATTATTGACCTTTTAGATATCTGAATGTGTTAGGAGATCTCGGAGATTATACGAGATCGAGTTGAAAGGAAAGTAAATATTTGTGTATATTCTAAATAGGTAGATTTCCTATTATCATATATGTAAATAACTTGGTGAACAAGTTATGTTCTTATATAAATAAGCTTATTGGCTAATGAATAAATTGAGAGAAACCATTCACTACTACCATGATAGATTTGGAGGAAACCTTAGTAGTGAATGGTTTCTCTCCATGATAGATTTGGAGGAAACTTTAGTAGTGGAATAGTTTCTCTCAATTTATTCATTAGCCAATAAGCTTATTTATATAAGAACATAACTTGTTCACCAAGTTATTTACATATATGATAATAGGAAATCTACCTATTTAGAATATACACAAATATTTACTTTCCTTTCAACTCGATCTCGTATAATCTCCGAGATCTCCTAACAGAATGCATGTTGTCAAAGATTCAAGAGGAAACGTAAGTGGATGGAGTTTCTTCTTAGTTCTTACATTAACTTCAGTCCTTGATTTTCTCTATTGAGGAGAGCTTGTGGGATTGAACCATTCAGATTGTTCTTGCTGAGGTTTCTATTAAATCAGAAAAAATATCACACGTAATCAAAATTATCCCATGTAATACTATGACCGAATATGTCAAGAGAAACTTACATGAACAACAAAGACTTCATATTAGCTAGAAATTCAGGAACTTCACCAGTCAAATTGTTATTTGACAAATCCCTGAAGTTTATAAAAATTCAAAGTCACCGATATGTCACTAAATGTCTACAAATTAATAATGTTAGGAGGCTTGAAAATCTAAAATTGATTAATTAAAGAAATATTACAAGAAAACTAGATTTTAACATTTAGAAAAGAACAAACAACACTTGTGCCATAATTTAATACATTATTTTAATTATGTTATACGTTTATGTAATTATTAAATTATGATGTTATTTGAATCATAATTTCTATAGGAAAATCTAAAGAACTAGTATCTAATGATTTTGTGGAAATTTATTAATTTTTACATTGATCAAACTCGAGAGCGGCAAAGTGTAATATAAAATAGTGTTTATTAATTTATCAAGTATTAAAATATAGAGTTTTAATGGTATGAAAGTTTTTTTCTTTGAGGTAACAGTTATCATACTTACAACATTTCAAGATGGGTAAGATTTTGAATTCCAGTTGCTATGGTTCCCGTTAACCCGCTTGAAGTCAAGTTCCTGTTTAAAGAATAAAACATAGGTAAGCTAACAATTAAATGCTTTCTAACAATTCTTAAAAGGTTCCGCTATACAAATTAGATCTTACAAATTAGTGATTCTTGGTGGTGTAGATGTATCTGTGCTGTTGCAACTTAGATTGTCCCACATAAACTTTTCGGGGACGCATGGATCTCCTTGCCATGTGATTCTATTCAATCCATAGATGGCTTTGATATTTTTGATAGCCACAACTGTCATAAAGTTTGACACACTATGTTAGATTTAGCATAAGCAATGTTTTTTAAATCTAGCATGCATTGGTACTTACGTACCATCATTTTCAAGTGTTTCCAACTGTGGAAATTTGACTACTGTATACATTTCGATGGCATTGAGAAGAGGTGGGAGAGTAGAATTTTTAGTTCTCCTCAGCTCTATGTTGCATTTCCCTTCTTGGCAATTAAGCGAAGAAGTACTGTACCTTGTCCTAGTCTTCAGATATGTAGGTTGATAAGCTTCCACAACAACTTCCCCGTTCCACAAAACGTCAAACTCTCTAGATTCATTGGCTCGTAATTTCTGGACCTCAGAGAAGTGCAGGTACACGTAAACTTCGTCATCAGGGGAATCCAATTCCTCCGTAAAACTTAACGGTGCACTAGCATTCGATGGTATTGCGGCAGTCTTTAGCACATTCTGCGGGACAAGAAAACCATTGGAGTTGTTCGCTTCAAGAGTGGTGGAAATTTCCTTCCATTCTGAATCAAAATATGGCTCCCATATTCTGTCGTTGGCATCATCCGAATACCTGTGGTCCATAAAAACTTGTATTGTTACTTACTTATTGACCAGGGAGAACCAAATGTGTTAATATAAAACCTTAATATCATCTTAAAAGCTGACTCACGCTATAATGGATGTTGCATTGCTAAGATAGTACCGCATGAATGCCTTCAAGGAACCCGATTCAGTGATGTAGGTATCATTTAATAGAGGCCTTAGTTCCAAGACCGATATAAATGGTGTCGACGTGTCTGTCTTAACAAGACATACATCTAAGGAATTTGATCTTGGGATGTGAATGATCTCCTCAGCTAGACCAGTTTCATATTGATCCAGTTTGTCTACTGTTAGCCATAAGTTAGCGCCTATGTACAAGTCAAATTTAGGAATAATATTACGACCGTCGTAATTTCCATATACAAATGTAGCTCTCATCAAGTAATTTGTCCCTTGCTTTACACTAAGGGTGTAACAGTTGCGTGTTCCATCTGGAAAGTATCTCATCGTCGTGTATGACTTTAGCGACTTGGGTTGACTTGCATCAATTTTCCCAATCTTTCCACTTTGGATGAAGTCCGCATCTGATAAAAATCGTAGTCCAGTATCTGGCTCAATATATGGTGACGCTTCACTAGGGAATAAACCGCAATCCAAACTGATGAATCCTATTAATATATGCAAGAGATCAGTTAATGTTCATTAAAACAAAACTCTTGTTAAGTGAGATAATGGTGTCTTAAAGTAGAAGTAAATGCAACACAAATGAGTTACAAATATGCTTCTTTTTGTTGTTGTATCCAAAACTACATGAGAGAAACTCCCAATAAACTGATGATTTAGAAGACTTTACGGCTCGAAATACTTTCTATAGATAATTAGTCAAACGACAGTAAATGAGACGAAAGTTGTATAATGATCACTAACACTTATGAGACATGAGTTTAATTTGAGACAACGTTAGAGATACCATAAGCGAATAAATTTTTTTTAGTACATACAAAAATGATGTGTTTATCATCATATAACAAAAACAAATAAAGAACTAAATTAGTAGACAAAATATCAACTAAATGTAATATTTCTTCCTTTCGGCCCTAATTGGTAACAACTTGGGGAATGATAGGAATGAAAAAGAAAAGAATGAAAAAAAATTATAACGAACAAAATAAAAAGATAATATAGAAAAGGAATGGAATAAATTTTTGTAGTAAATGGTATTAAACATATGAATATGTATTTCATAACAAAATGAATGTTTCACATTAAAAATATTTTTTTTTTCATTCCTTATCAAATTAGATGGAGACCACTTTTGATCTATGTTCTCTCATACTATAAGGATTGAAGAGGAATGACATGGAATCTATATTACATATAAATGGTAAAAAAAATTAGAAATGAATGAGAATGTGATGTTCCTCCTTATTCCTTTTATTCATTATGATCACCATTTAGAGTTCTGATCTTCTGAACAAAAAAAAAAGAGTTCTTATCTACAAAATCACTAACCAAGCTTTTAAAATCAACCTTTCTAATGAAGTCAATGAATAAGATAGCCATCCAAATTACTCAATCTTTCTTGTGAGATAAAATTTTCCTGGAAAATAAAGTAATCCATCTCAACGACGGAAAAAATGTGAATCGAAAAGTTGTGTCAACAATGAATTTTTTCTCTTCTTTTGGGCACATGTGTCACTATAAACCTTTCAATTTAAGATTTTTAATCTAATGTAAGAGAGGACATAACAAACCTTTCTATTTACCCTAATGTTTTAACAATAAAGAAACTTATTTTCTTTTAAAAATACGCTTTATTTTTTTCCAGAAAATGTCCTTAGTTTTTTTTCACAACTTCTTGATGTCTTAAGCAACTGGTTTTTTTAAAGAGAAAATTGATTGCTTGGACAGTTTTCAATATTGGTGTACTAGCCAATATATTGGGAAAATGACCAATTTGGATCCAAACAATTTGCATTGTGCCCTTTTAGATATGGGCTTTTGCGTATGGCTAATTTAAACTTGAATTTCAAATAAATTCAAATTTTATACATACACTAATATGTTTTGTGTTGGATTGTATCTTGACCAAAATTTCGTTAGTCAACATTAACGGAATATTGACAAAAACGACATGTGGGTTTGCTGGCTCAATTTCGTTGGCTCAAAAGGATGTGATTTCGTTGTTTAGTAACATGATGCCAAAGGAACATCCGACGGCCATGGGAAAGAGGTGTGCCGCCGAGAAGAAGAGAGGAGATTAAGGTTTTATGGGTTTCGGGTCAAAAGAAAATTTAGATGTTTGTTAAGACGTGAAATTAGGAAATAAAATAGTTTGAACTAGTTATTATAAAATAGGAATATAGGATTTTGCTTAAAACGTGAAACTAGGATTTTTTTTAGATTAGGATGTGTTAGTTTTTCAAAACGTGCATATTGTTTCGCTTTCACGTATCGTTGGGGTCAGCCATGAAGAAAAAAAGCCGCTACATGGAATTTTATTATAGTAGTTTATATAAAACATAATTCATTGATAAAAACATAATTCCTATGAACTCATGTAATAACAATATACTGATAAAATCATAGCGTTTGATACAATTAATCAAACTTAAACTTTGAACTCCTGCTTATTTTATGGAATACTAGGACAACAAAAATTCTATTTATGACTATAGAATTATAAACGCCTATATATTGAATATTGTAGTATATATAGACATTGAAAACCATCATAGCAGCTGATGTTAGCATGATACTTGATTACCATGTTGTAAACTTTTTTACTTTTCAGAATTCGAAAAGGTTGACTGTTTTGAGTCTTTTCCGTTTTTTCCATTCCAACCCGGTCCTCTTAAACTTTGGACCTCTTCATTTTCTTTTCTCATAAAATGTATCTCTTCAAAATTTCTCCAAACTATTTTAATTCTTTGGAATTTCCAATCTCGGATTAAACCACTGATTTTGTTTAATTTACCAGAAATTATGTTTATCTTGATTGCGGTTAGATTCATCCGAAATCGTGGCCAAATTAATAAAAACTTGATTTTGAATTTGAATTGGAGTCGAATTAAGTTAGCCACGATTTTAGGTTAATCTAAATATGATTAGGATAAACGGAATTACCGTTAACTATCGGTTAATGACACGCAATCGAATTTTGAAAATTTCGAAAAGTTAAAAAAATTTATGGAAATTTTCGAAGAAATATACTTTATGAGGAGGAAAAACGAAGAGGTCCAAAGTTTAAAAGGATCGGGTTTGAATAGAAAAAGTTGAGGGGCCTGTTAATCCAGTTCAAACGACTAACAAAATTTAAATGGTCATATGGCTTCACCAGCTTTGCCCAATGGTAAACTTTGAGAAAGATTATTATTGTTTTGTTAATAGTAACGAGTTTTCTAGTTCAATATACGATTTTTCAGTATGGATTGTGACGTAACGACCACATTAGTACAAACATATGGCATATATATAAATTAAATTAAAGTGACAACTATAAAAATGTGGGTCATACCTTCTTGATCTTCAGCTTGAACAAGGTTAATGATAGCAAAAACTGCAATAAGTGCGACCAACAATATCCTATGGAGACTCTCCATATGCTCTTACTTTCCAAGCGAAATCAAAAAAATCACTGTCCCAAGTTCAGAACCATAAATGCAGGCTGCATAAATGAAGTTTATATAAGCAATGGTGCCACGAAGTTCCTATAGACATAACTCACATAACCAAAAGACGTTACCAAGACAGTCCTCTGAAAACGTGAGGACATGTCATACTTTCCACTAAAAAGAAGTTTAGACGAATGAGTGATAAAATACGTTTTTCTACAGGGAATGTTATTGGTTATTGGTTCGTCCTTGGTCAGATAATGTTCAACTTGTCTTGTATTTTAAACAACCTATCAATGGAAAGTATAGGCTTTTTAGCAACCAACATGACTAATGGCGAAATGCTCAGAGGTAGAAATGGCTTTCAAGTCGTCGTTGACTTGAATTGTTCCGATGTTTAGATCTGTCTAAAAGGCATAAGAGGTTTCAAGGAGAGGGTGTCCATTCCGGTTTTACTTTGGTCTACGTCTTTTAAAACTAAGGAAATGGAAAAAAAAAAAAACTAAATGTATTCACTTAAATCTTAAACGACTAGAATTAAAGATCAAGAATAAACATGACATTTCTTAGAAAAGCACCCCATCGGCTCGCATTCATGCTTAGGCTCTGATTGGCAGCATTAGCATGAGCATCGGAGTAAAATGCACATTTTAAGTGATTGGTAAAGTAGTTAATGGTTAAATATAAAATTAAAATAAAAACTATTTAACTATATTTATTTATATGTATTCTAAAATATCTTATATCATAAATTATAAATATCATTTTTCTTATTATAATACTATTTAACAAATAATATGACAAATAAACTAATGTTACATATATATATAAAGTTTTAATGTCATTATAAATATAATATATTCTAAAATTTAATATGTTAATATTGTATATAAAGTATTTTTGTAAGGTGTAACATAATTTTTTATAATTTTTTCGAATTTAAATTATATTTAATTGATATATTATCTGATTATAATATTATTTTAAAGTATAGAATAAATAAAATAATGATAAACATATATTAAGTAATTAAAAGTTTATATAAATTGTTTTTATATAAGTATAAAAATAAATGAATTGTATAATTTTATTTTTTAATTTTTTATATATATATTAGAGTAAATGCTCTGGAAAAGCTCTATTGGAAAGCATTGAGGAGGAGAGCATTAGCATTTAGTGCTTAATGCTTCATCAACTAAACTTATTGGATAATAAAAAGAATGATGCTTCTCTAAATGCCAATTAAGGCCTTATACTCCGACTCATTAACTAAATGCATGAATAACAAGTTGATAATGAGAAAGGCTCATATTTACCGGGATGATTCATAGAACACACAAATTATCCGGTATACATATACCAGATCTAGAAATAGACGTGCAATGCAAATTCACAGTAAAATCATACGTGGCCACAATACGGTTCTTACTTCTTACCGACTGTCACGGTCTGACAATTATTTGGCACGGTCTCATGACTTGTCACAGAGCATCACATCTCACTCATATTATTATGTTTCAGAGGTTTACCGCCGAACTAATTATACAAGTTTACACTAAACAGAGTAGTAGTTTGGGATCGAATCCACAAGAAACCAAATAAACACACTACTAATTTATTAGATTCAAGTTAAGATGGAAAATATGAGTGTTTGCTTTATGGCTATGAATAGTGCCAAAAAAGTAATAATTAAACTTAAAGCAAGTAAATTATGGGGGTGCTTGGTAATGACTTTAACTTTATACTTTTGCTATAGGTTTTTGGTGGTAGAAATTTTGGTTGTTAATGTTGTGACTTTTGACTATAGAGATTTTCACTATTAATAAAAGACGGTTTGTTAATAAAATATGTAGAAGCTGTAACTGTCATTTTAATAATTATTTGGAGATAATATTTTTTGTAAAAATAGAAATTATAACATAAACCTGAGAAAATATATTTAAAATAAATAATCTCATTTATTTTCTTATTTTAATTTTTGGATTAATAATCAAAAAGGTTAAAAAAAATGATAATTTTTTCATTCATTTTGCAAACTTTTTTCATTTTCATTCCTTTTGCAAAACAAATGTTATTTTCATTCACTTTTTAAAATTTTAAAATTTTATTCATTTATATAAAAATAGATCTCAAAAGAATAGAAAAAAAGATATTAATTAATCAATCAAAATATTTTATTAATATAAGTCAAAAAAGAGTTTTTGATAATTTTGGGAAAGAAGAAAGAAAAAAAATTATTTTGTAATGGTTAAAGCTTCCTTTCAGAGGCGTTAGAAAAAAGACTAAAACAAGACAAAAATATAAAAGACAAGCTTTTAAGACTTTAAAATTGATAAAGCTTTTAAATAATGCTTAGCAAAAACTTATATTTAAAAGCTGTTAAAATTTCTAAAGCCTTAAAAGATTCTTGCCAAGCACCCCCTATAATAGAAAATCACTAGACAAAATGTTGGGCATCAGAGAATTCGTAGAGTATCAGATCAATTAAATCACATAATTTAAGCTAAAGAAATTTGATAGATATGCTCTTGAACTGAAACAATAAATAGATTAAATGATCTTCTTTCGCAACAACAATTACTATGTATAAACATCCTAAATAATACACAATTCCCAAGGGTAATCAAGTAGTTAAGTAAGGATAAAATTTCAAGTTTGATATGTTTACAAAGTTTCATAGTTCTATTCATGTAGGTTATAGTTTTTTGCTCATATATCTAAATTAGTTTAAATAATTAAACAACACTTTTGGTGACTTTATTATCCTAAGATACTGTAGCTATATTGCCAATTAAGCAATAAAAAATAAACACAAATTTAGATGAAAAACTATATCGATAATCTCAAATCTAACAAACCTAACGATCAATACATAAATCCCTTACGAAAACCCTTAACCCAACAAGGTAATTATTCAGTCATGATTACCAACAAAAAAAACAGATTATAGAAGATTCATAATCATTAAAAAAAGGATTGAAAGAAGAAGGTTTAGAATTCTTTATATCGTAGATATAAAGGTTGGATTTTCTCTCTTGAAGATGTTGAATCAAAAACTCTATGAATCCTCTACGAAAAACGTGGTTGTTGTATTATTTAGTATAATATAGAGGTTCTTTTTCTTAAAAAGAGGCTAAAAAGTATATGTAGATCTATGATCTTTTGATTGTTAAATTTAGGGCAAAAGAAGAATTTTGGTTGAAAAGCTGCTCAATCCTGAACCCGATCCAGACCAAATATTTTGAGCGGTACTGACTTCAAAAATGCCTCCTCGTGTGCTAATGTCAATCTATGATACCGACTGGGGGTACCGGGTTTAGCACCCGTACCAGTCGGATCATGAACCAACTTAAAAAAAAGTACGAAGAATAGTAATTCAGATGTGGCATTTTTGCAATTCCCCCAAACATATAAGTGTTCGAAACTTAGATGCTTTAAAATGTAAAAATATAAATCACCATCTCCATTCTCAATTTAAAATGTAATTTTCTCAACTCCGTCAAATACTTTTCCTTCAAAAAAATTTGTTGTAATCATTAAACTCAACTATTCTAAAATAATCTCATTACTAATCAAATTAATCACTTCTAACATGTCACATATAATTAAAATACTATTTAAAGCAAGAAAATTTATTGATAAAAGACAAATATTTAATGTAGATAAATGTTAAAATACTACTATATTAATTTGAGAAATTCTAGTAAAATAGTACACTTTGAAGTTTTGTTTCCAAACATACTACTATTTTCAAAAGTTCCAAACATACCACATTTTCTATATGTTCCAGAAATACCACAAACACAAAAGTTGAATTTTAAGGGTTTATAATTAAATTTTTTGGGGATTGGGTTAACTATTCCAACATTAGGGTATAAATTTGGGGGTAGGGTTTGAGTTTGGAGTTTAGAGTTTAAATTTGAATATTTAAAATTAATTTCAATTTTATGGTATTTTGGAACTTTAAACAAATTGTGATATTTTTGAAACTTTTTCAGATATTTTTGGAACAAAACTTTGAAATGTGGTATTTTTGGGAATTTGTTTTGGTTAATAAAAGAGAGACATCAAAATAAATTTATCCTACATATTTAATTACGGCACAATGTTTTGGAAAGCTTCCTCGAATGAAATTTTTAGGAAGCTACATGGAATCGAGGTTTCGATTCGGATTGCTTTCAAGAGGTTGCGATTCCGATTTCAAAGCAAACCTAAGATGAAGCTTCCATGCTACGTAGATTGTAAGTTCTTGAGAGAGAAAAAAAACAAATAAAAATTAGGTTGTATATTAGTTTTTTTACCTATAATTAATTATTTAACATTAAATAAAACATAATATAGTAACTAGCATTTAGTCAACCTAGAATTCCAATTTTACCTTTTATAATTAAAGTGCTTTTCTCTTTACATTAAAAACATAAAACCCTAATCTCTAAATCATTCATCCTCTCATATTCTTCTTCTTCTTCTTGCCTCCTTCTCACATCCACCTTTTTTTTGGGTGAAATTTTCCTCATGTCCACGACTTCTTCTTCTTCTCTATTTTATTTATGGTAAAATAAGATCTTTCTTATCCTCTTGTTCCTCCTATTTATTCTTCTTTATTTTAATTTTACAATATTTGTTTTCTTCTTCTATCTCAATAATGTTGTCATTATTTTGTCTTAACTCATTATCTTAGATCTAAAAAATTTAATCATGAATTAAGATATCTTCTCCTTCTTTAAACTTTTCACCGTCATCCCTTCTTTTGGTAAAAACTAAACCACCGCCGTAGATCTGACATAGTTAACTATTTTTGAAAATATGTGATTATGTTTCACAATAGTTGATTATGTTTAGAAACATGTAATTGTGTTTAAGATAAAGTTGACTATTTATGTTATTTTTCATTACAACATATAACTATGTTTCCGATAATAATTAATTATGTATGTTATTTTTTTTATTATACAAACTATAATATGTAGCTACATTGTGAACGTAGTCAACAATATATGCTTGAATAAGTAACCACTACAACAATATTTCATGTAGTCAACTATGTCATGAAATCAGTAGTATAGATAACTATGTTTTGAACATATGTAACTATTTTTTTAAATTTGTAACTATTTTACACATTACTATTATGTGATGTAGTTAACTATGTTCAAAAATCAATTGAATATATAGTTTCGAAAATATTTAACTACTTTTTACAACATATTTGCTTTTTTTGTCATCTTCTAACGCAATTCTGTTTTTCAGAGATACAAACTGTAGGAAAAAAAAAATCAGAATATAAGATCAAGCGAAGATTTTTACGAATTATTTTTATTCTCTGTAGTTAATTGTAAGGGTAATTTCGTCATATCTTTAATTTTCTTTGTTACTTACCTAAATAAATTTTTGGACATATTATCTACCTAATTATTGTTTCTAAAAGTGTTATTCTACTAATTAATCAAAAAACAAAATAGCTGCGCAAGTAGCTTATATTACTCCACAATTAGCAAAACAATATAACTGGACCAATTAAAACGCTCGAATCAAGCTTGTGAGACGTCATGACTCATGATTAATATGTACGACCTAGTCGACGCTACGTATGTACGTACGCCATTGATGTGTAGACTTCCGCTGACTTCTGTATATTATTATTATCTTGCAAGAGTGAAGTTTCACAAGAAGACATGATTGCTCACTGCCTCACTCCTTCATTTGATTTATTCATGCATTTTCTCATACGTTTGACTTTGACTTTGTAAGTTCGTAATCGTACCCATTACTGGAAGAGGTTCCTCGTGTGTCATATCATTTCACATATATATAAGTGCTACGTGCCTCGATCTTGAGTGCATTGTTGTGATCGGAATCATGAAGAGTCATCCTGGAATTGTGTTGGCCATGTTTTGGTTACGAGCTGTTGCCATCATTAATCTTGTTGAAGCACAAAACCAAGAGGGTACGTCAGTCCTTACTTTTTTTTTTGTCAGTTGGCTAGTACATCTTGTATTACCTTTACTCTTTTGCATTTACACCCATGCGTGGCCTTTTCACCATTCACATACATATGTCTTAACAGGTTTTATCAGTTTAGATTGTGGCTTGCCTTTAAACGAGTCTCCTTATACAGAACCGGAAACCGAAATACAGTTCACATCAGATGAGAATTTCATCGAAAGTGGGAAGATCGGTAGAATCCCGGCAAATATTGAATTAGAAAACCTTAAACCTTACTCGACCCTACGGTATTTTCCAGATGGAATACGAAATTGCTATGATCTAAGGGTGGAAGAAGGGATAAGTTATCTGATTAGAGCTATGTTTTTCTATGGAAACTTTGACGGGCTTAATCTTAGCCCGGAGTTCGATATGTATATAGGCCCTAATAAGTGGGCAACGATAGATTTGCAAAAAGAACCATCTGGTTCAGGGAAAGAGATCATTCACATCCCAAGGTCCAACTCTTTACAAATTTGTCTTGTCAAAACAGGGGCCACTACACCTATGATATCAACTTTAGAACTACGACCATTGGCGAAGGGTACTTACATTGCTAAATCCGGTTCCCTCGAACTTAACGCTCGTGTGTATCTTAGCAACTCCACTGTTAATCTTCGGTACATATTCAACTTCAACCCTTGACTAGTATATCTATACATTAAAATGTTGAATCATACATAGTTTAGAGTTTTAATAACCAATAGTAAGAGACATACATTGTGAATTCTGACAGGTACCCGAAAGATGTTTATGATCGGTCATGGGTTCCATATTTTCAACCTGAATGGACACAAATTTCGACAACCGCAAATGTGTCCAACAAAAATGGCTATGATCCACCACAAGCCGTCCTTAAGGTGGCCGCGACACCTACGAATCTTGATGCACCACTAACAATAAATTGGAGTTTGGAGAATCCTGACGATCAAATCTACTTGTATAGACACTTCTCTGAGATCCAAGTCATAGAGGCAAATGAAACTAGAGAATTCGACTGTGTATTGAATGGAGAAACAATTAATACTAAAGCTATTAGTCCCAAATTTCTAGAAATAGAAACTATGCTTACCACAATTCCTAAGGAATGCATAGGAGGTAAATGTCGTATGCAATTGATCAAAACCCAAAGATCGACACTACCACCTCTACTTAATGGTTTTGAAGTTTACTCAGTTCTCCAGCTTCCTCAATCTCAGACAAATGAAAGTGAAGGTACAAAAAGTAGATAGTTCTGTTTTTTTTAACTGATTATTCAAACACATTCATGACATCTAATACATTAATATCTTTTCTCATTGATGATATTTTTTGTTAGTGGTTGCTATCAAGAACATCAAATCGACTTATAGATTGAGTAGAATCAGTTGGCAAGGAGATCCATGTGTCCCCAGGCAATTTTTGTGGGATGGATTAAACTGTAACATCACAGATATGTCAGTGCCACCGAGAATAATTTCTTTGTAAGATATTTTCTTGTTTCTCGCACAAACTTTGAAAATTTGTAATAGATCATGTTCTTACATAATGTAAAATTTAATGTGTTCTGTAATAACCAGAAATCTATCTTCAAGTGGCTTGACTGGGACCATAGCATCTGACTTTCAGAATCTGACTCATCTAGAAAGTTTGTAAGTATAATCGTTGTTGATTAATTAGAGAGAGAGGTTAATTAGAAAGTAAATAATGGTTCATTGTTTTTCACATGCCAGGGATTTGTCAAATAACACTTTGAGTGGAATGGTGCCTGAGTTTCTAGCCACTATGAAATCATTATTGGTCATGTAATAAAGTTGCTAAATTTATTTACTAATCACGTTCATACGAACTACGTTTTTGTACATATGACTTTTCCTCTGTTCCGGCAGAAACTTGAGTGGGAACAATCTTAATGGTTCAATTCCTCAAGCATTTCGCGAAAGAGAAAGGGAAGGGCTAAAGTTATAGTAAGAAAGATTCTCACTTGATTCTACTCTATAAGTAAGTATTAACCCGTTTAAAACATAGTTCAATCTATCCTACTAATTATAAACTTCTTTTTTGTAGTGTCCTTGGAAACAAAGATCTTTGTCTATCCAGTACATGCATAGATAAACCAAAGAAGAAATTTCCAGTGACAATTGTTGTGCCGGTTGCTTCCATTGCTGCTATTGTTGTCGTGATGATTCTCATTTTTGTGTTCATAAAGAGAATGTCATCAAGTATGGAAGATATATGCCATAGACTCTTTAAATCCAAAAACTATATATATCTTATGCGCGTTTCTTGTTTTTGCATATGATTTGTGTGTAGGGAATAAGTCTGAACCGTGGATTAAGACAAAACGAAGAAGGTTTACTTATTCAGAAGTTCTAGAAATGACTAACAACTTGCAACGACCACTTGGTGAAGGAGGGTTTGGCATTGTTTATCATGGTGACCTTAATGGTTCAGAGCAAGTAGCTGTCAAACTACTTTCCCAAACATCAGCACAAGGTTACAAAGAATTTAAAGCAGAGGTATGCATTGTTTTAAATTTTCGTAAAATTTTATCTATATTGAACCATATTTTTGTGAGTTTGTTTTACATTGTTGATCAGGTCGAACTTCTTTTGAGGGTACACCACATAAATTTGGTAAGTCTTGTCGGGTATTGCGATGAAAAAGATCACTTTGCCCTCATCTACGAATACATGTCTAATGGAGACTTACATCAACATCTATCAGGTGAACATGTAAAATCATATTTCTGTGATAAACAAATGTATAAAACTAAACAACAATAAAATTATAGAGATTTTTGTTTCATCCTCTATTAATTTGTTGCTGCTTAAATAGATAATAATTATCATGTTATATAGGAAAACACAGTGTCCCTGTTTTGAACTGGAGTACTCGACTACAAATAGCCATCGAGGCTGCATTAGGACTAGAATACTTGCATATTGGATGCAAGCCAGCAATGGTGCATAGAGATGTCAAAAGTACGAATATATTGTTGGATGAAGAATTCAAGGCCAAACTTGCGGATTTTGGGCTTTCGAGATCTTTCCAAGTTGGAGGCGATCAGTCTCAAGTTTCAACCGTAGTTGCTGGTACTCTGGGATACCTTGACCCTGAGTAAGTATATTTGGCGACCTACCATGCATTGTTGAATTGTGCAAAACCTATGAATAATACTTCATCTTTTTTGCCTTGACAGATATTACTTAACAAGTGAATTGTCTGAGAAGAGTGATATCTACAGCTTCGGGATCTTACTACTAGAGATTATCACAAACCAACGAGTAATTGATCAAACTCGTGAAAATCCTAACATAGCAGAATGGGTGACATCTGTGATTAATAAAGGAGATACTAGTCAGCTCATGGATCCTAAACTTCAAGGGAATTACGAGCCAAACTCTGTTTGGAGAGCACTTGAAGTGGCAATGTCATGCGCAAATCCCTCTTCGACGAAACGACCAAACATGTCCCAAGTTATTATCAAACTTAAAGAATGTCTTGCTTCCGAAAATACGAGGAATCAAGGCATGGGCTCTCGTCAAAGTTCGATTGAGGTGAGCATGAGTGTGGCCTTTGATACCGACGTGTACCCTAATGCAAGATAGTATATCTCTTCTTCTCTAATGTAAGATATTGTGACATGAACCAAACCTATCCGTATGTAATAATGCTTATGTAAAATAGTTTTTTCTCCATGTAAGAAAATGTTTTGAATATGAACATCAATCATTGTAAAATGTATTAATGTGAATCAGTGGATGTTGCAAAGAAAATTCACAAGGTTATTGTTATATGAGATTTATAGTATTTCGTTAGTAGTTTCAAATTTCAAGAAAAAGCGGTGAAACAAAAAAATGAAAATAGTGTTACAAAAAAAGAGTGAAAAAATTGGCGCTACTTTCCCCTATCCGAGGCGGTTCATGAAAAATCATAAATGTTTCACTTACACGCATCACGCGGATCGACAATATTCACCGTCGATTATAATAAATCAACGGCTAATATGTTATCTCAATGTTCACGTGGATCGATATCTACAACCGTTAGATCTATCCAAAGATCTAAGGGCTCAAATTAAAAGGGTCTCCTTTTATAAATCACCTCCTCTCCCAATATCAATCCTCAATCTCAACTCTGCAATTAGTATTAAAATCTAGTTTTTTTTTCTCGAGAAAATTCAAAGTTAGCTGAGAAAATGTCAGGTCGTGGAAAGGGAGGGAAGGGATTGGGAAAAGGAGGAGCGAAGAGACACAGGAAGGTTCTGAGAGACAACATCCAAGGAATCACTAAGCCTGCGATTCGGAGATTGGCTCGTAGAGGTGGAGTCAAGCGTATTAGCGGTCTGATCTACGAGGAGACACGTGGCGTACTCAAGATCTTTTTGGAGAACGTGATTCGTGACGCGGTTACTTACACAGAGCACGCGAGGAGGAAGACGGTGACTGCCATGGATGTTGTTTACGCTCTCAAGAGACAAGGAAGGACTCTCTACGGATTCGGCGGTTAAGGATTTTAGCTTTGCGTTTTGGATTTCTACGATTGCGTTTGGAATTTTATATCGTTTCTTATTTCCCTTTAGCGTTTGCTTTGTAATGTTGTGTTTCTGATAAATAATAGCGGTAGCGTTTTGATTTCGATTTGCGTTTGCAAAGCTTACTAACTGGACTTGAGATCGAAATAAACGCCTTGCAATTCACCTTTTAAAAAGCGAAATGGCGTGAAGTTGATTAATATGACACGTAGTAAATGGCTTATGTGAAAACGGCACACATGTAGCAACAAAGAAGTGACGGGGCGTTATTACTCATCCAACTGTAAACGGCATTCATTGTCCCGAGTTTCACGATTAAACTTGTCCACACCACTTATGTCATGTGTACTAGTTAGCAAATCTGCGTAATCATGCAAAACGGAGACTAGTCCAATTTAGACAAGTATCTATATATTTTAGACTTTTAGTCTTGAGTTCAACATTGTTTAGTTCTATCACGATCAATAGATGTGTTATTATACTTTTAGTTACTCTGATCAAGTTATAATTATATCATATGCTTTTTTTGACCGAGCAAAACGAACAAGTTTTCACAATGTTTTAAACCCAAAATAACAGAGGAAGCGCATAACAATCCAAGTAGTATTTATGGGGTTGAATCCACAAAAACCAAGTTAAGCAGTTGATATGCTCAAATTTACCCTGAGCTATTCTCTCTAATTAACCCTGAGTTATTCTCTCAAATTAAAAAATCAATTGTAATAAAGGCTCGAATCACGGGGAGTTAAATCAAACAATAGGATAATTGACTTCGAATTAAGCTAAGCGAAATAAAGTAAAATAAAGAGCAAAAGCAATTCGAAACAGAGAAATATAGTTGATTTCTTAAAATTAAACAAAAGACTAAGTTTTTGAGAATTTCTCAGGTAAAGCTAAATTGCAGATTCAATTACGATATGATTTTATTAAGAACAGTTCTTGAGCTAAAACAAGAATGTAAAGATAACCAACTCTCGTTGCGAAAACTATCTATGCCTAAATTCTAGAAAATCAAATCTCTTTGCGAATTCTAACAACTTAAACAAGCATTAAGTTCAGGTTCAATTACTCACAATATCCCTAAACCAAATCTCTTTGCGAATAGGAATATTGCTCATCTAAGATAGTTCAGGAAATCAATTATGCTCTCGCATCAATTCATTAACCTAAGATCATAATTCTAGGTGATCAATCTAGAACAAGCATTAAGAGTAAACTTAGATGAAGAACAAGATGATTATCCTAATCAATGATGTGAATCTAACAATCCAGTTTTAACCTTTGAAAAACCCTAAACCTAACAAGCAAACTACTCAGACATGGATGCAGAAAACATGATGACTGAATAATACTGCATAAATAAAAAGATAGAGAAAGAGATACAGAATGGTTCGAAAAAATCTGAAACGTCTGAAAACTTGTCTCCCTAATTCTCTCAAAAACTCTCTCTCAATTTGTTTAATAAAATCTAAGGTGTCCTCTAAAAACCTAAAAGAAAACTATATATAAAGCCTCAAATTCGTGATGGACTTTTATTGTAAACTTCTAGTGCAAAAAGAAAATTTTCAAAACTGGAAAATATTTTCGTCATGGGCATGTGTCGATGACACACCTCCTGGTGTCGATCGACACTAATATCTGACGGCAATTGAAAATCCGTCCTAGCGACTTCAGCTCCTCTTTCCACAATGCTCCAAAATGCTCCATAATCATCAATTAAGCTCCACACGTACACAAACCTGCAAAGACTCTAAAACACTCGAAAAACACCGAAAAGACTCGATAAAACCGGGTTAAATCATGGTCAAAAACTGGTAAAAACCATGATATATCAGCGGTACAAACAAGTAAAAAAATCAATAAAGAAAAGTGTCAAGTTTTAGGTTATCACAAAGAATCATGAATTACATGAAATAAAAGATGGATCAGATCATTCAATAGGGAATTGATTAAAAACTATCTTGAACTCAAATCACTAATGTATAATTCACCTACTCTCGCGGTACTAATCACTATATATCTAACAATCTAAGAATCTAAACTCTCGTTTGATTCTTATGAAGTTAAACATGCAGTAGAAACAAGTTAGACTTGTTAACAAAGCAAGCTCCTTAATTCGGCTCTCGTTGGTTAAGACGTTTTGTTCATCTAGATTAGTTCAAGCATTTTTTTTTTTGAAATGAACATTAAATTTTAGGGTTAATTTGGCTACTAACCAAGAAAAAAAATTAAACATAATATCTAACCAAACCCCTAAATGGCAAAATCTTGGCCATTAAATTTAGGGGTTTTGGTTAGATATTATGTTTCTTTTTTTTTCTTGGTTAGTAGCCAAATTATCCCTAAATTTTGTTCACACAAAAAAAAAACGTTTTTACAATGCCTGTAATTTTTTTATCGAAAAGGAGCATAAGTTTTTGCAAACTAATGTTGAAGTATAGGTTTAATCGTTAGCCAGTCGTGTGGCAAACCATTCGGAGAGGCCTTCACAATACGCGTAGTCCCCTAAAGCGCGGATAGAACACAATCTATTCTTCACATTTTTGTCGATGAGTTTGATAATCCATTGATGAGATAGTGGTTGCTCTCATGCTTGCGGTTGTTGCGTTTACTCCAAAGGTGGTATAAAGTAGATTGAAAGGTATACTTGATAAGGAACATGTGAATGCGCCCAATGCTTTGATCATAGAGGAGCTTGATAAGGTCCTCCCATTGTGTTGTATATCGACTGCCTAAAAGTTTCAGTGTAAGCTTTCTCCAAGCTTTCTTAGAGAAACCGCAAGTGAAAATCAAATGGTTTCGTGATTCTTCGAGGTGGTGGCAGAGAATACATTGGCTGTGGCCAACCCATATTCGAGTTCTGTCCCGTAGATAATCGATCTAACACAGCTAGCCAAACTAAGAACGAGTACTTTGGTGTTGCGTGGGTAAACCACACACCGATGTATCAATTCTGAATTGGACTAGCTGTCTGAATTTGTTTCCAAGTTTTTGTTGTACTGAATTTTTTGTTGAATTTATCCTCTCCACAACACCAAAGAGCACGATCCTCGACCTAGCTCTTATCGCGGATTACTATGTAGATTTCATCCTCAATTTTGTTGAGAAAATCGACTCGATGTCTCCTCCTACGACGTGTTGTTATAACCTCTGCTACCCTCGCGTTTGATGGAATTCCCAAATCTATGGTAGCTCTATGACCTGCAACATCATAAAGTTTCTCCAAAGGAGACCAAATATCATGCAAAAAACTAAGTTGTTTCACCGTTTCTGACCTCTACCTTATGGAAGCTTTGTGCTACATGTCAGTACTTCAATATTTTTCTCCACATCCATGATCCTGCATTTGTGGATTCTCGGTGAGACCAGAGGCAGCCACCTTTGAGTAGCATTCGCTTCATCAACATCACCCAAAGCGAGTCAAATTAGTTTCAAACAACTTACTACATTGGCCTCTTTTGACGGTTTAAAGCCCAGTCCTCCCTCCAACTTTGGTTTACAAATCTCATGCCATGCAATCTTTGCTTTCTTCAAGCAATTTAACAACTCTTTTGATGAGTAAATTAACATAAAGAACAATTGCTAGATGATCAATCAAGTAATAGCAATAAGCAAAAATCATAGATGAAGAAGCAAATGAAATTCTCTTTTTGAACAATCTTAAATCTAACAAATTGTGAAAACCCTTTAAATCTCCTCACTCTAATTAAGAGATTACTCATACATAATCAAAGTAATCAAGCAAAAAGATGTAGAAAAAATCATGATAACACTCAATTAAAAAGTACGATCGTTCATAAATCTTTTTTGTCCTTTGTCCAATTGACGTGTAAAAGACTCTAAACACTAGAAACACACTTAACACTACTTAAGACATAAAACTGTGAAAACCCATTAGACATAGTTATAAAAACTGTATTGAAAACTAGGATACATCATTGATCACTCGTCTGACAAAATGGTTCAGAATAGAATGTATCTTTCTTATGAGTATGTATTAAAAAAAAGTGTACATTGTATACGTTGTATGCTCTATTCTAAAATGCAACCGCCTAGATGATTAAGTGGCCTGCTCACGAGACTCACCCGCGTCGATTTCAACCAAATGGACATGATTAAAAGGTAGTCTACAAGGTCAAATCAATTTAGAAAGAGGTTTGCGACAAGATGATTCGTTGTGTCCTTACTTTTTCATTCTTTGTGATGATGCCGTGAGCAATCTTGTAACACCACGCTCTCGGGTTATCGGAGCCGAAGCGGTTTGTTAATGGATCCTCATTAAATGTGAGTAAAATACGAATAAGTTTAAAAATGCCTTTATTAGAATAAAACCGAACCAAGTTATAAACCAAAGTAGAATAGAGTCTAGGTGTGATTGTAAAACGGTTACGTTCTTGAAAGGGAAGCTTTCTGTGAATGAACGTGCGTGGTTTATAAACCACCCTCAATTTAAACACATTTTCCATATGGATCAGGTGGGGAATCATAAGCTAATGGGCTTGTGGAGTTTACTTCTTACAACGGCCATAATTAGGAAGAAGAAGAAGAATGAATGTTGGTTTCTAGTTAATGGCATCCCGATTAGGTATTCGATCACAGAACACGCGTTGATAAGTGGATTAGATTGTGGTGGCATTCCAACTAATTACGCGGAATTAGGTAGTTTAGATTTTGTTACTAGACACGATACTAATCCTGAGACAATAGATATCGACGATGTGTGTGAGAAACTAAAATCAATGTCAGAAGATGAAAGTAGAGATCGTTTGAAAATGGTCGTATTATATTCTTAGGTTCAGTCATTAACGAAAAAAAGAAGAAAGGTACCGGATATATAGATTCTTTCTTGCTTCGGGTGGTAGATGATCTCTCATTGTGTGAAACGTTCACATTTCTCCATTGCATACGAAATATCCATCTCATGTTGGAACATTTCAAAGAAGTAATAAAAACAGATGGCACAATGCCAGTGTCTTGGTGTTTCCCGGGTTTCATTACTCTTCTAGAGGTAAACGATTTCTCATCTTGTTCTTATCTTGCAATTTTGGTTTTGAAGATATTAATTTTCATATATTATTATAGATTTCAGTCTTTGAGGCTATTACACTATTGAAGAGCAAATATCGAGATGGTGTCATCTTGTTTTTATCTTGCAATTTTAGTTTTGAAGATATTGATTTTCATACAGAATTTAGCCTTTGAGGCTATTACACCGTTGAAGAGCAAATATCGAGATGGTGTACATAATGATGATGTAGGGAATGCATGTCCTCAAATATATAAACCCAAAGACAAACCCTTCGGATTTACCCTCATAAGAATATAGGATAATATCATAATCTCAATTTGTACATCAAAATGAATTATCTCACTAGTTTAATATCATAATCGCAACTGCTACATCAGAAGGAATCATTTCACTAGTTTATTTTGTCTTTGAACTTAGGATTGTAGGACCCGAATTTCTACAATTGGGCAACTGTTATATAATAAAATAAATTTAAGAACAAATTCAGAATTACAATACAAAATTACAAAGATGAAAAGGAATTGCAGAGGCGAGACGAATCTCTTTCCTTAAATCTTTAAACGCCTCGTAGTGTGACGGTTTCATAGCAATAAGATTCTCAGGATACAACTGCATTGTTTCTGTCTTCCATCACCGAAGAACAGAACCTATCGAACCAAAATTCTACGTGTACTCTCAGACACAAGAAAAGAAGAGATCATGAGGGAATTGTTTATAAAACTTTGCTTGATATTATTTCCAATGGTATGTTCCATTGTCTATTTTTCATGAGAAAGAACATGGCATGATTATATAGCCAACACCTTAACCTTTACTAGGGTTGGAGCAATAAAGGGAGTCAAAGAGAATTAAGTCCTCAACATAATAACATTTGACCAAATAAGCTTTTACCTTAGAGACAAAACCAAAACTGATTTTTCCTTAGCTTAATTGTAACATTAACACTCATTTAACTAGAAGAGATTTATATTGACTTAGTCAATATGTTTAGTCAAAAGGAATCTAGACAAAAAAGACTAAGTCTTTTGGATCCTAGGTCTATTTGCACAACTTCGAAGCCCATCATCAAAGTCCGGCCCGAATATCTCTTCTCTAGAATACACCAAAGTGTACACAAGATTTTAAACCTTGTTATGAGTTCTCCACTTTATATAATATACTTAATAAGCTTTCCAAGTCATCGACTTTGGACCAACATTTCTCATTCAAACGAACGCCGTTTTTTTACAAATGAATATACTATCTCATAGTGCTCATTACAATGAATCCAACGATTCCAAGTTCCGGTCATTCCGACAACTAAATTGTTCGAAAAAGCCACCGGAATATTGGTCAACGCCATTGTCAAAAAACAAGTTCCAACAAGGATTTATCCTTCAGCTTCTTATTTCTTTTAGGATTTACCTTCCGCTTCTTCCCCTCACTCTTTTCAAGCTGTTTCCCATTCCCATCTCAACTGACAACTTGAAAACATAACTATGGAAAGTCAAAACATGTTCCAAATTGTAACTTGTATAGTTTAAGAAAACTAGCCTATCTTTTCGGCAATCGGGCCTAGTGTCATAAGCTTATACTCGGAACCCAATAATTTTGATGGCAACCTTTTCCTTTTTCCTATTCTTTTACTTGCTTAAACACTAGGAGGAGTTTCAGTCGTAACATGACGATTCTCTTCAAGTCCTTCAACATGATTCTTCCACAATCAAATCAGAGTAAAAGTGGAGGTAAACGATTAAATAAGGTAATGATCGACTACGAGAACAAGAAATTTCGAGACGAAATCGTCTTGAAAGTTCTTGACATTGTAAGTTCTTCGTGTTATGATTTCAGCGTCCTGAAACCTTCAACCTGTGAATCTATATTACTTTAAGCAAGTGATTGATTGCTTCACGAACAAACCCTAGAAATCTAACGATCGTCTGAACATGCAAAGATAAGGGATAGATATTTGCACAAGAGATTGTTTACCCAGTTCACACCTCGATGGGAGGATGCTACGTCTGGGGCTTGACGACACAAGCAAAAGATTTCACTATAACAAGAGAATACACCAAGACCTAGTTACAAGAGAACTCAACAAACTATTGAAGGACTCTCCTAGATCTCTCTTCTCTCTTTTTTCTCCGAAGACCTAAACCCTAGGTTTTCTACAAGACGTCGTGTCTTCCTTTATTTCTAGGTTATTTCTAGGTTAAATTGACAAACTCCTTTCCTCCTCATATATATATCAGAGGCCGGTCCACCCTGAGTTAGACAGATCTAATAGCCACACCGGTTATCTCCAACAGACTCCTGAACCAATAAAATTAAACCAAACCCGGTTTAATTCTAACAATGAGTTGTGACAATGTCATACCGGAATCAACAAATCTCCACCTTGACATTCACAACTCTGAGTTCGTCCCTTGTCGCCGTCAAGCCCAGCCAATGCCGTAGCATTTGCCTACCTTGAGCATAGCCAAAGCTTGCTCAAACTTCTCAACTGTAATGCACAGTCCTTCAGCTAATCCTTTCAGCCAAACACCTTCCTTTGCAGCTTCTGTCAAGGAAATATACCCAGCCCTTGTTGTAGATAAAGCCACAATACCCTGTAGACTTGATTTCCAACTCACTGTATTACCTTCTGTAGTAAACACATACCCGGAGATTGACCTTCTCCTGTCCAAATCCGCTGCATAGTCCGCATCAGAGTATCCTTCAACTCTGAAATCTTCATTCTTCTTGAATACCAGCCCTCTGTTCCGAGTGCCCTTGAATACCAGCCCTCTGTTCCGAGTGCCCTTGAATATCAGCCCTCTGTTCCGAGTGCCCCTGAATACCAGTCTTCTGTTCCGAGTGCCCTTCAGATACGAGAGAACCTTGTTCTCTTTGCCCTTCTCTACATACCCTTATGGTTGATCCATGTAGATGTCTTCATCAATCGTTCCATGTAGGAATGTTGTCTTCTCATCATGCTGTTCCAGCTCTAAGTCCTGATTCACTGTAACAAACAACACGAACCTGATTGATACATGTTTCACCACAGGTGAAAACACTTCCTCATAATCAATGCCCTCTCTTTGAGCATACCCTTTTACTACCAGCCTTGCTTTGTGTCTAGGCTGCTCAACTCCTTGAATACCAGGTTTCAATTTGAGAACCCATTTGCAACCGATGGTCTTCTTTCCTTTTGGTAAATCCACCAAATCCCAAGTACCATTCTTCAATAGATAATTCATCTCTTCATCCATACCGGAGTTCCACTTCTTCCAGTCTTTACTCTGTGAAGCTTCCATGTAGTTATTTGGTTCTTCAGAATCCAATACTTCGCCTACATTCAGTGCAAAAGCAACAACCTCATCTTCATCATCTCGATACCTTAGAGGTTTAGCTATTTCTCTCCTAACCTGGTCTCTGGCTAGCCGAAAGTTACTCAAACTTTCTTCATCTTTTTCAAACACAGCTTCACTACCAGGAACTGATGCATCAGCTCCACCTTCATGTGAAGTCTCTTCAGCTTCATCTTCTGAGTCACTCAGCACCGTGACTTCATCATCCTTTCCGGAACCTGAAGCTTCCATCAACAATGTACCGTTCCCTTTATTCAACACACCAACAAAACCTATACCATATTCCATGTCCTGTAACAGATCCTTGTAAACAACATCTTCCTGAAACACTGCGTTTCTACTGATTACAACCTTCTTATCTTTGATCAGCCAAATCTTATAACCTTTGACTCCTTGAGGATATCCGATAAACACTCCTTTGAGTGCCCTTGGCTTCAATTTCCCTTGGTCTACATGAACATAAACCACCGAGCCAAACCTCCTCAAATGTGCATACCCTGGTGTCTTCTTCAACCAAATCTCATCCAGAATGTTGAAGTCATTTGTTGATGACGGTGTCCTGCTGATGACGGTGTCCTGCTGATGACGGTGTCCTGCTGATGACGGTGTCCTGTTGATGACGTATACAGCTGTAGCCACAACCTCAGCCCAGAACTTTTCTCCAAGTCCTGTCTCATTCAGCAAACATTTGACCTTCTCCATGATGGTCCTGTTCATTCTCTCTGCCACACCATTCTGTTGTGGTGTGTAAGCACACGTCATGTGTCTCTCAAGACCGTGTTTCATCAGAACCCATCAAACTTCAAGTTGCAGAACTCCAGACCATTGTCTGTCCTGAGACACTTTACCTTCTGATTCACTTGATTCTCCACCAGAAGCTTCCACTCTGCAAACTTATCAAAGGCTTCATCCTTTGTAGCAAGAAACTGAACCCACACCTTCCTTGAGCAGTCATCAATTATGGACATGAAGTACTGCTTCTTCCCAATTGAAAGTGTGACATTGGGTGATCCCCAAAGACCAGCATGAACATACTTCAAGACCTCTTCACTGTTGTGCTTCCCAACATTGAAGCTTAACCTCTTGTTCTTGCCCATGATACAACTCTCACAGAACTTCATATCACTAATTCTCTTCTTGTCCAGAATCCCTTTCTCAACCAACACCTTCAGATTCCTCATACTTGTGTGACCCATTCTATTGTGCCACAGGGCTGTGTCATCCTTTGACACAACATGATTTGACTGAACAGCCACAGTCTCACCATCCAGAAGATACAGACCCCCTGTACCAGTCAACGTTCCTTGTAAAGCAAACTTCTTGTTCTTGTAGAATCTTGTCTTACCATTCCCACCTTCCTGTGTGAACCCTTGCACATCAAGAGTACCAACAGAGATCAGATTACGAGCAAGGTTAGGAATATATCTGACATTGGTGAGTCTTGTGACAGATCCTCCTGTAGCACTGATCCTGACCGAACCAATCCCTTATACTACCACAACTCTGTCATCAGCTAGTAACACTTGGTTTCCTGTGACTTCTGTGAAATCATCAAACCAATCCCTCCTAGATGTCATATGGTACGAACATCCAAAATCAATGATGCACCGATCATTATGATTTCTGCCTGATATAGACAGTGCATCAATCACCTGAAGCTTGTCTATCACAACAGCTGCTTCACCGCGTTGATCATTCTCCATCCTTTTCTTCCAGGAGAAACAGTCATTTTTCAGGTGACCCTCCTTCTTGCAATACCAGTAAGTAACCCTTGAGCCTGAACCAGATCGTGACCGAGAGTTGTTCTCGTACTTCTTATTGTACGACTCTCTGTTTTCAGGTCTTCCTCGAACTATATAGGCTTCCCCACTTCTCTGTGAGCCTGGATTTTCCCTTATCTCTCTCTCCTTTGATCTAGCATCTGAGATCACTTCTTCCAATGTAAGACTCTTTCTACCATACTTCAGAGTTTCCTTCAGCGAGTTGTATTGCTGTGGCAGTGAGTTCAACAGCAAGATAGCTTGCACTTCCTCTAACACAACGAACTTCACACTCGCCAACTCCGATACAACTTTTAGAAAATCATCGGTGTTTTCTTCAACAGACTTCTCTTCATTCATCCTAAACGTATAAAACTTATGCTCCAAGTAAATACGATTAGGAAGTGACTTAGAGAGATACAACCTTTCCAATGTTGACCATGTAGCTGCAGCAGTCGTGCAGTCATCGAGCTTGCGCAAAACTTGATCTCCAACATTCAGGAAAATCATATTCATAGCCTTCTCTGATCGTTCGACCCGATCTGCTTCCTCCTTCTTAACCGCTACAGCCTGTGGAACAACTTCGACCAGGACATCCTTCAGCCCTAAAACAGACAGATGCGCGAGCATGCGCTTCTTCCACAGAGAGAAATCGCCCTCTCCATCGAATCGCTCCACCTCGATTCGAACGTTCGTCATAGATTCACTCAACCTGAGCTCTGAGACCACTTTGTTATTATTTCAGCGTCCTGAAACCTTCAACCTGTGAATCTATATTACTTTAAGCAAGCGATTGATTGCTTCACGAACAAACCCTAGAAATCTAACGATCGTCTGAACATGCAAAGATAAGGGATAAAGATTTGCACAAGAGATTGTTTACCCAGTTCACACCTCGATGGGAGGATGCTACGTCTGGGGCTTGACGGCACAAGCAAAAGATTTCACTATAACAAGAGAATACACCAAGACCTAGTTACAAGAGAACTCAACAAACTATTGAAGGACTCTCCTAGATCTCTCTTCTCTCTTTTCTCTCCGAAGACCTAAACCCTAGGTTTTCTACAAGACGTCGTGTCTTCCTTTATTTCTAGGTTATTTCTAGGTTAAATTGACAAACTCTCTTCCTCCTCATATATATATATCAGAGGCCGGTCCACCTTGAGTTAGACAGATCCAATAACCACACCAGTTATCTCCAACAGACTCCTGAACCAATAAAATTAAACCAAACCCTGTTTAATTCTAACAATGAGTTGTGACAATGTCATACCGGAATCAACACTTCGCTTCTGTCTCAAAATTTCTTGAAAACAAGAAATTTCGAGACGAAGTCGTCTTGAACACAAGGAAGCATGGTTCCATTAACTACAAACCAACTCTATATTAAAAAAAAAAATCAAGTAGAACCTCTATAAATTAATAAATCTTCATAAAATGGTATTTTATAAAATTGTTCACAAACCACTCTATATGTTTGATTATGTATAAAATTTATGATTATTAATTGAGAAATATTATAAGTTATAACGCTTTCACTTATAAACTCAAACGCGTTCACCTCCACTTACAATTACAAATCCATCTTGGTGTGTTTAACTGATCTCTTTCACATGCCAGAGGGATGAGAGATAAGAGAATACAAAATACTTAATGTCATGCCACAAGTCTTTAACACCAGAGAGATGAGAGATAAGACACTGCAGATAATACAAAATACTTGATGTCAAGCCACATGTCTTTTTAAGCAGAGAATACAAAATACTTAATGTCAAGCCACAAATATTTCAACAATGGCCAAGACCAAAATGGCATGAAAAAAGGGAAACCACAATAGACATTAAACCCACCCGTATGAGACTAACGACTAAACTGTCCAACCCATTACACCATCCCAACATACCTAACCATATATACACCCTTAACTAGCTAGTGAGGGAGATCTTGATTGCTGCTACGTAGACTCGCCCTCTTGATTGTTGCTACATAGACATGCAATCTTCATAACGTAAAAAATGTAGATCAAGGCCAAGGATAGTTGCTGAGGTAAAAAATAACAAACATTGTAAAACAAATGTATACCATAACTAATTCCATTGTAATCTGTTTTAATTTACCAGCGTTTGAATTCTGTAACCGCATGTAGAGGAGGATTGATCAAAATTTCAGAACAAGATCATCCATCATGAACTTTCACTTCACCTACAACAAATATCATATTTGAAGGTTACACTATATTAAATATAAAATGTACAATAATATAACCATTGTCCATACGTGTGACCCGAAAAAATTCGAGAACAAATATCATTTAAAAAAAACCAAATTCTTCCCATCTTCTTTCCAAATCCAAAGCAATATCTCCATAAGCGACACATTCTTTTTTTTTTTTTTGAAATGAATGTTAAATTTAATTCACCAAAAAAACCAGTTTTTTACATCAAAATGCAATCTTGTTTAAAACGGAAAACAAAATATGAGCTGAGGTTGAAACTTGGCCAAGCATTATCTAAGCGCAAACCATGAGCTAAGGCTATCATCGTAAGCCTTGTCCCCTATAATCCGTATGGAGCTTAATCGATTTCGCATATCCATGTCAATGTTTCTGATCATGGTTGAGGAAGGGGTCGGTTGTGTCCCATGTCTACGACCATTCCGCTCCCTCCATATATGATAGACCGAGAGTTGAAATAAATATCTTAGCAAAAAGAGCTTGAGGCGGTCCATGGCTTGACTTGTGGTTAGGTGAAGAACCTCAAGCCAATCATTTGTATAGAGCGTTCCAAGCAAACGATTAGCTAGATCAATCCAAACTTCAGAAGAGTACCTACAGGCAAAAAACAAATGATTTCGATCCTCTTCCTCCTGTGAGCATAGAACACAAACTCGGGATGTGTTGTTATTCCATACTGCCATACGATCTGCCGTAGACAATCGATTGAGAGCGGCAAGCCAGGTTAAGAATGAAAATTTGGGCGTTGCGTATTTAAACCATACCCCCTTCGACCAAGCAGTGGTAGGAGAGACATCCCGAATCTGAGACCATGTTTCCTTGGAAGAAAAACGGTTTTTAAATTTGCCTTTTGAATCACGTCAAAGAGCTATATCATGAGCCTCTGTTCTAATCATTCGAAGTTTATGTACCTCGTCTTCAATTTGATTGAGATATCCGACTCTGTGGTGTCGGTGTTGAAGTGTGTTCATTGCCTCTTCAACAGAAGCATGTGCGGATAATCCAAGATCTATGTAACCTCTCACGCCAGTGAGACCTTGAATCCTTCCCAAATCGGACCAATCATCAAACCAGAACGAAGTTTAAGCTCCATTAGAAACTTTTACCTTGTGAAATTCAGTGGCCTTGTCTCTATATTTAAGAATCTTCTTCCACATCCAGGAACCCATTGAAGAGTGCTCTGGAGCCAACCAAAATGAATTGTGACGTAATAAAGTGTCCTTGATCCAGCGTACCCACAGCGACGGTTGGTTAGACAGAATCCTCCAAATCAGTTTGAGGCAACTCACTTTATTTGCATCAATGAAAGATTTAAATCCAAGACCACCTTCATCCTTCGGTTTACATACCTCTTTCCACATCACCTTAGCCTTTTTAGTATTTAAATCAGGCCCCGACCATAAGAAAGCTGCACACACTTTTTCAATTTCTTCTAAACAACCTTTCGGTAATCTATAAGCCGAGATCCAGTAATTAACCGTGCTTGCTATTACAGAAGTTAATAGCTGAAGTCTACCTGCGAAAGAGAGATACCTAGCTGTCCAAGAGTTGAGTCGTGCTCTGATTTTTTCGATCAATATTTCCACATCCCCTTTTTTCAGTCTCTTGGTCAGTAATGGCAGCCCCAAGTATCTCACAGGGAATCGCCCCAAACTGAATGGAAACTGAGCCATGATAGTCTCTCTGATTGTCTCCGGAACCCCAGCTAAGTAGAGTGTGGATTTATCAATACTGATTTTGAGCCCTGCTTTCTTGGCAAACTCATCAAATATTCGTATAGCCCCTTCTATGGATGTCTTCTTACCCTCTACAAAAACCAGCAAATCGTCTGCAAAGCATAAATGAGTAACTTTAAGGCCTTTACATTTTGGATGATATCCAATATGTCCCTCTCTTGCCGCCTTATCAATCATCCGAGAGAGTACATTCATGCAAATTACAAATAGATAGGGAGATAGAGAACACCCTTGACGTAAACCTCTCCTACTCTGAAAGTATCCCGCAAGCTCACCATTAACTTGAACGAAGAATGAGGCTGTTGTTATACACAGCCTTATCCAGTGGATATAGCGATCCGGAAAACCAAGAACAACCAAAGTTTTTAACACAAAATCCCATTGCACTGAGTCAAAAGCCTTGGATATGTCAATCTTCATCGTACACCTAGGAGAAACTGATTCTTTGTGATAATCCTTTACCAGTTCCGTGGCTAATAGGACATTCTCCATGATGAGACGATCCTTAACAAATGCTGACTGATTCCATTCAATAAATTTTGGTAACAAACCTTTTAGTCTATTAGCAAGAATCTTCGAAATAACCTTGTAGATGACATTGCAGCAAGAGATTGGCCTATAGTCTTTCATTTCCTTTGCATCCATCTTCTTTGGTATGAGAGCTAAAATTGTCGAGTTAATGCCTTTGGGGAGAAAACCCTTGTCAAAGAATGATCTCACAGCCACCACGAAATCCTTACCAAGAATTTGCCATGTTGATTTAAAGAATTCGCTCGAAAAACCATCGGGCCCAGGAGCTTTGTTATTTGGCATAGAAAACAGAACCTTTGTTATCTCTTCATCTGTTATATCTTTAGCTAGATTAGCTTGGTCCATTTCTGAACACCGATAATCCAACAAATCTGCTATCTCTTCCTCCTCCATTCCCGTATAGTCCCGTGGTTCATGGGTCAAAAATTCAGTAAAGAAACGCTCTGCTTCTCCTTTAATGTCCTCCATTTGTGTGAAAATCTCTCCATTAGCTCCCACAACCTCACGAATGGAATTCTGCATTCTCCTGACTTGTATTGACCTGTGGAAATAAGCGTTATTCCTATCTCCAACTGCTAACCAATGCAACTTAGCTCGCTGTTTCAGAAGTTTCTCTTCTAGCTCCGATAGAAAAATCCATTTGCTGTATGCTTGACCTTCTACCGCCATTAGTGTTGGTGTTGGGTCAAGAAGTGTTTGTTCTTGCTTGTGGCATAAGTCCTCATAAGCTTCTTTTGTACGTTTTGGGATGTCCCCCAACTTCTCTTTTCCCAGCGTACGTAGAAGAGGTTTTAATGACTTTAGCTTCTTTGAAAACCGAAACATAGCAGATGTTGATACAAATAGCTCCTCTGTTTGGCTCCATGCATTACCAACTGTGTCTGCGAATTGTGGGAGAGAAGTCAAAACATTCATGAATTTGAATGGTTTTCTCTTCCTCTGTTCTTCACCATCTAAAACAATTCTACCACGCAAATGATCTGAGCATCCCCCAGCTTCAAAAACTCCATAAGATGACGGAAATAGATCCATCCATCTATCATTTACCAGTAACCGGTCAAGCTTTTTACATATTATACCATCCTGTCTTTTGTTTGTCCAAGTAAACAGCGGCCCGTGACCTCCCAAATCAACCATTGAACAATATCGAGTTATATCCTGAAAATCTCGCATTCCAGGAGTAATAGAAGGATTATCGACGTAGTTGGAATGCTCCTCTATATACAGAATCTCATTAAAATCACCAGCAATTAACCACGGCTTCGATCGAAACAGAGGAGAATCTTGGTGATCTTTTAGTTCTGACCACAAAACCCTCCTTTCCTCTACATCATTGGAGGCATAGAAAAATGAGCATAAGAACTCTTCGTTCTTCCCTTCCAACAAAATAGAAACTGTAACTAGTTGAGAACTTTTGAAAATTGGTGTAATTCTCACATTGTCCTTCCAAACAACCCAAATGCGACCAAGATGATGATGATCATAGTTTGTCAAACAAGACCAATCCCTTGCTACTGCTGAAAGAACAGTAGGAGCTGCCCTTTCCTTTACTCTTGTCTCTAGAAAACAACCAAACTGCATCGAACTATTGTGTAACCATTGCCGGATTACGGAATGTTTTGAAGATTTGTTTAGACCACGTACATTCCAACAAAAACCCGACATATTAATTTTTCTTGGGTGGTTTCCTCCTCCCCGCTGTACTTTGGGTGGTAGCCAAAGTAGCAGGTGTTTGAGTATTTTTTAGGACTGTGTGAGCTGATTTTGATGCTCGAGGAATAGATGAACGCATCCCATTATCCACTCTGTTTACCCCCTTTGTTTCATTTCTCTTTTCAATCTGATTCTCTACATAAATTTCTCCTTCTTCTTGGTCATTTACTATATCCTGCTTCCCCTCTATACTTTGTTCCTCCTCCACGTCTGCAACACCATCTGATTCTTCCTCTGCAAGACAGGCGAATCGAGACGGCGATGTAGTAAGCGGATCCGGGTTTTGTTTCGCCCCTCTTCGAGTTTTATTTGGAGAAACCTCAGTCCATGTGTTTTCCGTTAAACTTTGATTATTTCCCCCTGTTATGTTGATCTCCTCTGCTAGTACCAACTCGGTTGAACTAGTTGAAGGCACATCCTTCGCCACCTCTTGTGGTATCTGGATGGGACTAACAGACTGCGTAACCGGTTCCCTCAATTCAGATGAACTGTCTGAAGGGAGAGATGGAGCAGGGTCACCTCTTTGGAGAATGGTTATACTAATCGAAGGGGATGTGCTCTGCGAGATGGACATACACCCTGCAGCAAGGTGACCCCACTTCTGACAATGCTGACAACGAGGAGGTAGTCAAGGATAAGAAAAAACCACTGTTGCCTCCTCTGTTTTGCTGATTTGGAATGTAAATTGCTTTGGAAGATCTTTTGAAAGATCAACTTCCACATTCACTTTTGCTTCATCAAATTTCTTACATGTCTCCGTCTCATGATGTAATTTTTTTGGATTTCCAACCGCACTCGCTAGAAATCCCAACCCCTTCCACGCGAACATGGTGTGAGGCACCTTTGTTATTGTAACCCAAATCGGCATTTTCGTGATTTCAGGCTGAGCATCTTCAAGAATCGGAGTCCACTTAGAGACGTACATTGGAATATTTGCAATATCCCACATGCCTCTGTGTAGAATTCGAGCTCTCATAGATGCATCCTTTATTCTAAATTTTACCATCTTCTCTCCAATGACAAAAACATCAATCTTAACTGTTTTATCCCCTAGAGGCCATATCTTGTTTACGATGACATGTATCGTACCCACATGAGGCGCTGTTGCTGCGAACTGACCCACCAGAAAGTCCTCCCATAACGGAGTATCTCCAAGTATCTCCTTCGGAACAACGACTACGCCGCCTGTTTCTTGCCCCTCCATGAAATTGTGTTTCTCAAGAGTAGGTTTATTTTTGACCACCTTGGCCCACGACGGTTTGTTTGTGGTCTCCCTCTGAGACCCTGAGTCCGAGCTAACGCTATCCAACCCTACCGACGGTACCACCGGTAGATCCGGTGGCTAAGGATCCTCCATAAACCCTGACTTGCGGCTGAACCAAAGGAAACCCTAATCGCCTCTTTTTCCCTCCGAAAAAATCGCCGTCTTCAGAGGGAAAAATTATCCTTTAAGCTTTTAAATGCCCTAACTTTATTCCTATCCAATTTAATCTCATAAGCGACACATTCAAGATCAAGAAAACTACAATTAACCAATCAATACAATGTCAATACAACATATAAATATAATACCCTTTTATTAAAAACAAATCGAATTTCGTCATACTAATAACTGAACAAAATTAAACTCACTTCATGTTTCGAATGGTAAATCTTATTTGATTCATCTTATTATCGAGAATATCTTGGTAGGAATCAGTAGATATATACTCCATTGGTTTAACACCCAAAACCACTCCGATCAAATCTACAAAAGGTATATTAATTAAATAGAATTTTCTAAGATATTTATTTAGTAATTAAGTTCCAAATACAGTAATTCATACAATAACTAAAATGAATTCATCACAAACTTTTCTGTAAGAAACTACCATTGGCAAAAACCATTTAAACTAACCGATAGGGTATTCCTGCTGAAAATCTTCTTCTTTTATCCTTTCAAACGAACAAAAATACAACATAGGATCAATAGTTCTTGCGAAACAACTGCTGATCGAAAATTCAAAATTGGTTAAGTATACTTCGATCAACAGGAATACCCTGACTCGACTCGAGACTGACAAAATTTATTACTTTATCGAGTTTATTACTTTATAGGGCTTTTACTGTAAATCTGCTGAATTTTCACTTGAACGGATATGTAGGACACGTACATCGTCATTCTTCTGTAATTCATGGGTGAAGAAGAATTTTGGTAGAATGTGTTTTGTTCTATCACCTTTAATGTATCCTTCTTTGAGTTGTGCGATGCATGTTGCATTATCCTCTTACATAATCGTTGGGACTTTGTTGCCTGTAGATATACCACAATCTTTTCTTCTCGTAAGTGTTGTATTACATATCTTAACCATATATACTCGCGACTAGCTCTGTGGATAGCTAAAATCTCGGCATGGTTAGAAGAAGTGGCGGCGATGGTTTGCTTCATAGAACGCCAAGAAATGGCAGTACTACCACATGTGAACACATTAAAAAATGTACCGGAAACGTTAATCATGGTGGAAGAGGTAAATTGTTACACCCAGCCTCAAAGAACTTTGATTTCTAATCGGTTGAGTATAATTTTGTATCTTTCATTGTCCAAAAAATTATTAAGTACAAATGTCTATACACATTAGAACTTACTATTGTATCCTCCTCTTTTGTCATCAAATGATCATGCGGCATTACTTTCTTCGTAATATCTAATCATCTACATTCACGTAATTCTAGCTTATAGTTAGTAGCACAACATTACTATGCGAGTACTAATGACTCTATAGTGTTTTACATATAACATTATGGAGCCAGCTATCTCTATAACCTAAAAATCATGGCAAGCCGAAGGGATTCTAATTAACTCAAATCAATTTTTTTCAAAACCATAGCGAGCCTGCCTGGGACTAACCCACAACACCACTCCCAAATTGTGGTTGTAATCTGCCGGCTAAACTTTCACATGACTCTGTGAGATCTTCTAGTGCCCTATTTCAGGCAACACAATTATTATATAGCATGAGCACCACACATGGAATGCAATTTATGCAATATTAACTATAGTGGCATTGTGAACCGTCCTAAGTCTAACCAACTTTTTAGCAAGCATTCTCATAACCCTAAATGAAAGATCGCGAAATCCATAAGGTTCATAATCATGCATACTACTTTCGGATTACCCTAAGCCATAATTTCAAGGTTCTCAAGTAAACGTCGAAGAACTTCAAGCAATGTAACCAATTTTGCCTCTTATGATAGACACCATGTAAGTATGGATATCCTAGTACATTACCTATTGCACATCTACAGCCATACGTTGACCGTCTATACCAAAATACACACATAGAAAATAATTTCTTAATGGTGGCAAGGATCATGATCTGATTGGGTTGAGGAAAATCCATTCTCTAACTTGGCTTGCCTCTAACCCCTTAGTTGTATGAGTTATAATCTGAGTTCATCGACCTAACTTTGATTCTTTTCATACCAAACCATTGGCTGGTTGACTCTGAATGGTTGAGTAACAATTCAATTTACTCGAGACAATTAAAATATTTGGCGAAAACGACCAATGTAAATCAATTTATTTTCACCAAAAATTTAGTAGATTACTTCATCTCTATCTTTGGACTTTAATGAAACACTAGGTCGAATGGAAACAGATACATAGAAACGATTTTTAAAAAACAAATTAGGAAACATGTACATTTTGGAAACACATACAAACATACATGCATTCTAGGCCTTAGGCATTGGATTGTCACCCGCTTAGCGTCTAGCATTTTTTTGAACACAGATATATTTATATATATATATATATATATATATATTGATAAAATAACAACATCATATTAAAAGGAATTTGAATACCGCAAGTTATATACATAAATACTAAATCACTTAACAAAAGCTAAAAATTATAATAAGTTTGTTGTTTTTAATTTACAAATGCAATCATTCATAATTTTGTTTATTTTAACATATAAAAGTATTTAATATATCTATACATTTCTAAAATATTTATTTAGTACGTTAAAACAATTTTCGTCATATCAAAACCAAATCAAACGCTTCTGTAGGGTTCCCAAATGAGATTCTTAGGAAATTCGTTTCCGTCGCGTTTTCAAAACGAAGTCGAAGTTCTGTCAAATTTTCATATTGATTTGTTTTAGGAAACATGTTTTATGGATTTTTCAAAAGTTTTGGTTTTTGTTTTCAAAACGGGAAACGCACTTCAAACGGATTTTTCAGGTAACCTAGATGAAAAATTTGATCTATCTCTTTTCCAAAAAAAGATTTAGGTCAACTAATTATCATCGATATTTAATTAAAAAGAAATCATATAACTCTCGCATTACGAAGGTTTTAATCTAGTTATTTTATAAAACATATCAAAATTAGGTCATTTACAATTTAGACTGAGCAGAAAAATTTGAATCTATTTGAATTTTCTTTAAAATTTTCAGTTAAATAACAGTTTTACGTACTAGCATATTATTTTGTATTACTAATATGAATATTTATATGTTATACAAAGAACATAATTGCTTCATGGTAAATTTTGAAAATTTATAATTTTTTATCTCCGTGAAATTTTTATTTAAAAATATCTCAATTTAATATATATGTTTCCCACATAATTGTTTAAGTTTTGCATATAATATGTTATTTTATCATCCAACTAAATATAACAAGTTATAACATTGAAAATTTATTCTTTATTACTTTCCGATTTGTTTGTTAGGCGTTAGCCCTAATCCGGACGAACAATTAATGTCTACCTAGTCTTTGTATGGGTGTAAATGGTAACAGTTGAATTTGCACTAAATTTTGCTGACTTGCAGAATTTGCAGAATATTTATTGATTTCTTGCGTATCTGGGTGAATAATATCAAACTTAAATGGTAACCGCGGAATTTTTGCTAAAGTTGCTGAATTTTTGAAAAAGTTAATTTTGTTGAATAATTTTTAATTGTAGGTTTCAATTTTAGATTCATATAAATAGTTAATTAACAGATTGATAAGACAAATTAATATACATAATTTTTATAATTCATAACTTATGATATAATAATTTATTTAAAATTGAATTATTTTCTAGTAGATTAGTTTTAAAATATTACAAATTAATCTACAGTACTAACTTACCATGTCCTTTTAAAATATGTTATAAATATATATATGCAACTTTTTTAAATTATCAGATTATTGAAGAAATACAAAAATTGTGTTGAACTTTTATCTTCTAGCAATCATTCTTCATATTGTCTAAATTTAACATATGGTAAAAAAAATTCTCTTATTCTTCTAATTCTTTAAATGATGTTGTTATATTATCAAGGACGAACAAAAGAAACTAAAAACAACCACAAAACCTCGATTCATCTAAAACTTTAACGAAATTCTGACGTTTCTAACCAAAAATCTAGAGATAAAGAACAATAAACTACATATTTGAGTCTCTATGCGTACGAAATCTCATTTCTAGGGGTTTTCAATGTACATGCCTTGTTTAAGCTTCAGTAGAAGACTAAGTGGACGAGAAGAATCGAAAAAACGATTAAGAAACTCGAATACGAAGAAAGCTAGAGAAAGGAGAAAAGATTTTGTGAAGAAGAAGAATAACAAGCTTTACTCGTTGTTCTAGCTTTCTTCGTTTTCGAGTTTTTAATAAATCTTTACGATTCTTCTTGTTCGCTTAATCTTTCTCCTGAAGTTTAAATAACGTACATACACTGCGAAACCGTAGCAATGAGATTTCGTACATGAAGAGATTCAAATCTGTAATTTATTGTTTTTTATCTATGGATCTTGGTTAGAAACGTCGGAATTTTGTTAAGGTTTTAACGGAATCAACTTTTCTGTGGTTGTTTTTTGTTTTTTACCATGTAGTGCCATTGTATGTAAAAAACACAGTAGAACTCTATAGTGTAATAAATTTTGTCGGTCCGAATCGGGCCAGTGCAAAATATAACATAGTTCGATATGATAATAAGATAATAAATATTATAAAATTTCTATGTAAATATATGGTCCCAATAATATCATAGTGAGCGATGTTTTAGGAGGAAAAAATTGTTTTAAACTATATTATATTTTCAACTTTAGTAGAGAATTAATTTTAAAAAATTATTATTTTTAACTATTTATATTCTGTAAATTGCTTTTATTAGTGGTTCAATTGTGTTATATCATGAGTTTATCAATTGTTTTTAAGCATTATATATAGTAATAATTATATAAAATAATAATTTTTTATAATCTCAAATTTTATTATTTTATAGAGTTTTTACTTAGTTAGCCGAAAATACTTATACTAGAATCAGTCAAATCTTTCCCTTACTCATTTAATTTCTGGTGGTAGTCAAATCTTTCCTTATTATATTATTGTAGGATTATAGTATTAGTTATTAATAGAGAACTATAGAGGTCACTCCAATTGAGTCTTACTTTTTTGTTTTTTCAGTCAACTCTAATCATTGCCAAAAACAAATAGAGATATTATTGCCACAATTCTCTTTCTTTTTTTTTCTTTTTTTTGGTCAAATCCACAATTCTCTTTCTATAACTACTAAATCCATTTATACCCATTACTACATCAGCAGTAAAAAAAACAAAAAGTTCACAAACAAAACAAAAAAATACTAGAAAGATTCAGTCATGGCATCGAAATGCATAGATGATTGTCTAAACATCAAAAGTGACGCGGTTTGCGTTCGGCCAGGTACGACTTATGTCAAGCTCCACAAATGGCCGGTGGCCGAGATGGAGTTCGTACGGTCAATCAGCAAAGGTGGTAGCCAACGTAGTACCATGGTGGACACCATATCTTGTAGGCAAATGTATCTTAGGAGTTATACATTCTCAAGAAAAGAGGAGAATGATGACAAAAGAGGAGGTCAAGATGATGAAGACGCATTTGACCGAAGAATCATACGGAGATGTTTTGGAGGAAGTCTAGGAAGGAAGAAGGCGGCAAAGAATGGTATGAAGATGAGTAAAATGTTATCGCATAGGGCGTTTGTGTTGAGACTCGTAAGAAAATGTGTGTCTTGTGTCTCCTTTACTAAGGTTAATACTGAAAAGTGAAGTAACTTTACAAATAAAATGATAATTAAATTTTATCAATGTATTATGGATTTCAATAAATTTATCAAAAATCGTCAATTTTTATTTGGAAAAATCTCATCTGCTTATGAGCATAATACAAAGTTTTCTAGATTATCAAACCCTGTAATTTACTTCCGATGGGAGAGTTTGATTCCACCTTCTTCCATCTCTTTGAGCATGGTCGTACATTCTTCCTCTCTTGGAGAGTGGTCAAATCTCCAAGCTATATGCCGGGATCTTCAAATTCACACTGGAAAGTGACTATTATGAGGCGCTCCGGCTTTGCCGTGAAGACCTCTTCGACGCATCTGAAGCATACTTTCGATTCATTGTGCATCTTTCGCGATGAAATCTCTATCTTAATTGCAATTAAATTTCAATTATGTTGTATTATGTTTAGTGGATGCTTAATTCCTTTTTTGTATTATTTGAAGAGTAATGAATGAACAATGTGTTGAACCCAAAAAAATGACATGTTGTAAATGTGTGTTGTATGATTAGTTCTCATCTTTATTTGTAGATAGCATTAGCTCGCTCTCTGATGTGTTGTTTGTTTTCAGATGAAGATTTCGGATATCACTCTGAAAGTTGTCCACAAAAATCCATTATAATTCAGAGACACACAAAAATTATAATTCTATCTTGTAGAATAAATGAAAACGTTGCTCTTCACAAACCCAAGAAGCATGCTTCTTCATCTATTCTCTCCTTTCTCCAAACAGAAGCTCAACATAATAACCAATAGTATACATATAAAGCAGTTAAAAGCTTTATGCTCATAGAAATTCAAGAGTTTCTTTGTGTTTTTCTTATGGCTCATGGTTTCTTCTTCCTACACCCTCTTGTATCCCTCCATTTCTTGCATGTTCTTTACGAGCTGTTAATAGGATGAACATACATTTTACCATCTTCCCTTCATTTTTTGTTTATCTAACAACATCTTTCACTTTAGGTCGCTACATATACCAATAAAGAGGATGTTGCAATGCAATAATCATATATACCTTCACAGTGTTCTTATTTTCTTTGCATAAAACTTTGTGGCTTCATATATAGAGGATTTTCCTTCTTCACGAAAACAATGAATATAAGTCAGCTTTAGGTTTTAGCTTCTTGACTTCCATCCATCTCTTCTTAATAGTCTAGGTTAGATATTGGCCACAGCCAAAAGTGCGAGGAGAAAATAAATCAATAACCATAGAACCAAGTAACAATATAAGTATGTAACTTGAAATTGATTGACAACTAAATGAAACCAAATGATAACATATGAATGCTAGTACAAGATTGAAAACTAATCTTTATTCAATTCTCAAAAACTGGAAAAAAAATGGGAAGTGAGGAAACCTCATGCAAATTGGAACAAAATATCATTGACGCTAAGAGTCCAACGGTTTACTTCCAAATCTCCTTTCCGCTGTTTTGTAATCTCATGATTCATAGACAACGCACGACATAACCCATTAATCCTCGTCGAACTCTCGATTTTGATACAGGAAGACTAAAATGAACGCATAGTAAAACAGAATCAAACATCTGCTCTCTCTAATGTGATTCCTCATATCTATCCAAGCGTGGGTGGTGCCATGTAGGATCTTTATGGAGGATACTTCTAACTTGTAAGAGCCTTTAGAGAAGACCGTCAACTAAACCACACATAGGAAGAATAGTTGATGAAAATTATAAGAGTCAGTGATAGCTGACGATTTCGCTATCCTTGTAGCGTCCTCTTGTCAGGAAATAACAAAAGAGAAATTGGATGCAAATATATTTACCAAACAAAATAAGTGATCTTAAAGATTGAGTAATAAAGATAGAAAGGCAAGATTGTCTGGAATATGGTAGAGAAGATTCAGTTTACCACATAATAAATAATTTAAAGGAAATGAACTAAAACAAATAAATAAGCAGATTTTTTCAGAAATTGAACTCAACATTCAGTGCCGGCCAAGTGGCGAAGTTTCCATTCCATATCAATGAATCGGTCCTGATGGAACATAATATTTTTGTAAGTTAGTGATCCCGACTCTCAGTAATAACAACTGTTAAGTATTTTCCAAAATCGTTTGCATGTTCACTGGTTTTGGATTTCTGGAAAATTAACTATGGCCGTAATTTCTACTGAATTGGGGTAAATGGATATATAGGAATTTGAAAGTTCCAAACCCTCGAGGAGAAGACTGAACGATGCTTTCGTATTTTTGTTTGTGAACTTAAAAAAAAAAAAATGTGTGTCAATATCACTCTTGACGGATTGAACTACAATAATTGGTTGATTTTTATGCGAAGATTGGTTTTATTGATGGATCATTGCTTAGACATGATGTGAGTGATCCTTATTTCAAAGTCTGGAGTAGATGTAATAGCATGGTAAAGGCTTGTATCATGAATCTTATGAATAGAGAACATGAATTTTGCTAATATTATAGGGCAAATTCTCAACATGAAACCTCGACCTAGTCTGACTGAGATTTACAACATGTTAGATCAAGGTTCATTAGACTTGTCTACTTATTGTACCAAGAAGAAAACATTAAGGGAGTAGCTGTCTAATGCTAAGTTGAAGAATGCTAAGCGTTGTGATTGTGAACAAATTAAGGAACTCTTGGAGGAAGCAAAAACTAGCAGCATCATTTAGTTCTTTATGGGATTGAACGAGAATTGTGCTAATATTAGAGGGCAAATTCTCAACATTAATTAAACCTCGACCTATCTGACAAATATTTACAACATGTTAGATCAAGATGAAATTCAACATATTCTTGGCCCATCTCCTACAATGTGTCCCTCTCATACTGCTTTTCAAGTTCAGCATGAAGCTTTTCCTGATCAGAATAATATTCTGCTTGCTCAAAGAAAATTTTCACAAGCCTAAGATTGGTCACAATGTGGACACGTGTTATAAGAAGCATGGATTCCCACCTAGTTTTAACAGAGGCTTGCAAATCTTGTTGTAACACCTTCTTTCGCTCTGCATATATCTGGTCCTTTTCCAAGTGATGGACATAAGGATTCTATGACCAAGGAAAATATCCAATCTGTTATCTCTTACCTAAATAATCAACTCCATTCCTCTAGTATCACTCCACTGGCTGATAAGATATGTTTCTACACATCATCCTTCTTTTGCTAAAGTTGTTATCTTATATGATGTATTGAAGTTTACTTAAGACTCTTAGATCATTCTTCACATTGCCATATTTGCCATTTAGCTAAAACATAAACATCATCCATTTAAATTTGGTGAACATATTTGTGATAAACCATTTGACTTACTTCACATTGATACTTAAGGTCCTTTTGCTACGCTTATGGTGGATGGTTACAAGTCTTTTTAAACTATATTTGATGATCACAATAGAGCACTTGGATATACTTAAAGAGTCCCAAATCTTATGTGTTGCATGTTTTTCCTGATTTTATTCGAAAGGTTGAAACACACTATGATACTAAAGTTAAAACAGTTAGATCCAAAACAAAATTATGTGGTAGAGAGAAAGCATCATAGGTCTTTGTTATCTGAATCTCATGTTCCTTTAGCCTATTGGGAGATTGTGTTTTAGCAGCAGCTTTTATACAATGTGTCTCCGTATGAGAAGGTTACACATAAACCACGTGATTATAGCTTTATGAAAACATTTGGTTGTTTATGTATAAATAAACTTCTTCCAAGTCTAGAACTAAGTATAACATAGGGCTAAAGCATGTGTTTTCTTAGGTTATCAGATTGGCTAAAAAAGGATACAAGCTATTTGTTTTTACTTCTAGGCATGTTATTTTTCATGAGGATATTTTTCTTTTTTCGTCATCTAATATTATTACCGATGTTTCCTCATTTTATTTCTCGTGGTTCCTCTGTATTGTTCCTCTTGAACAATTATCTTCTGATGTACATCCTCATCTTGATAAACCATCTTCTGTGGTTTAAAAGCCTTATATTTTGAAGTCATATAGACCAAAGAAACCACCCTCGCATTTGCATGATTTTCATTGCTATAATACTACTAGTACCACTCCTTATCATGTGGTAAATTACATTTCTTATTCCAAACTATTTTGAGCCTTTTCAAGCCTTCATTAATGCTATCACCAAAGGTAGATAACCCAAGAAATATTTGGAGGCTTTGTTGGATAAGCTATGGTGTGATGTTATGGGACTAGATATTGGTTCTATGGTACAAACTCAAATTGTAGCCTTTGTATTTTGCATGATGATAAAGTGTATATAGGTTATAAATGGGATTTTTACGGTGAAGTGCCTAGGAGATATTTCACCTAGCAGATGGTGGTGTGGAAAGGTGTAAAGGTCTGTTAGTAGCTTAAGGTTTCACTCATGATAAATTGGTTGATTATGGAGATACTTTTTCACCTGTAACTAAATTCTCTACATTGAGAATTTTGATTGATGTACTAGCTAAGAAGAATTGGTCTTTGTCACAACTTAGATAAAATTTCCAATGCTTTCTTGAAAATGGGGAGAGGTTTTAGGGATTTAAGAGGCCGTCTCCTTTGTGAAAACAAACTTAGATTTTTTTAGAATTGACAACTATACAAAGCATGATGCGTCATGTTGAGAAAACTTCTTAGGGTCTGAGTGGATAGCCTTGTTAAAATAAAAGAGGAGAAACTTTTTTCCTCCATATGCACTCCAATCAAGTCGAAATATTTTTCGTTGATTTCTTCCAAAAAAGTAAAAAGCAGAGATAAATACAAGAATTTAGTCCTCTACGAAATTGATAGAAATTTTTTTAAATTAGATTTTTTCTTCTAATGGTTATTTTTCTTTTCTCTTTTAAATTATTTTATTTTGCTCTCAATTCCACTACCAACTTACTAGTCAAACCCTCCATCTTTTTTCTCTGACTTGGTGTTTGTTGTATAATAAGGATAATGTATTTACAAAAATAAATATAAGCTAAACTCAACCTTCATAACAACAAAAAGGAAAACAGTTCACACCAGTACCCTCCAAAAAAGTGGCCATGGCCTCCAAATGCATAGATGATTGTGTAAAAATCAGAAACGAAGCGGATTGCATCCAGGCGGTAAGGACGTATGCCAAAATTCACAAGTGGCCAATGGCGGAGGTGGATTTCATACGGTCAATCAGCCACGATGGTAGCCAACATCGTACGATGGCGTCGGAAACCATATCTTGTAGGCAAATGTACCTTAGAAGCTACACTTTCTCAAGAGAAGAGAACGGTGGTGGAGGTGGCAAAGAGAGAATAAAAGCGGCGAAGAAAGGTATGAGGAAGAGCAAAACGACTTCATGTAGAGCTTTTGTTTTCAGGCTCGTATGGAAATGTTTGTCTTGTGTTTCCTCTACTAAGGTCAATATTGATCAGTGAAGCAATATATCATCTACATGTGACACTAATAAATAAAAATAAGTTTTGGGAACAAACGAAAAATCTTATCAGTGTTCAAATCAAGTATAGTGGTATACGGATATGGAATTTGTTCAACTAACATTAAAGAATCTCAAACTATCTTCCCACTGAAATTGGGTTTATTTCTCTAATCTAATACAAAGAGTTGGAAGAAAGAAAAAAAGTATTGCGGAGTTTGTTAATTTACCTGAACTAGAGAAGAAATAGTGGTTCAAGACATGGTCGTGGATGGAACAAAGAAACAACCCAATGGAACCGGGCCAGTATTGTTCGAAGACAAAACCCAAAAAACATTAATATGTAATAAACCGTTCTTAAACCAAACCAAATAAAAATCAAACCAAACAAGAACATGAAGAACTAAGTTTTACCATCTAAACTTACAGTACAATTGAAACAACAAGAGTGTTAAACATCCTTAGAAAAAGAACAAACAAATATCAAAACACTTCAAATGGAAAATACAAACTCAGAAGAAGAAATAAATAGAGAAAGCTAAGAGAAAACTTTTCAAGTATTTGTTTCATTACTAAGAACAGCTCGAGCAGATAAAGACAGTTTTGCTCTTCCTCGTTACATATTTTGCTTACTTCTGTTTTTGTTAGAGGACCATCTCTTTCACTTTTCTGGGCATTGCAATGCCCAATCTCTCACTATCTTCCCTCGGATTTCACAAGCTGAGAGAATACTTTACTCATGGAAACACCAGAGAGATCGTCGATGCTCGATTCTTCAAACCGCCCTGCGGTGCCGGGAATGTTAACACTCGTGTCTCCCTGACTGAAATTGTTGATCTGTGGCGGTAATTCTCCTATCATGTTCGTGCTATTATCTTCTGGTTCGCCATCAACGACTGCTTCTTGGAGCTGCAACGCATATTCAAGATTCCACAACACATCTCCCATAGACGGCCTATCGACTCCGTAATCAGCCAAACATTTCTCACCTGTTTCTGCGAATTTCCTTAATGAATCGGGTCTGATGTTTCCTCGAAGCGACTGATCGATGATCTGATCCAATTGCCCTTTCTTCTGCCATTTCATTGCCCATTCCGCAAGATTCACCATCTCTCTCGGAAGCGTTGGGTCTATAACAGGTCTAGCACAGAGAACCTCGAAGAGAACAACCCCGAAGGAGTATACATCGGATTTCTCAGTGAGCTGTTGTCTTCTGAAGTACTCGGGGTCAAGATACCCAAAACTTCCTTTCACAGCAGTACTCACATGAGTCTGATCGAGCTCGGGTCCAGTCTTAGACAGTCCAAAGTCTGCAACTTTGGCCATGAAGTTCTCGTCGAGCAATATATTTGCGGATTTCACATCTCTGTGAATGACCGGTTTTGAGTCACCGGTGTGAAGGTAATGCAAACCTCTCGCTGCGCCAATGCAGATCTCAAGCCGTTGTTTCCATGTTAAGCTAGGAAGACCCGAGCCATAAAGATGACCCTTTACCGTTCCATTCTCCATATATTCATAAATCAGTATCATCTCGTTGTTCTCATCACAATAGCCGATCAGAGAAACCAAATGGCGGTGACGAAACTGAGACAACATATCAATTTCTGTCTTGAATTCCGCAAGCCCTTGCTGAGATTTTGGGTTTCCTCTTTTCACAGCTACTTTCGTGCCATCGTTAAGCTCTCCTTTGTAGACTTTACCAAAACCGCCCACCCCTATGTTGCGACTCTCATCGAAGTTATTTGTAGCATCTTTAACCGCTGCAAAGGGAATACGGTAATTGGCATTGGTAGTTATACTTGTAAGCGTAGTTCCATTGGAGTATTTGCTTCCCCCTGAAGTTCCATTTATTGAAAACGGCATCCAAGTCTTTGAGTGACCGTCTTGGCTGCGTTTGCGCTTCTTAAACAACACAAAGCAACTTCCCAAGAAGACTAACGCGAGCAACGAACCAATAGTTGCACCTATAATCAACCCGACATTCTTTTGCTTAGTCCCTGAACTACTACCGGGCACAAATGTCCCGTCGCTTAGCTGACCCTTAGAATTATTCATCTTCATGATCTCCAATCCGTTCACAATCGCGTTCGGAAAATCGCTGTTAAGAGCCGATGGCCCGATGCTCACACGGATTTTATTAGTACCCTTTGGCGACTGCGTGACAAAATCCATGGAGTATGCACCAGCCACTGTATTAACATAAATGCTAAGATCCACATTCATAACAGCAACAAGTGAGTCGACATAAACATTGAAATATAGCTGGTTGAGAGACGAGCTCACAATATCACAGAAATGAAACCGGAAATAGTACTGAAAACCCGGATCCACCTCGAATTCCCATGTGACATTGAAATTACTACTCGGGTTATCGTCGGAATTCATCTCAGTGCAAGTACCGTAGACAGTTCTTGGCGCCGTATCCTCTGTAGCATAGCTCTCAACAAAGTTAACTGCTGCCGGCTTAGACACACTCTTAGCTAGATTCTTCTCAAGCAAAAACTCCGCGTCAGGCACCCAAGTCCTAGCCAAAGTATCATTATTAGGCGTAACAAGCGGACCGCCCATGTTCACTCTATAAATAGTTTCAAGAGCCTGCAATGACATACTCTGCGGAAACGTAGCCGGGTTCCCTATAAACTTCGGAGAGCCAGTGATCAATGAGTCAGGAACAGATATAACCTCAATAGCATTAACAAACGCAAACGAACTACCCGAGGGAGTAAACGTAAGCACTAGATCATCACTAGTCACATTCAAAGAGTACTCTTTAACAACTCTCTGTTTCTTAACAGTGAAATCGCTTAAAAGCACATGACTTTGAACCGAAACTGCGAACTTAGCTGAACCCATTTGGAAGGTTTGGTAATCGAAAGGATCGAAATGAAGACGAACCCAATGACGACCACGAGTGATGGAGAATTTGTAAGTAGAGACTCCAGTGAAGACTCTTGCCGTAAGGTAAATGGCTGGACCGGAGTTGGTGTTTTGACTCGCGAGGACCTCTTTAGGAGAGGTAAGTAAACTCGAAGCGAGCTTATCGGACATGAAGATACGACCTAGTACGGTTGAATTGTCGGATGAGCCACAGTTGATTAAGTAATTATCCGGAGGTGTGAATCCATTGCAGATGCAAATCAAACACGAAATCGTCAAAAGCAAGAAACTTTCAATACCCATTTTGTGACTAAAGAAACCTGTAAATGAGAACAGATCGGGAACAAATCAGATAGATTCAAGCAAGATGTGAGAGAAACTAGGGTTCTTGAAATGAACTGTAAAAATGGAAACTTTCTATAATCAAGCAAAAACCAAAAATAAACATAGAAATTACCTTTTTAAGAGAAGAAATTCAGGAGAAGTAACGGTCCCATGAAAAGGAGATAAATGAATATATAGATCAAGAAACTGAAAACTCAGATTTTGAATAGATTATATTGAAAACTGTACTGTAAAGAACAGATTGGTATTACCAGGAAGTTTGATTTTTGGTGAGAGTTTGCAAAAGATGAACTCTCTCTCTCTCAGGACTATAGTTTAATGTTCTTGAATAAGGAGAGAAGGAGGAAGAAGATGGAGGAAAAAGTTATCAATCACGTTTTGAAAGAATAAATCGAATTTTCTGTGGATGTTTTTTTTTTTTAATGGCTAGAGAAATATTGGAATTTTTTAGAAAGTGATTAGAAAACGTAAAATGGTCGTCGCAATTAATATGTCATGAAAAAAAGCTGTTTTTTATATTTTTGTCCAATGACAAAAATATTTAAATATGTAGAAAATAATTAAATAAAGTCCCGATATTTTGTTATATTCGTATATAATAAATATATATATATATATGTTTTTTTAAAAATGTTACGAATTTGTGTTTTTCCGTTTCAGGTGTCTAGTGGTGGTGGTTTGCCGCAAAGTCCACTTTTATTTTGGTCTTTTTTGTAAATTTATGAAATGTTATTTTAAATTTCCGACAATATTGATGCAGAAATCACTTAAATTCATGAAAACTCTTTTCGGGCAGTGTTCACTTTCGAATAGTAAATTAATTTCTCGTGGATCTATAAAATGTACTGTATAACAGTATTTATTTATCGTTTTTTTTACTAAAAATAAAATAAAAATATTGATTTCTTTATTCTGCTGGAAGTTATTAGTGGAGTATTATATTTTTAGCAAGAATGTAAACACATTACAACCTCACTATATAGTTAGTGTTTCTAAATTCTAATGACGTCTTCAATCCTATGAGATCTTGGTCTTTTACTTCTCTATAGACTTTCTGAGTTCTTTCTATGTGAAATTTTTCCAAAAATATAGAAGATGACAACATCAATAGAGCTGTATTTGTATATATGCATATCTGTTTGGGCTTGCAACTTGCAAGTTTTAAGAAAATGACAACATTAAGTCTAACCACTCCATTATAAGACCATATGGAACATGACACCTAATACAGTTTATTAATGGGAATTAATAAGATACCACTAATGCTCCTTGTGACATTATTCTTAAAAATTAATAGCTAACAAGACACCGCAACTAATATATTAATATTGTTTCAATGGCTGGCAAAAATTGATGGATGTAATACTGAAAATTTGGAAATGATATATCAAATATTGTTTTATACTATTAGATTGAACAAGTAACCAAGATTGGTGGAAGCCCATAGCATAATTGTTAGCCCACGTCTATGTATAGATTATCTTAGTCTTCCTCACATCTAAAAGCTGAAAGTTTTTTTTGTTTTTGTTTTTTCTTTTGACGGAAAAGCTGAAAGTTAAAAATGAAAGGTTTCTACTTTATAGATTGGATGTTTCTTTTTGTCGGCAGTTTGGATCTGATTATCAAAGAGTTACATTTTTAAAAAAATATTTAGGTAATTAATATTATTTTTGTACAACTTTATGCAAGTTAAACAAAAGTTAGAAAGCCTAATTTACAAAATATATAGACAAGATTAAAATTCTGAACGCATTTATTAATGAATTTTTAAATCATAAGCAAATATTTAACAACAATCTTAAAGAAAATTACCTTAATAATCCATAAAATTTTAAGAATAGCTAAGATAATTTTTAGTTCTAAATAACTTACTTTTGTCTTCATATTTTTATAATACGCAAAAAAATATATAAAATTGATTTTCAATTAGTTATCTACCAATAAAATTTTGGTATTTGTCGTATGAAAAAATCTTGCAAATCTTTACATTCAGCCTGATTGATTTGATACAAGATGGCTCTTTCTGGATTGCTCGGGAAACCTCAGTGGACTCATGGATTTAGACGAAATTGATGAAATTGTGACCTGAAACATTGAAGTATGTTCGGATGGACAAGTAGCTAAGGGGTTGGGAGGTAGGACATGTGATACTATATGCATTTGTATCTTAGAACTTCTTTTGTGAATAACAGAAAATTTGTGCTTTTCTAGTTAAATTTTGGACAACTTAGACTTATTGATGTGGTGGGTGAGTTAGATACAAGACTAAATGGATATTCCCGTTTGCTAACGTTTCGAAGGAGGCAATGAGGGCTATTGTTCATTTTGAACCCCTAGACAAGCAAAGATCGGACCAGTCATGGCAGCCAACAAAGTCCTTCCCCTACCAAGTTCGGCAGTGGTTGAGGATCATGCCTTACAGTGCAATTCACCAATTGAGTTATGTGACTACTTCTCAGTCTTTAAAATATGGAAATATACACGATTTAGGTAGTTAGAAGAAAGATTGAAGTCGTGTAGTGTGGTTTTCCAGATGAGTTCCAAGATTTGCTTTTATTACTTTAATAGCGGTTAAGGATCGGCTCTCGGCGAGCGTTAGGATGAGGAGATGGGATTGCATCTAAGAATGTTTATTAAACTACATAAAAATATGTTGAATTTCGACCAAAATTTTTACCAACAAAATGGTTAAAAAAAATTACTAACAAATTTTCTACCAAATTATAATGGAAATTTGAAATGATTGAGAACTGGTCGAAAATTTTCTGCCGCACTTTTAAAATAGAATCGAACGTTTTCAAACGCACCTCTAAGTTTCCATGTAACCTAGCTAAAAGTTAGTAGGCCACTTAAATTAAAACAAAACTAAAGCATTCTATAGTATAACTAATTAATCGAATTTAAAACCAAAAAGAAAACTATTGATAGAATTGATCAAGGCTTAAAAAGATTCTAGCATTATTAGTTATTACTATTACTAAAGTTTCTTTATTTCTTAGCCGACGTCCGACTCTACACCAATTCCAACCTATGATTAGGACTGATGCTGATATGCGGGATAATCGGCTGAGCACATGAAATTTCTAGCCATATATGTTCCCATGTCGTTGAATATCCATGACTTCACTGGTATAAGTTTATACACACGAATACATTTACGTAGAATTGAAAATCGTGAGCCGTATACTTTTTTGTTCTTTAAAAAAGAGCCGTATACTTTCAAACTCTATAAATGGTCCCATAACAATACAAAATCGACTCTCTAAAATGTTCATTCCACGCAGAGTCATCCAAAATGGTTTGACAAAACCTATACACACATGTGTAATAGTAATTATACTGATACAATGTACTATAATTGAAAATGGATGAACGTGAGCCGTTTACTTTGAAGTCTAAGTCAACCAAATAAGTTGGACCAAAACTCAAAGGTCAATTCTTGTTCCTAAACAATCAAGATCCCTACAAATAAGTGACCAATTATACATTTCCTTAAATAATTGATCTGGTTTGTCAACCTTGGTAAGTTAATGTTTAGAAATCTACTGAATAGCCAAAAATTTAAACAAAAAGACATGATGTAATATAGAAGACATTGATCACGGTAAGCACCAAAAAGATATATAAACATTAGTATAACCCAAAATATGTAAGATTTATATACTAGGCTATCTTTTTTTTTTTTGTTCAAACCATTACTTTCATTTAAAATAGAAAACATGCCATACAAACTAAGTGGCTAAACTGAGACGCAAAGCCTCTTTTGCCAAATTATCCGCAACCAAATTGTCTTTGCGGGAAACATAACTAAAAGTGATAGAAGAAGAAAAGGAACTAATCGAACAACGAATGTCGAATAGAATGCTTTTCAACTCATTAACCTCTTCTCCATTATTAAGGAGAGTGATCAATGTGTGGGAGTCCGAGAAGACTTGTAGGTCTCTGAAATCCGAGGCTATAGCTGCGTGAATAGCGGCTTTTAGAGCCAAAGCTTCTGCGACCAAGGCCGATGGAACGGGATGGTAAGCGGCAGAGCCTTGGAGCAGGGTAACGGGACTCTGCGTCTTGAAGAACCAACCAGCTCCCATGTTTAGATTTGATGGAGTCCAAGCTGCATCAACAAAACAGAGGATCGAGGAGTGGGATAGGCATGGAGGCCGAGGTATCTTTGGAGGGATAACCTGTCTTTGGTGCTCACAATTTTTGGCCTCCTGCCAAGCTCGAGAATCGAGGATAATCTTGTTCATAACTTGGTTCTCATTGAAGCTTTCATTTTCAAACAAGAGGTAGTTTCTAGCCTTCCACAAGTGCCAAAAAATCCAAGGATAGAGAGGAATTGAAATACCAGAAGGAGGGAGGTTTTTCATACTCTTGTGAGCGAGAAGAGTAGAGAGGCTATCCACGTTGGTTGCTTGTGGCTTGGAGATAGCCGGGACTAAATCTCAAACTCTTGTGGCAAAAGGACATCGGAAGAGGATATGAAATTCATCTTTTTGTGCTCCACATCTTTTACAACTCAAGTCGGAGGTGATTCCCCTTATAGCTAGGTTATTGCCTATAGGTAACGCTCTGTTTTTTGCTTTCCAGAGGAAGGTTTGGATTTTAGGTGGAGCTTCAAGTTTCCAAACATTGTTCCACCAATCGAAGGTTGGTTCAAGGGACTTTGTTGAATTGACTTTACTAAAGTTATAACCTGTTTTTGTAGAAAACTTGCCTGATTTGTCAGGTAACCACACCAAGGCATCATCTAAGCGATTTGAGCTTAGGTAAATTTGGCTTATTTGTTCCTCATATTGAGGTAAGAGCTGGTGGATCTTCTCCAAATTCCAGGAGCGAGTATCTTGGTTTATGAAATCACTAACCATAAGATTCATATCTAGACGGTTTGGAGGACCCATAGGAGCCATAGGAGTCGATGTTGACAACCACGGAGAGTACCAGAAGCTAATCTTTGATCTGTCTCCTACAATCCATCCCAAGCCTTTAACCAGAAGGTTACGGCCTGCCAAGATCCCTTTCCAACCATGCGAAGAAGATTTTGGTACTTGACACTCCAGGATGTTTGAGTCTACACAATATTTACCTAGTAGTATACGGGCCAAGAGTGATGTAGGTTGCTCATAAATTCTCCAAGCTATCTTGGCCAGTAGTGAATCGTTAAAAATCTCAAGATCTCTAAAACCGAGTCCACCTTGGGCTTTGGGAAGACACAGTTTATCCCACGATACCCAACTAATCTTCTTTTTATCTGGATTGTCATCCCACCAAAACCGAGTAAAAGCCGATTGAATCCGCTTGTACATTCCCTTTGGGAGCTTAAAACATGACATTGAGTATGTCGGTAGCGCTGTTAGAACTGCCTTTAGAAGGACCAGCTTCCCCGCACCAGACAAGAACTTGGATGACCAAGATATGGCTTTTTGTTGGACCCGATCCACAATGCTCTCAAATATATCCTTCTTCTTCTTTCCAAAGTGTTCGGGTAAACCAAGATACTTACCAAGTCCTCCTTTGTTTCTGATTTTGAGGGTTCTTTGCACCCTTCTCTTTACCGCCAAGGAAGTTTTCCTTGAGAAAGTCACCGTGGATTTGTTAAAATTGATTACTTGGCCTGAAACCTCTTCATATTTTTTAAGTATCGTAGCTAAAGCTTTTCAATACTTAGGTCCAGTTTTTGTGAAGAACATCGTATCATCGGCAAAAAGAAGATGGTTTATAGGAGGACTCTCTTTTGCCATTTTAATACCCGGTAATGATGCATTCTTTTCACCTTGTTGACATAGGCTTGACAATACTTCTGTGCAAAGGATAAAGAGGTATGGTGACAACGGGTCACCTTGTCGCAATCCTCTTGATGGTATTACTTTTCCTCTTGGAGCTCCATTGATCAAGAAGGAATACGAGACTGTTTGGACACATTCCATGAGCCAATGTATCCATATTTCATGGAAACCAAGTCTCTTAAGAACCGCTCTTAAGAAACCCCATTCTATTCTATCGTAAGCTTTACTCATATCCGTCTTTACCGCCATAGAGCATCGTATTGTTGCTTTAGACTTTTGGAGACGGTGCAACACCTCATGTGTGATGAGTACATTGTCGGAGATAACTCCTTTTGGTACAAAAGCCGATTGGTGTGGAGATATAATGTTGGCTAGCAACGGTTGGAAGCGCTTTGTTAGGACCTTAGCAATGATCTTGTAGTGGGTGGAGCAAAGGGCTATAGGCCTATAGTCTGCCACTTTCTTGGGAGCCAAGATCTGTGGGATGAGTCTCACATGAGTCTCGTTATGCCGCATGTGGAGAGTTTTTGTTTCAAAGAAGTGTTTGACTTCTCGAGCTACATCACCACCAATAATGTCCCAAAAGGAATGGTAAAAGGAGGCAGGGAATCCATCGGGCCCTGGAGCTTTGTCTCCATGGATTGCAAACACTGCATCTCTGATTTCAAAATCATCAGGGATTTGGATGAGAGCCTCATTCATAGATGATGTTATACATGGTTGAAGCACCTCATTAACCAGCCTATAGTCTTCATTCAAGTTTGATGTGAAGAGGTTTTGATAGAAGGTAGAGATCACCTTCACTATTTGATCTTCCTCATAGACAGCCATACCTTGATCATCTTCGATGACTGCAAATTGATTGATTGCTCTTCGTCCTCTTGTAGAAGCATAGAAGAAACCCGTGTTTCTGTCTCCTACTTGTAGCCACGTGACTCTACTTCTTTGGCTCCAATACTGTTCTTCATTGAGGTATGAAGTCTGGAGGAGGTCTGTAATTGATCTAATGAGCTCGTAGTCCTCTGTATCAGCAGATAGAGCTTTTTCCAATGCTTTTTGAGCTTCTTTGATGTGAGTAGCATTATTAGTCTTATTGTCCTTTGTCCATTGGATTATCTGTACTCGACATCTATCAATCTTTCTAATGACTGATTCTGAAAAGTTGTTACTCCAAGCAGAGTGTACAAGGTTTCTGACCTGATCTTCTTTGCATAACGTGCGGTCAAAGCGAAACATACCTTGTTTCCTCTGTTTTTCTCCTCCATAAAAGGTGATTAGGGGCCTGTGGTCCGAGCCCTCAAAACGGAGGTACTGATTCCTTCCTGATGGGAACTTCTCAAACCATGAGCAATTAGCAAGCGATCTATCCAATCGTTCCTTTAATTTATGGACTCCCCTAGTGCCTCTCCAAGAAAGGGGGTTTCCAGAGTGCTTGATACTTAACAATCCCAAACTTGAGACACAGCTTCTGAAATCTACAAAAGATGCTTCTCTACGGGATAAACCTCCTCGTTTCTCACCGTTGTGGAGGAGTTCATTAAAGTCCCCAGTTAGCATCCATGGCTCCTCTCTGTTTGTGAATTTGGTAACTAGTAAATCCCAAAAAGCTGCTCGATTTTCTACTTGTGGAGGGCCATAGATGAAGGTGACAAGAGAGGTAATGCCTTTGTAACTGATTGCCGTATTAATCATATTAGGAGAGGAGAAGGTAACTTCTATTCCCACATTATCATTCCAAAATAAAGCTAAGCCACCACTACGGCCAATAGGAGGTACAATAAAGGAGTTAGAGAAGACCGTATTGTTAAATTCCTTAAGAACTCGCTTTTCTTTGTTTTTTGTCTCTGATAGGAACATTACATCCGGGAGATAGCGACCACGTAACTCTCGGAGTCGACGAGCTGTAAGGGGGCTCCTAATCCCTTGACAGTTCCAACTAACTAATACTAAGGAAGAACACTCTTGTGGACTCGAAAATCCATAATTCCTCCTTCCAGAGATGGAACTAAAACCATTGCAGGTGTAGTTGATGGATCAAGAAAGGAATCACCTTGATCAGTGGCTGCAACTTGTGTATGTCCCCTTGTATTTGTTCTCATGGCACATCTCTTCTTTCTTGGTGAAGCATTGCCTCTGATGACGTTTCTCTTTCTGAGATTTAACCCTCGAAGAGGGCTTGGGGTGGCTTTGGTAATGCCCCGGAGTCTTTGGTCTTTTTGGACAGCTTGTTTGCTTTTTTGTTTCCCACTTTAGTGGTCCTCATATTTTCCAATCTGCTCAAAGCTCTTCCTCTAGGGCCTGGTGGCAGAGGACTTAACAGGGGAACATCCTCTGACCCTACAGGGTATTGTAATTGCTGAATGATAGATGGTCCTGCTGGTTCTTCATGGAAGAGTTTGTCCAAGTAGTAGCTTGAGTGATTATCCCCTTCTAGGCACTGGATCGGTACTTCACGGAGTAGCCTAGATTCTGAGGTGGGAGCTGGTTGAGAGAGAGTTAATCTTTCCAGTGCTGGCCTCCTGTCAGCTCCCTCCCTAGAGCCTCCAGAGGCTTGAAACCATTCATGTGGGTCTTGGTTGGAGAGCCGTTCCAAAGCTGGTCGCCTTTCCTTAAGTGCGCTTGATACATCCCTCATATCAGAGGTAGATTTCCTAATCATAGGTTCACGTTGAGGGACGGGGGAGGGGGTTCTTGAGTACATAGACTGACTCCTTGATAGCTCTCCCACCTCCTTGTCAACCCGAGATGGTCTACTTGAAATCCCCTGTTCTGAAAGATGTGTTGCTCTCGAGGGTATACTCCTGTGGTACTCCTCACGGCGATCATGTTCTGAGTGGTAGGGGACCTCACGATGGTGGTGAGTCCTATTTGAGGCATCTTTGTTCTTAGAACCCGAGATTCTCTCCAAACCTCTCTTGACACAGATTTGTGGTTATCCGCCCTTGTTCTGTTGTAGTTGCGAGGAGGGGTAGTTCTGGAGAAACGTCTACCATCGCTATTCCTCCTATCAACTTGTTCTCTTGATGTGTGGAGAGAGCTTTCCTCTCTAAGACTTCTCTTCCAAGCAAGAGATCTTTTACCAGCCTCAATCCTATTCAAGGTGTTTTGTTGGGAGATACCCAAGCGAAGAGGTGGCTCTTTAGAGGATGGAGCAGCTTTAGGACAATGCTTTGTTTCGTGGAACAAGGAGTGGTAACCAAAGCAATGTTTTCCCAGATTTTCGTACTCAAGTTCAACCGTAGTCTTCTCACCTTTCGGTAAGACGATGGGAATTCTCATTTCCAGAGGTTCAAAGCCGTTGAGGTTGACTCTGATTCTCCCTAGTTTGATATCTTTAACCGAGATATCTTTGGTCTGTTTTTCCAGACCAACATCTCTAGCAATAGTCTGTAGAGTTTCTTTGTTCCAATAGTGGAGTGGAATTCCATGAACTTTAATCCAGAAGGAGATTTGAAACGGGAATCTAGATGAGACAATTGGTTCCCACCGTTGGAGGAAGAGCATCCATTTCTTGTAATGGAAAGGTGCCTTGTTAAGGATTCCTTGGAGGTCTTCTTCTTTATCGAAGCGGAATAAGAAGCAGTTTGTTCCCAAGGTGCTTCCTTTTACTCTGTTTTCCATTTCCCAAAGCTGAGGGAAGAAATCCACCACCACTTTTGGAGATTGAGCCAGCGGGTTGGTAATTCGACCAATAAGGGTCAGTTTGTTATCCTCAATGAGCGAGGTAGTATATTAATAAAAACTAAGGGAAAGAAGGCGAGAAAAAGCTCCCAGGCACTCTCTACGAGATAAGTTATTATCCGTTAGTTAGTTGCGTAAAGTCAATGAAATCCGTTGGGTCTTTTCCATTTTTGGCTGCTTTTTTCAAAACCTCCTTCTAGACCTACTATTACCAACTTTTCTTTACTTTCTTTAGTAAGGATCTTCAGCTCCGGCGAGGGCCTGAGCGCGTCTGCTCCTCCACTTTTACCGGTTTCTCTCCGGGATGATGATTTCAGTCTCTACTCTATTAGATTTATCCTACTATTGCTTGACAATGGTTTAGTACTTCAAAACCAGTGTAACCTCTACCGGATTCTCTCCGGGTTTGTCTAGCCTTCTACCTCTTTGTTTTCTGTTAGTAACTACACGGGATTCTCACGTATTTCTAAATAATAAATGCATTACTGAATATTCAAATGCATTCCACAAGTTGCTGCGTAGCCGCACAACTCTTCTCCTCGGCATAGAAGTTCAACTCCATTCTCTTATATAGTTAAAATAAGAGTCTAAATGACAAAAACAAAAGTACTACTACTACATAGACGAAAAGGAAATAGTAATGGATAGAGTGGCCGACCTCTCATTCTATAAACGTTAACTATGGTCGTAGTCAGCGGATTGGGCATAGGGCTGATTAAAACTTTAAATTTAGAAGTAAAAAAACAAACATAGCGGGTTAGTCCACTACTGACGATAATGTCAAAGAGGCTAAACCATAATAAAAGACGAACCGATCCAAAAAAATAATATTTTCGCTAAAATAGATCAAAATATTTTTTTTTTTTACTAAAATATACTCCCTATGTTCTTTAATATAAGATATTTAAAGTAAAAACACAAACATTAAGAAAAAAACTTTTTTTCTATAAAGTTAAATTTAATATATAAACTAAAACAATTCAACTAATAAACAAAAACTGCATAACACTATTGGCCACACAATTTTCAATAAAGGTAAAAAATATCTAGTATTATCAAAACATCTTACATATTTTTTAAATAAACATCTTATCTTATAGTAAGGAACGGAGGGAGTAGTAGATATTTAAGATATGTATGTTCATTTTATAAATAATTGTAACTTTTTGAAATTAATTGTAAGCTATAGTAATTACTAGAATAGTACCCGCGTTTTACATAGGATAAAATATTTATCAAGTAAAATTAATATAGTCTTAATTAAAAAAATTGTAGTTACTGATAGATTTATTATACGAAATTTAAGATCAATTTTACATATTTAAATTTCCAATTGGTTTTTTTATATGAAATGTGATCCACCCGTGGAATAACTGAAACCAACAGAACATATTTTTTCAAATATACAATATATAACTCAAAGATACAAAAATGGAAGATTGCGTAGATGGCCAAAAACTTGTCTCCAATTTCCGATCTTCTAAATTAATTATTATTTTAGTATTTATTTAGTAGATAATTTGGGTTTCGAAATTGTTTGGTAATATGCATTATATTAGTCAAGTCAGTATTGTGTGTTGAAATAATATTTACGTAGTGAGATTTTATATGTATAAATTTAATTATATTAATTATGTTAATTAGATGCGTAAACTTATATAATTTTTGTCTGAACATAGATATTATGGTATTTGGAGTGTTTGGATAAGAATATAATAGTAGTTAATAATAGTTATAATTTGTTTGGGTATAGGGTTTAAGTTATTTTAGAGTGTTTAGATATAAATATAGTAAGAATTAATAATTTTAATTAATAAAATCAAAAATGTGAAGAGAAAAGAGAGGTTGACACATAAGCTTAAAATGTTTTTTCTTTAATATATAGAAGATATTGTTCTATACTTAAAATTTAATTTAAAACCTATTGTACCTTTTAGATAAGTAAAGAAAAAAAAATCATTTATTAAAAAATCTTATTTTTGTGAGACCCTTCAAAAGCTCTAAACAAATAATTTAACCCGTTACATAGCAAATGAAATGTAGGAATAGTCGGTTTTGACATCCTACCTTATTCCATTGCAAATTCACAATTTGTCTCTCTTTTTGTCAACTTTCTTTTTTGGTCAACGAATAAACAACTTGTCTAAGCCAAAAATCCAGATATAAACCGCTGTGCAAATGTTATATGAGCTGGGCAATCTCAATAAGTCAAGTCAACTAGATATATATGGACATACTTCATTTACTTATCTATATATTATGTATGTTTGCATGTAATTAAGTGAAGAAGATTAGCTCGTTAATGCTGCACTTCTTCATCTCATCACTCTCATCTCTCTCTCAGCCATACTCCCCTTACTCGCAGAAAGTACGTACAAATATTAGACCAACATTCATATTTTTCACAATTTCCTTACTAATCGTTTTTTCTGTTTTGGCCTTATCATTAGATATTAGGATTGACTGTGGATCAACGGGATCCTACGTGGACTCCAACAATGTAACATGGGTCGGGGACAAAGGTTTTGTCACCACCGGCGAGCCCATGAAGATTCCTGACGTCGCTACAAAGCCGATCAACACTCTCCGGTACTTCCCAACCGGTCAATCCAATTGCTACACCAATATTCCAGCGACAAAACGCCAGAAAACCCTCGTGAGGACAAAGTTTTACTACGAAAACTACGACGGGAAGTCATCTCCGCCATCTTTTGACGTGGTTTACGATGGGAAATACCGTGATTCTATTGAAATCACTGAGTCCTTGCTCACTGACGAGGAAACATTCTATTACTCTGAGGTGATATTTGTTCCGGCGAATGAGAATATTAGCGTATGCCTCTTCCGTACGTCTCCGTCCGATAACCCTTTTATATCGTCCATTGAAGTATACAGCTTCGAAGCCGGCATGTACGGTGATCTTGGTCCCAACGAAGGTCTTATTACCCGTCAAAGAGTTACATACGGTGCCAAAGAGACTATAAGGTATACTCTAAATTCTAAAGGCGGTCCTGAAATGTTTGAAGTTTTATACGTACGGATTTGAAAAAAAAAACGGAAAAAATACTAAACCAAATTATACAAATCATCTAAATGACGTCAATGTTATTTTTTCCTTAAATAAACCAAACACAAACAAAATCACTTTAATAAAAAATGCAATAAATAATTGGGAACGATATTTTACCAATGTTTGACTTTGGCATGTGATAAATAATACTCCCTCCGTTTCATATTAGTTGTCATTCTACGCTTTTTATTTTGTATCAAATTAGTTGTCGTTTTACATTTTCAATGCAAATTTATGAATGATTTTCCGATTTTATCCATACTCTTTTAACTAATTAAGTACACATATCAAATGAAAAACACATTAATTAAGGGTAAAACAGATTTTTTAAATATTTTTTTAATTGACGTGAAATCACCTAGAACGACAACCACTACAAGAAAATGTCAATATTGTTACAACTTGTTTGGTCACAATGCATGAATATTTCGTCACAAATTTGTTATTGTGACCAAAGTGATACAAATTCTAAAACGTCATAATAGAATGGTCACAAATCCATTTAAGTCTCAAAAAGGTCACAAAGTTTCGTGACGATTAACATCAGTAACAAATTTGCCACAAACTGTGACAAAAAAATTGTCACTTTTTTGTCACAAATTGTTACTAAATTATAGTCATCGAACTGTCACAAATTGTTACTGGAAATAATGTCACAGTTTGTCACAGTTAGCGACTGAGTTATAGTCACAAAAGTGTCACTATTTGTTTTTATTTGTGACTTTTCATAGATGATTGTGACGATCATTGTGTCTTTTTACCATTGAAATTTTTTAGTTACAAATTATTTTCAAAACGTTTTATTATTTGTAATAACCACCATCATATTTAAAAAAACTAAAAATAAACAAAACATTAAAAAGCACGGCACAATGATCATTAAGAATGTTTTAGAAAATAATTTACAACTTGGAGAAACAAATATAATGCAAATGAGAATTTACTTAATAATGGTACATTCTAATTTGAATACTCTCAACTCTCTTATGTTTTAACACCAAGTTCCTTGTCAACCTCTCCATCCTCTCGATGTGAACTATCCCGTATATAACTCTACTCTTGTTTCTTCCATAGTATGCTCGTGGTTCTTTGTAAAGCCTTACCTGTGGATGTATAGAGATTAGGATTATTAATAAGAGGATCATACGTATATGATGATTATAAAGGAACTAAACATAAATGATTTGAATATCTTTCATGCACGAAAATCTATTAAATGCATTACACAAAATCACTAACTCCTTTTTTCAACTTCTACTTGTATTCAACGTGAGCCTCTTACCCTTGTTTTCTGCAAAAATAACTACCAAAACGTATGATCATGTTCTTTGCAAATAGAAAAATAATTCAGTAATAGGAGGAGGAGTTTACGTACTTTATTTACTTTTACTTATTTGTTCAAGCGTATATGTATGCAGCTTTTGCTAATATCTGTAAGAGCAAAACTGAGAAAACAAAAAAAAATAGATAAGGAAAAAAGGTTCGGAAAAACCAAATTCGCAAATTAGCATTTAAACATTTTAATCTTGCTAACCTAGAGATTAACGTTCGTTCTCCCAAATTTGCAGTTTGCTTCTCACCACTTGTTCATAGCCAATGTGTCGATCTTGAAATTGAAATTGAAGTACACGCACTCGACATGGTAGTGTGATGAAAACTTTGAACTATCTAGTTTTATTATGATTCAATTAGAATTTATGAGAAAGTGAATAGAGTCTTTGCAAAAAAGAAGAAGGGATTTACAGTTTCTTATGCAAGTAGAGATTTAACACTTTCGAAGATCCTAAGATCGTGGGTTAGTGTGAGTTTAATTAGGGATTTATAGAATAAACTTTTTAAATTTTAGATAGATAATGTGAGTAAATAGAAATGACTTGGTAGTTTCTTGCGTTCTTTTCTACATTTGCTTTTTGACTTCATTTAAAAAAATATATGAAGGCATAATTTGATTGCCAAAAGACTTGTCATTTTACTATATTAATATAAGTCATTTTTCATTAAGTACAACTTGAATAAAACATTTTAGATTGCAAGAATAAGAATAGGAAAAACTAAATTATGAATTAATTTGCTTAATTTAGTCACTATTTTCTAGTTGTTCTGTATTTTTCCATTTTTTCTTGAACCAAAACTATCCACTTATTTTATAAATAATTTTTAATTCATAATTTTTTTATATGACAAAATAATAACAAATATGTCACGTTTTGTGACAAAACGCAAAAGTCACTAAAACAATAACTAATTGTGACGAAGTAGTAACAACAGTTTTTTAACTATGAGTGACATAAAATTTAGTCACAAAATGGTATAAATTAGTTACTAGATTTAGTCACAATCTCGTCACTTTCTTTGTGACTCCATATTTTGTGACAATTTCGACACAATTTATGACGAAAGTTTGTTACCTTTAACTGTGTCACAATATTATGACTAGATACTAACGAATTTATGACTAAACATATTTGTCACAAATTTGTAAGCAAATCGTCACAATATTATGACAAACAAAATTGGTCACAATATTGTCTTTTTCTTGTAGTGAACTAATATGCAACATAGGGAGTATAGTATTATCTTAATATATGTATATGAGCATCTTTAATGGTGATTTATTTAGAATGTTTTCAATTAAACAAATAATAAATATAAAGAAACTTGAGAGAGAGAAACATCATTTGGTTCTTTGTATAGAAACTAAAGAAATATTTCTCCAAAGTTCTTCCCAAATTCTTGTTTTTTATTGGTTCTTTTTTCATTTTTAATTTAATCTTTAAATTTTTATTTGTTTAGAACTTTTTACCCCATGTCACCATTAATGATGTTCTAATGTCTTATTTAACGTCAAGTGCATTTTCTTACATATTGAATTCATTGATTATTGTTACTTTGATTCAAGGTTATATTAATTGATTATTTTTCCTATAATTTTGGTTTCTTGAAAAAATATTTTAGCTACCCCTTAGACCCTTACGGTAGGCTATGGTTCCCGTTAGCGTCAGGGGACAACCCCACACTGACCGATCTAACGACCTCAGCCCCATCGATAGACATTACTCGGGTCTCAAATAAACCGCCGGAGATCATTATGTCGAAGGCATTGTCAGGAGATGGTTTAATACTCTCCGAACTTGCTCTCCCCTTAACCGGTCTACCGGTATATTTGGCTCTCTACTTCTCGGAGCCTCAAAGTCTAGGTCGAACCCAAAAAAGGTCATTCAATGTTTTCTTGGACAACAAACAAGTGGGTTTGAGTTCCATCGTACCGGTTTTTGGGAAAGCGACTCAAGTCGTTTTGAGAGATGTAGTGGCCACGTCGGGGTCACAAATAGTCTTTCAGTCCACTGATGACTCGGTTTTGCCGCCCATTATCAATGGTTTGGAGCTCTATTCGATAAGTAACAGCCGGGACGGTGGAGCCGGAGCGGGCGATCAAAGTGACAGTGGTAAAGATGATTCCGAAGCGAAACCACTAACAAACAACTCAGCAGGAGGTAATTAAATCACAATATGTATCATTTTTTTGGATAACTATACAATTTTAATACTTTGGAAAAGTAATATAATTATATCATATATGCATCACTTTTGTACATGGTATATAACAAATTGACGCGTTTCTAAACTATGGCGTTAGGTGGGACAAAAAGCATTGGAGGAAAGAAGAAGAAAAGCAAATTACCACTCATTCTTGGCCTTACGTTTGCCTCCACGTTCGTGGCTCTCTCAACAGCGTTTGCGACTATTATCTTGAGAAAGCGTCAAAACGCAAAACCACAATCCAACACAGCACCAACCACGTCCATGGGTACATATATATACTGTTGATTAACCGTTATTTATTTACTAGATTATGAATTGGAATATTACAAGTGATATTGGTGTTTTGATCTTTCGTATGTGTTAAAGGGCATGTAATAGGCACCGGAATGTCGCCTCTAGTTGAACAGCAACTGGCTAGTGACACAGACACAAACAATTCGTATGTTGTTCAAGATGATCATCATTAACATGGACTCTAGTTGTCGACGAGCTAAATCCATGTGTTATTTTACATATCTTTGCATATTTATGAAAATTGTTTATTAACGGTATTGTGTTTATTTTATATCCAATTTATTCCATTGAAGATTGTGATTTTATAGTCACCCAAATATACCAAAGAAAAACTCCAAATTGTTGCATATTCTCATTTCATTGTGAAAAAACTGGCAGCGAATGGATGATATATATAGAATGGTATATATCTAACGTAAGTTAAACATGGTTCTGATACCATTTTAAACCAATTGATAATAAATGAGTTGGCATATGAAGTTTCACTTTAAATATGAAATTTCTAATATTTATGGATACATTTTCTTAGTATTTTTTTTTACTTTTTATTGGTTATGGTTCAAAGTTGGAGATTTCTCCAAGAGATTTATGTATCCATAATAGTTTGATGAAATTAAAATAGAAAGAGCATGAAAATATTTAATATTATGCAAAATGAAACTCTTATAGTTTTTTACTAAAAATCTCCATAGAAGTGTATTGCTTTCTGTAGATACACACTGGCTAGTTGATTGTCTTAACAATACTCTTTTTAATGTTTTGTAGCACAATATATATACAGAGAGAAGATTAGAAGGAACAAAAAAAAAAAAAAAATCACATAAATTTATAGTCTAGTGGTTGATCAACCAAGTGGTTAATTATTTGGCAGATTAGTACACACAAGCCAACTAAGATCACGAAGCCTCGAGTTTTCTATAAAATGCCGGCATTGACTACTATTTGATCCAATGTCAATTTGCAATTGGGGGATAAACAAATACAGTAGAACCTCCATAAATTAATATTTTATAAATTAATAATCCTCATAAATTAATAAATTTTTCCGGTCCCGAGTCGGGTCAATGTAAAAATTAGAAAAATTCGATAAAATAATAAAAGGGGTGGTTTCTAAAATAACCAAAATTTGAAGTCAATTAAAAATCTATACCCCATTTTCTCTCTCATCAATTTTTTTTCAAAAAAACCAAAACATTCAACTTATTTACGGAAATGCCATTATATCTGAATTTTTTTTTTTTTTTAAATCAGACATTTGATTTCACAAACAAACACCCAATTATATCAACTTATTTACGAAAATGTCATCGCCAACAAGTTTCACAACCACCATGAACAACCAAATTGAAGCTCTTCAATGCATCTCCATATGATTTTCGTGCATAAATACATCACAAACCAACTTATAACTTCCTCAACTACCATTTCATCTCCAATTTCATCCAAAACACTATGTAAATGAGCATTTGAAAAATTCTCTCACTCACAATCTCTTGAATTTTCGTGGTTTTTGCTAGATAATGTCTGGGCTTCGTAGTAAACAGTTAGAGTAGGGATTTTGTGTGTTTAAACGAGCTAAAAACAGGGATCTACGGCGAAACGGAGCTAAAAACCGTATTTTCCGATCTGGTTCAGAAGAGTAGACTTCGTCGGACGTCTGCTAGTCAACGAGAGGTTAGATTTGCAATTGACTTTTTTCAGATTTTTTACGTAGACTTCTCATAGAAGTCTGCTTGTGCTCCTTTATTCTCCTTTGACAACAAAAAAAAAATCAGTAGATTGCACGGGAAGTCTACTTAAAAAATGGGTTAGTTTCGCATTTGACCAAAATGTTGACTTTTTTTAGCAGACTATGTACGCGATTCTAGTAGCAGACTTCCCTCAGAGTCTGCTCGACTACGTTTAGGTTATTTTTTGCAATTGACTTTTTGTTGACTTTTTGAGTAGATGCTATTTAAAGTCTACTCTATACGGTGAGGTTAGTTTTGCGATTGACCAAAATTTCGAACATTGACTTTTTGAAAATATTTAGAGTAGACTTCCCCAGAAGTCTGCTGCAAATTGAATTTTCAGCAGACTTCTGGGGAAGTCTACTCGTTAATTAATTCGATATTAATTCGATATTTGCTCAAACACAAAACTAACCTGTTTTTTAAGTAGACTTCTTTTAGAGTCTATTCAAAAAGTCAAAAATAAGTCAATTGCAAATGTAACCTCTACTGTTCTAGTAGACTTCAACCGGCAGTCTACTAAGGTGCGTAGACTTCCGTTGGATGTCTGCTAGATATTTATGGTATTAGAAGTCTACCGCGGAAGTCTACTGAAAAAGTCAAATTGCAAATATAACCTATTTTTACACCAGACTTCTGGAGAAGTCTACTACTAAAAGTCAACATTTTAGTCAAATGCAAAAATAACCTCGGTAGACTTCAATTAGGGTCTACTACGGAAGAAGACTTCCGTTAGAAGTCTACTGGGTTTTGCCGTAATTGCAAAAACTAACCCATTCGATAGACTTCTACGGAAGTCTACTAGTGAACGTTAAACGCAGTCTTCTGGCGCAGACTGCTGGTGAAGTCTGCATTTTTACGTTTTTTAAAAACGAATTTATAGCTTATATATAATACATTTTCAAGATTTTCTTGCTCTCACATGTGTGTTTTCTAATATGTGATCTTCTGTATGGGTTTGAGATATTTAAATGCAATATTTATGGTGTAAATCAATTTTCTTGTTTGAGTAGTAATTAGCTTTTCACGGTAGACTTCTTCAAGAGTGTACTAGTAGACGGCATGGGAAGTCTGTATTTATGTTTTTAGTAAAACATTATTTTAAAATTATGTATAACGAAATTTTAAGATTTTATTGGTTTCAAATGTGTGTTATATTATTGTTGTTTTTATGTACTAGTTTGACATCTTCAGCTGTAATGAAACTATTTATTTCTGATTAATTAGTTTTTTCACAGTTTAGTAGACTACCGTTGAAGTCTATGAGTAGACTGCGTATGAAGTCTGTATTTTTAAGTTTTTTAGAAATGCATTTAAAACTTATTTATAATAAATTTTTGAGATTTTCTTGTCCTCACTTGTGTGTTATCCATTCTGTTTCCTTCTGTATCAGTTGGACATATTTAAATGCAATATTTATGACAACTATCAATTTTCTTGTTTGACTACTACTTAGCTTATATTAGTAGATTTCAGATAGAAGTCTATGAATAGACGGTAGGTGAAGTCTACTCGTAATTTTTTTAATACAAATGCATTTTAAAATAATATATATTGATATTTTATTTATGTTTTTACAATTACATGTCTAAATCTTAACATCTAATTTCTATAATTATATTCAACTAATTTCTATAATTCTAACGACCTAATTTTTTCTAAGTATGGGTTTTGATAAAAGGTTTTAGGAAAATTGTATGCATTTTAGAAGTTAGATTTGTTAAGTAGAGCGCATGGTATATGTGTTATGTGTTGTTGATTAACGTACTCTTTTCTTGTTATATTTGTGGTCTTTCATATAACAATTGACAAAGTCTAAAAATTTCGGATATCTTTTTGGTCTAGTATTTCTACACTTCTATGTTCCTTGTTAGAACCTTGTTACCAAGGTCAAATTTAAGAGAAATCGATTCTTTTTACCTTTATAACTAGTCTCTTTGCCGACTGTTAGCTTTTTGTTTTATTTACATGATCCTGACATATTTGGTCGGACATCATATATATATCATTTTCCCATTCAAACCATATACTACATAATAAAAAATTCTTATAAAGAAATTTGAAGTAAAATAATTAAACTTCTTTCTTAATAAACAAAACAATACTCATTTTGTATATATTTCGAGACCTTGAGTCATACAATCGTTTTTCAATGCAAATGGAACAAACAATTAGACACCACAATGACTTCTAAACTGAAAGTAAACTCTCAATATCTGCTCCCGGTACACTGCTTTTGTGGGCTAACACAAAGAAGGCCTCCCCAACTTGAGAACAAACAAAGCATGGGAATGAGTAGATGGAGAGTGTAGCAATGATACAAGTCTTTGTCTTACCACCTAGAGAGTCTCATAAAAGCCATGTTTGCTTACTATACTTGCAAAAGACAAATAGCCACAATTTATTTTCCAAAAAACAAAGATTTGGGGACTATTAAGACACACAACATCATCAACAAAACCAGCCGAGTGTTTAAGGTTGGGGACTATAGTATACAAGGTTAAAGCCCTGCAAAATTCAACCAGTAATTTCCACAATACGAGTGTGATTTCAGAAATTAAGGATTATGGTACGAAAATCAATGCAACACAAAGTATAATATCAGTCAGAGGTACAACTTAGATTCATATGTCAATAAGAATGCATGCCACATACCTGAGCACAAACCATACTCAAGGCCTCATATTGCATTCATAAATGCTTGATGCTGCTTCAAGGCTCATTTTTCTGTTGGTTCTCTTTCTCTCATGATCTATGACAGCAAGGAGAGAAAAAGCTGATAGATCAAAACATCGAGGAGGGTAAACAATCAACAGAGAAAAGAGTAAAATGAATACTAGTATTTGGCGTCAATGATTTATCTGCATCTAGACACTAAAATTTCTAGATTTCGCTTTTGGACACTTCGATTATGATCTATGTCCCCTTGACACTCAAATCTAGACATTAACAACAACAAAAAATAAGAACGTTTGATGATCAGAGAAGCAGAATAAATGCAAATGGAAATGAATCAAGCAAGTCAAACAGAGTTGGACCTTTTTGAGATGTGAGAGAGCGTCAAGTTTTTAGTAGAATCTGAAAGTTACTTAAATACCTCATAATTTTGCATGTTCAGACCTGAGTAAACTTCCATGCGGCCTTATATGCACCTGATTCTGCAAAGAGGAATGATTTTGCATCAGATTGTAAGGTTTCAAAATTAGTATGAAGTATTTAACTCAGTGTAATGTGTAACATACCACCTTATTGGAGGATTGAAGATCAGTGTACGATGAATTGTTGTTGATCCCAAACCTGCTTGGGAAACTTGTTTTCTTTTCTTCCACATTAGAGCTCTATACGTATTGAATACACACATGTACTGCCCGTCAAGTACTCTCCTGATACAGCCTGGGAGACGCCCCAACATAGCTACAAGGAGAATAATCAAGATAAGAAATGAAACTAAGTTAGAAAATAGGCTGTCTTAAAAGTTTTAATTAACCAAAAGGCGATTGAATAGAAACCCTCTTACCAATATGAGAGTTTGCAGACTCGTGGATAACAAATGCTAGTGAAAAACCAACCTAAAAATGTGAGCATTGCAACTGTGTGAGACCTTAAAGGTGTGAGATCTTAAAGGGATTTTCATGAGTCATCGATGCTTGCCAAGTTTCTCAAACATCAGCAGTTGGTGCACAATATATCTCAATGCCTACAAAATCATAACAAAAACACACATAAAACAAATCACAAGCAACACATTGTGGTTCATATCTATGGAAAGTTGCGGTTCATATCAATGGAAAGCTCTAGAGAGACTAACCTTTAGCATACATTGCGGTTCTTAAAGACGGCATTCTATTTTCCCAACAAATAGCAGCACCAATTTTCCCAATAGGAGTATTGAAAACAGGTATACAACGTTCAAGAGCCGTAGGCATAAGTTTCCTATGCTTACCCAAGAACACACCTTGTGAATCAACGAAAACAACAGTACAATATAACGTATAGCCTTCCTTCTCTATCACACCCATAACCAAAAACACTTTATACTTCCTCGCCATTTCCGCTAATCTTTCCACTTCAGGACCTAAAAAATTGGTTAATCAACCAAACCAAGATACACAAATGAATTCAGGAATGTATTATACAGTTAACAAACATTTGGTAATTCAAGAAACATTCAAAGTTTACATCTTTACACTCACTAACAATGACTAATCGAAAAAAAGTGAAAACAAAATCGTAAAGGTTGAAACTTTACCAGGAACATCAATAGCAGAAGCATGATACTTTCGAAAATCATCTCTTCCTTTAGCAGTACGAGCACCAATGGCTAATTCAAAGCTAGACCCACGTGGGTATCCACCAATAAACGCTTCCGGGAACACTACTAGCTGAGAACCAAGATCCGCCGCCTCAGCGAGTAACCTCTCCTCCTTATCTGTTCTCATCGGATTAATCAATCAAGTGAATCGGAATTTTGAGAAAACGAAGAAAGAGTTGGAGAAAAAGGGGAACCTAGAGATGAAGTATATGGTACTTCAAACTATAACCCCGGATCCGAAGAAGTAGATGATCCATAAACGAGAAACACATAAACAAGTATGAAACCTAGCCAAAAAAGAGATTTGTTTGATCGCCGTTTTTGAGAGAGAGAGAGGGGAGCGATTGGGATTTTTAACAAAATTAGGTTAGTTATAAAACTTTTCTTTATATATGGAGGTACAAAACCCGGTTAGGTTAAAATTTTCGGTTTAGCAGACCTCATTTTGCAGTCTGCTAAACCCTAAATGCTCAACGAAACCCTAAACTCAAGAAGACTCCACTAGAAGTCTACTAATTTTAGTAGACTACCCATGAAGTCTACTATCAGAAATCATAAATTAATTTTTTGGAATGATTTTTCAAAACCCTACATAAAAACTTATACAAAATAGTCAAAAAGTTTAATATATTCACAAGTTAACACTTTTATGCAAATTTGACATTTTAAAGATAAAAATGATAAACCCTAAATCTAACCCTATGTGTAAAAACATGTTTGCAACCTATAAATGTCACATTATTACCCATATTTCATACTCGTAACTCGGCCAAATGATGAAAACCTTGTCAATATTTTATACTATCTTGTAGTTAATTCAACTTAAAAAGTCAAACCCTACACTGCGGTTTATAAAATGAAACCCTAAACCATCCAAACACTAAACCCTAAACCCTAAACCATAAATAATAATCTAATTCCTAAAACTAAACCACTACAACCGTAAATAAACTCATAAAACCTATAAATATCAAACATTAAACTACCAACATATCACCACATCAATATTTAAACAAATGGTTATGAAGTATCTTGTTTGGTAACTCTTTGTTTAGTATAGTATGTATTTCATTCATAACTTAATTTGTCTTTGTAGGTTTAATTTGTGATTTTTTATGAAATTTTACTTTTCATACTTCACAATTATTTATAGTTTGGTCATCAACCAAAAATTTTTATCAAAATATTTTTTGTTAATTTATAAATTTAAATTTGAAATATAATTATCTAGTAGACTGCCAGAGAAGTCTACTATACCACAAAATAGACATAATTTGTCTTTGTAGGTTTAATTTGTGAATTTTTATGAAATTTTATTTTTCATACTTCACAACTATTTATAGTTTGGTCATCAACCAAAATTTTTTATCAAAATATTTTTTGTTAATTTATAAATTTAAATTTGAAATAAAATTATCTAGTAGACTTCTCTCGAAGTCTACTATACCACAAAGTAGACATAATTTGTCTTTGTAGGTTTAATTTGTGAATTTTTATGAAATTTTATTTTTCATACTTCACAATTATTTATAGTTTGGTCATCAACCAAAATTGTTTATCAAAATATTTTTTGTTAATTTATAAATTTAAATTTGGGATATAATTATAGAGTAGACTTTTCAAAGAAGTCTACTAAACCACAAAGTAGACTTCACATAGAGTCTACGAGTTGGATATCGGGTGAAAGTCTGGGAGTAGACGTCTATATTACGTAGCAGACTTCTGTAGGGTTAAAACAGTCATTATGACCTGCGTTTTTTTTTGGGTCATAAAGGTTGTAGTTGTAATTTCACTACCCCTTTGGGTTAGTTTTCACAAACATGAGATATGTGGGTTACCCATGTAGTTAAAATCAAATTGTGGGTCAAACCAAGCAAATTCCCAATAATAAAATGATAATTTTATTGTATATAAAATATATGGTCCCAATAATATTATAAATTAATAATCATATATAATTATGTATATATATATGATATTGTACTAAACATGGTTTTAATGATTTTTGTTTTGGCTTAAAAATGAAAACTCATTAGACGTTATCTTTAATTTTACATATTACATCAAATAATTTTATAAATGTTTTCTCGGTCTTTACCATAAACTTGTGAAAAAATTTAGGCCAAATAATTGATTCTTTGTACATAAATCTTTTTAAATGTATTCATCGATATTAGAGACAATAACCATGATTTTTTCTAAATTTTATAAATTGTATACCAATTTACAAACTATCGGCATTGATAACTATTGTATCATTATTTTTCTTTCAAACTAACGAAAACTTAAACTTTTTTTATCACATCAAAACCATTGGGGTTCACTGACAGTACCTTTCCGGAAATTCGAAAAAGATTTATTAGGCTTATAAAATCAAAAGAGTATAAAAATAAAATCTTACAAGAGACTAATTGACTACCAAATATACAACGACATGGGTGCATGTGTTTGAAATATATCAAATGCATGTTGGCATGTTTTGTAACTTCTCGTTGTTGAAGAACCAATTTATCCCCTCTTGGTCGTTATAAAATAGAAAGGTCAAGAGGAATATGTTCTCTTGTTCGATATCAACTTGGTTTTAAGATAGTAATAGACAGCTCATCTCGATACTTTTATCATATATATTCAAAAAAATTACGTATATATATTATAGGGTGTGTGAATAAATTTCGAAGGTTTTTAGCACACAAAAAAAAAAAAAAATTCGAAGGAAGCATTCGTTGAAAAATTAGCCCACGCCATGGCTGCTGATTCGATTTTTCTTCTCTTCTTTTTTTCCATCATAACCCTCTCGCTAGCTAGTAAGTAATTACTTGCAATCTCTTATTAATCTCGTTTTTTGTATTTTTTAAAGTAATTTCCTTTGTCTTGGATTTACCCGTAAAATCAAACACCTTGGTCCGGATCTATCCACATGATCAAGGGGTTTGTATTTTTATTCTCTAACATATCAAGGGATTTCGTTGAGTGTTTTAATATGTGATTAGTTGAAAAATGTCAAGAATAGTATTTTTATCTTCTGTTCCAAAACTACAAGATTTATAACTGCCATTACCATGAAATTATGTATAGTCATTACATGTAACGGGCTTGCACAAAACTTATCAGTGAGGTTTTTTTTTAACTTATATGTTTTGAAGTCACATGATTCACAATTGTGGTAAGAACACCTCCAATGAAAAGTTCTCACAGTGGTTCTCAATTTTAAAATATGAAAAAAAATTGGTGAAACTTTCTCATTTAGTTGAGACACACAACTATATTTACGTAAAAACCTCTCACTGGAGGTGCTTTAAACACTTCAATGACCAAGTCCTTAGAAGTAAACTAATATACAAATTACTTGTTGTTCTTTGTTACTATAGCATATAGTTGGCCACAAACTTGGGTATCTAATAATATGTATTTATAACAAACAAACAAAAACTCTCTTTCTTAGAAAATATCTTTTTCAGTAAACCCTACCTATACTCATTCATGCATGATCAATTTCAGGCGTAAACATAGACTGCGGAACCTCAACATCTGGAGTAGACGGCAACAACATAAAATGGGTCGGAGACACAGACTTCGTCAAATCCGGAGAGTCCTCCACGGTTTTTTCCACCACCGACGAGAAATCCCTCACAACTCTCCGCTACTTCCCCACGGGCGAATCTAACTGCTACTCCAACATTCCGGTCACAAAAGGCGGCAGAGTCCTAGTGAGAACGATGTTTTACTACGGGAATTATGACGGGAAGTCCTCCTCCCCAAGTTTCAATGTAATTTTTGACGGGAAACACGAAGGCACCGTATCGATATCCTCGGCGTTCGAGCCTTACTGGGCTGAGCTGATATTTGTTCCAGCCAGCGGAGAGACCAGCGTTTGTTTCGTGCGTACGTCTTCGTCGTCCAACCCTTTTGTATCCTCCATTGAAGTTATAGACATGGCTTCAGGCATGTACAACGAGCTTGGTCCCGGGGAAGGTTTGTTTTACCATACACGAGTTGCGTACGGCACTACCGAACGTCTAAGGTATGTACATTGAAAAATAATGTATTCAAGATATGGGAACGTGAAAAGTAGAAACAAAAAATTTTAGGCAGGAGAGAACGTATTGACTTGTGTGGTCTAGAGTCGATCTAGACTTTTTTCTTTCTTTTTACATATATTACCATTGTTATGTGGATTGGTCCGGAGTTAAGAAGATCTATATAAAATCCTATAAATCAAACAATTAGAGGCATTTTCAAATTAATAGTTAGCCCATGATTGTTTTGACCGTAAAGGTAGCGTTTATGGGTTATATTTTGATTGGTTTACCCGCTACTACCCGGAAATGCTGCGTTTGCGGTTGGTAGCGTTTCACAACAATCATGGAAAACGCTTTCTACCGCTTCATACCGCTCCAAACCTCTCAAATCCAAAAGCTCATTCTCTCGAGCGTTTGCGGTTGCTGCGGACGGTTGCGGTTGGATGTTTTAATATATTTTTTTAAGAAAAAAAAATCATTTTAAAATGAGGATATATATTTAAAATTCAAAGTTTAGATATTATAATTACAAAATATATAAATAATTTTATATTTTCAATTAATATTCAATAATTCATCACAATTTTATAGTTACAGAATATTCAAACCAAAATATTCTAGATAAATTTTGATTGTAAACATACATAAATTTAACAATTTAAATATAATATTAGTCTCTCCAATAGAAAAATTACTTCTTCATTAAAATCATAACTTTCATCCAAACAAATTTTTTTTTAAAAACAAAGTAAATATTATAAATAGTTTTCTATTATTAATTATATTGAATTAATGATTTTTCTACTTTTTTATAATAATACGGGGTTTGATGTTATTATTACTGTATAATGTTTTTATATTGTAAATTTATTACTTAGCCGCTACCGTTCCGCTAGTCAACCAGTCATAAACATCCCGCAGATGCACCAATTTCCAACCGCTGCACCAGTCATATAAACGTCCCGCAAACGCTTCAACCCGCAGTCGCCCGCTTCCGCAAACTCCCGCAACCGCAACCGCTGCAGTTGAACCAGTCAGTGTTTTGAAAACTCGACCGGACAGGGTTCAACCGTGAACCGGCTAGTTAGCCGGGTTTGGTTGACCCGGGTTTAGTAATTTTTTTTTTTTTAAATCCAGTTTTTATATTTAATTTTTTTTGTGATTAAAAGTTAAAGAATAAATACTATGTTTCGAATACATTAATTTTTGCTATTGGTTTCTATTTTTTTCACATATAGTTTTTATTATTTATTTTTAAACTTTGTTTTACACTTAAATTCTATAAAATCAAATTTAAAAATATTGGTTTCTAGATTCTAATTTAGTTGTATTTTGATTTCATTTCATGATTTTTTTTTGTTTTTTAAATCGTTGATCTACTATTTAAACAATTAGTTAAACAAAATTTCAAGTGTTTTTTTTATTGTTACACTTTAATTCTTTTTACAACACTCAAAGATATACATATTGAAGTGTTTTTATTCATGAATGGTTTTTAAAAATATATATATTTAAAAATTATATTATATATTTGGATATTACAGTTATAGAAAAGTATTTATACTACTATTTTTTTAAAACTATTAAATTCGATTCGACTCGGTTAGACCACATTAACCCATGATCCAATATTTTTTGGTTCGGCTCCCGGTCCGGTTTTCAAAACATTGGTTATATTATTCTACTCATAATTTGTTAATTTTAAATCAAACATTAACATAAACGATTATTAACCGTGCGTTTGGCTGGTTGAATCTTGATTGGGTTTTTTTTGTTTTGTTTTTGGTTAGATCGGATCTTCACGGTAGGTTCTGGCTTCCATCGGGGCCTGACCTTTCGTACACTGTAACAACGTCGACGGCCACATCAATCGACACGTCGGGTGCATCCAACAAGCCGCCTGAGACCGTCCTTCAAAATTCTTGGTCCGGCTATTACTTAGCGCTACAGGACCTCACTCTTCCATCCGGTGGAGTGCCAGTTTACTTGGCTATGTATTTCTCAGAACCTACTGATACAGTTAGCTCAAGATCGTTCAACATATTTTTTGGCGGTAAGCAAGTGAATAAAAGTCCAGTTGTGCCCGTGTTCGGAAAAACAATACAAGTGGTCGTGAAAGATGTGATAGCAAGCTCCACAACCAAGTTGGAATTTCTCTTCACCGGTAGTTCTCTTTCCCCACCGATGATTAATGCATTGGAGCTTTATATTATAAGTAAAGGTACAAGTGGAGGTGGAGGCGGACGTGGAGGAGGAGGAGGGTCTGGAAATGGCGGATCTGGAGGTATGTTTTTTAACTAAGTAATTAGTACAAATAAAAAAACCGGAAAATTACATGAAGCTATTAATTTGTATGTTTTGTAATAAGACTATGTTTTGGCAGAAAAAAAAACCAGACTTCAAAAAAGCTTAAATTTTGCTTGGATTTTCAAATCCATTAAAATTTATAAACCAATAACCCCCACTTATTCATTGCGGTAAATATTAACTTTTATTTGACTTTTAGGAACGGGAGGAAGCAATCAAATGAGCTCAGGTCTGTATTTGGACTGTTGTATCATCCGTTTTAATATCTATGGCTTATTTGATGAAACCATCTAATAACCATAACATGAAACGTTATGGATTTGATAATATAGAGAACATGTATTTATGCATATTATGCAAGTAAAAGAAATTACATCTGCTATTGGGTCAGGTGGGCCAACCAAAGAAGCAAAGAACAGTAAACTGCCGATTATACTCGGCGCTGTATCTGCGGCTTCGTTTCTTCTTATCGCCTATATCTTCATCGCGATTACCTTAATGAATCGTCGCAAAGCGAGGTTGCAAGCCTTGGCTATCCCTACAGGTATACATCGAGAGTCTTGAGTTTCTTAACGTGCTAAGTGTATTATAAATATAGTGAATTTGATCCATAGTTTTGGTCTTGCCTAATCTCTATGTTCTTTAGAGACGTGACTATTTTTAATTTATTTATGATAGTGGCAAATATGGGAAGTGGAGCGTCTCCTCTATTCGGACAACAGATGGGCCACGACTCGAGTGAGCCTGTAAATGAGGCGGGCATGGGAGAAATCGACGACCAGAGTGGAATGAACCAGTCTTACTCCTACGTAACGGAAGGATATTGACGTTATCGACCTATGCGAAACATTTTTTTTTACCTTGACTTAAAATTATGGGTTAATTGGCCTTATAACCCTTTTTTTTTTCTTTTGACCAAAAAAAACCCAATTTTGTTTATTAATTAAGCAAGTAACCAATTTTGCCCTATGTACAGGTTAATTGGTTAGTTGTTCAATTAATATTTGTTGACTATAGAGCAAATTAACCCTATAATTATTTCAGTTATTTGTTTCTTTTCTTGCAAAAATTTATTTTTCTGATTAGTATCGCCACTAACATATGTAAAATCTAGTATTGTCATATGAAATTTAAACAAATTTTAAATCTTAACTCATAAAACTGAAAATTTAACCCAAAAATATAAACAAGATGGTCAATTTTTTATATTTAAATAAGTGATCTAGATGTTTTCGATTTAACCCAAAAATATCAACTTAATTTAGATTTTTTTTATACGGGTGTCCCCGAGGGGACAATTAATTTAGATTTTTTTGATTAATAATTTTAGGTTAAATTATGTTTAAACAATCGAGAGCGTGGGCAATAATGAGGGAGACTGAGGGCATAATTACGATCTTGACTTTTTCATTACCCTGAAAAAGGAAAATTCATGTTGGACTTTTTAAGGAGCAAAAAAATTAGTTGGACAATTAAAATTTATATTGACTTGATAGCATTTGACAGAGGACGCAGCCAGCTCACAGAAGCAAAGGCCAACCATGGCTTCACGTCGATGATAGCCAGTTATATACATAACAAAAGAATCAACATACATTATGTATATAGTTGACAAAATTAAATTTATCATATCAAAACTTAAAATACTAGTCAAATTGCTTCTTCTCTTATTTGATATCGGTATTCTATTTCGGATTACAAATTTATTATGGTGGGAATCACTCTATATGCTATTGCTAATCACTTTTAGAGACTAAATAAAATCTACTGATTTGAGAATTCAGAGATCGCGTAACTCCAAGACTAGCATAACTTTGACAAGGAATTACAAACTTGAAACTGAATTTCTTGCATGCACTATTTTTTATTTGGTTAGCTATCAAGATATAGATATGATGAGTACATAGGTTTAGTCCGGTTTAATCTGGTTTGTTATTTTGATCCGGTTATAGATTGCTTTATACGGTTGATTTTTTTTTTTTGGTGAATATTTATACGGTTGAATATAAACTCTTATAAGATCAAGCCTCTGTAACGTCTACTTGCTTTAGATCTCGGGTGATTCTAGTATTCTATGTTGGTTTCAAGCTTTGGTGTTGCTTGTGTTTTCCTCGTGTTGTACTTTAGAAGATGTACTGTTTGGTTTGCTATGTGTGGTGCTCCAGAGGAGGTAGTAAGACTACTGGTGTTAGTAGTTGTGGTTAGTAGCTTATGTACCTATGTGTTTGCCGAATGGATCTTGGGAGGGTGAACTTACGACTAACACCTCTATTAGCTTTGAGGTTGCTAAGCTTATGGAATCGATCTTAGAGTCGCTTGACACATATGGTGTATGTGATTGAACATTTTGTGATCTTTGCCGTTGACGGTTCAGTTTTTGGCCTTGTGAATTGCTTCTACTGCTAAGTTAGATGCATCAGTCTTATGTCTTGTTAAAGCTTATTCACCTCGAGCCGCGGTTTTGTTAGTAGTTTGTGTCGAGTGATTTTTCGCATAATCTAAGCATCACTTCGTCGTGTTCTATTAACTCTTTGCTCATAAATTTTCTTATGGTATCAGAGAAATTTTCTGCATAATCCAGTGATTTTGCCATCGATTTCTTCCTCAGCGATCAATCTTCTTCTACATTTGTTAATTTTTAATCTGTTAATATTTTTTTATCCGACTCATTTGTTATTATAAATTCTTTACCTACAATGTGTAAGCCTATGCGCATGACTGCATGAACATTTGTTGCATATTCATAGACTTCTAAGTGGCTACAGCCTACAGTTGAAAATCCAATCATAGAGGAGAGAAAATGGTATAAATTTTTACATTTAAAAGATAAATTATTTTCATTACAGGCTTAGGGTGCACGTGGGCTCCAAATTATATATGGGTCAGGGTATTAAGGTCCAGTAAAGGACAGCGAAGTTTACACATAAACGACATGGCGTTCGCCCGTCGACCGTATGAATTGCACGCAGTCCACCGAAACTTCTTGAAAGCACCTGAGAAATCTGGCAAGGACGCTTTAAATGCGAAAGTTAAAAAAGAAAAGAAGAGCCACGAATTTTCAAGAAACTTGCCGAACGTTCTCATACATATTCTCGCCTCATTTTCTCTCCCTATATATACGCGAAGGCACGAAGGTTTCAGAATCAACAAAGAGCAAAGAACAAAGCCAAGTTAAACTGATCAACGCAAACGCAAAGAGTAGTACTACTATCACAAGAAGTGAAACGATGTCTCTAATTCCGAGCTTTTTTGGAGGCCGAAGAACAAACGTGTTCGACCCATTCTCTCTTGACGTTTGGGATCCGTTCCAAGGATTCATGACACCGTCAGGGTTGGCAAACGCCTCGGGCAAGGACGTGGCAGCGTTCACAAACGCTAAAGTGGACTGGAGGGAGACACCTGAGGCGCATGTGTTCAAGGCGGACTTGCCGGGGCTGAAGAAGGAAGAAGTGAAGGTGGAGGTTGAAGATGGAAATATACTTCAGATAAGCGGAGAGAGGAGCAGTGAGAATGAAGAGAAGAGTGACCAGTGGCACCGTGTTGAGAGGTCGAGTGGGAAGTTCATGAGGAGGTTTAGGTTGCCAGAGAATGCTAAGATGGAGGAAGTGAAGGCGAGTATGGAGAATGGTGTGTTATCTGTTACGGTGCCCAAAGTGCCAGAAAAGAAGCCCGAGGTCAAGTCTATTGATGTATCTGGTTAATAGGGAATGTTAATGTTGGAGTTGGAGACAAATAAATGTTTTCTGGTGTGAAATCAAATGGCGTGATTTACTGATTTTCCTGTAATCATGAATCTTGTTGTACCAGTATCTTGTAATCTTAATAAGAATAACATTTTAAAATACTAATCTCCCTAGTTATAACCATCCAAATCTTTTGAGATGTAAGGTAACTATGGGTCGGATCTCTCATAGTCGGACTATGATAGTCCTAACATGTTTTAACTTTTAGTGATGTGATCTCGTTTATGCCAACAGAACATTTGAGGAACCAGTAGTTCTAAACTTGTTACCATTTCGAAACCGTAGTAAATTACAATATTGTATTCCTAAGAAGTTAAAAAAATGGACAAGAATATGTTCCGAAAATCAGAAACAGAACTAAATAGTAGATAAGAAAAATATGTCATATGAAAATGTAAAACGTCAAAATATTGAGATGTCATTATTTTAATCGACTCTTATTAGAGCGAATTTCAATGTATCCGTAACTAGCCCCAAAATGCATATAGAAAAGTTGTGTCTGAACATGCCAAAAGAAAGATAGTCTCCATCATTCTAAATCCCATCTTTTTCCGTTTTAAGAGAATTTAAGTTTATCGCTTTGTAAATCGACCATCATGTTTAATTGTGTGATAAATTTTATAAATTACATTTTAAAACTGATTGGAAAGATGTTTCAAAAGTAAATTAAATAAGTTAATAAACAAATAGTGCTTTTAACACAAGAAATGGACATGATAGGTGATCCCACTTCATGCCTTTGAAGGCAAAATCCTACTTCAGCCCTTCAAACTCTAAGCTCTCATGGCTTCAGATTTTAGCAACAAATGGTTGATTTAATCAAAAGAGAATATCGTCCCACGTTCTTGCACGGCTTGCTCGCAACCCCATAAACATGATCATTATGATCTAGGAAATACGACTTTCTATAGCAAGGTTCGTCCAAGTTACTCACACGAAAGCTAAGATCACTTCAATCGGCCAAAGACAAGATTTATTTTGTATAATATTTATAATTTTCCACATATATATATATATTCATACTCTATTCTATTTTTCCTTCTCAAATCTATAAAGCGTGATACTAAAAAAGAATACATTGTCACATTGTTTTCAAACATATATATCATTTTAATTTACTATACATATGTCAGCTGTTTTTCATTATTTTAAATTCAACTTATTTTTATAAATAGACGTTTTATAGATTACTAGATTAAGGCCCTAGATTCATATAAATATTTTAATTTTAATTAATAACCCGTTGAATTACCAAAATATTTTGTAATATTAGTTAAACATGGATCTTAAATCATTAGATGTATCTTAATTTTTATGTTTTAATTCATATCATGTGGATCATATATATATATATATATATATATAAATGTAATTCAACTCATATTCCTAATAACAAAGGAAAAAACTATATTTTTATCCATAATGCATATATAATAGTTATGTGATAAATTCGTTTAAAATACAAATAATGTAAAGTTAAATTAAAAAAATGTAATGTTAATAATCTCATAAAACCTATAAAATTATTTTAATTTGTAAATATATTGTTATTATCTTCTTAACATGTACTCCCTCTGTTGCATATTAGTTGTCATTCTAAATTTTATTTTTTGTTTCATATTACTTATCGTTTTGTATTTTCAATGCGGATTTATTACTATTTTTTCATCTTTTACCCTTAACTTTCAGCTTAATAATTACTTCTATCAAATAAAATAATGTATTAATTAGGGGTAAAACAGAAAATTTAATTGTTTTCTTAATTTGTGTGAAAACACCTAGAATGACAAGTAATTTGCAACGGAGGGAGTATAATTTTTATTTCATACAATTTTCTTTTTAAAAACATAAAAAGAACCAGTACTATCTTAAGTAGAAATTTTTTTCATTTTTTGTAATATTCTATAGTTACGTATGTTGAAAAGTTTGTTTAAAGTTTTTTGTGTTTTTTGACATAGTTGTGGATATGTGAAATTTTTAAATTTAAATATCTATACTCTTTCTAATTATTTTATGTTTATATATTATATTATTTTATCCTTTTTTCGATTTTTTGTTTTGTTTTTTACGATTGATATTATAACGCCCCGACCGCCCTGCCATGGGCCCCATGTCTACTCTCGACTCGCAAGCCGAAACTTCTCTGGCGGTCGGTGCGTTAGTCCGGGAGGCTCGAAATGCATGTTTACTTACCCTGCATTCACCATGCGATCTTTCCCCAAGTTTTGGCCTCACTCGCACAGTACTGGAAATGATTTTCCAGTAGGTCACCCATCCTTCGATTGCTCCAGCTCAAGCACGCTTAACTCTAGAGTTCTCTCAAGACAAGTGACCGAAAAGATAAGTGCACTTTGGTGACATAAGTAGCCAAATCAATTCTTTTAAGCCTCTCCGCATGCACCACATATTCTCGGACAATGCACCAAGCATTTCTAGAATCTGGGGTGTTATAGATATTCTCTCTAAGTTATTGTTTGTTATTTATATTGTCTTTCTACCTTTGTTTACGACTTATATTCTTTCGATTTTTAATAGCTTTTTATATAATTAGTTTAGACTATTAGAAATTTTATTTATTTTTTCTCAATGGTTTAGACTAATAAAATATTTATTGTTATCTAATTAATTTGGACTATTAACAATTTTCCTTTTTACAATCTGGTTAGTTGTTTAGCAATTATTTTGTGTGTTTTTCTTTTTTTTATAAAAATTGTCATTTATACAATTTGGTTAGTTACTTAACAATAATTTTGTGTATTTTCTATTTTTAATTTTACTTTTTCTTAACTAATTTTAATATTTAAAACATGTCATCATCTCGATCAATGTTAGACACGTGTCATGATCTCATGAGTTACAATTTTGCTTACTCGTCGAGGGAAGTTTCCTTTATATAATAAGATAATTCAGGAAAATCTACAATAGATGACAAAGTTTTTTAATAACATAAATAATCACATATATTAAATCTTTATGAAAAGTAAATAATATCTACAAAATTATTTGTCTATAAATGTATGTTTCCAACACATTTTCAACTTTTACTTCAATTATACAATATGTTTTAAAACCATCAATATCATAAATTAAATTTATTTATCTACGCATTGCCGCGCGGGTTTGTTTCCTAGCTTAGATAATAGTTTTTGATATTTAAATAGTTTTATGATTTTATCCACTTACTTTTATTCGATTTTGTATCCATTGCAAGAATATGCATGAACATTTGTTGCATATTCATAAACTTGACCCTCGCTAGTCAGCTAGTCAGCTAGTGGTTACAGTCGAAAATCAAATCGTAGAGGAGAAAAAGATAATCATTTTCATTATAGACTTGAGGTTTTCGTGGGCCGAAAATTATAAATGGGTCACAGTATTAAGGTCCAGTAAAGGACAGCGAAATGTATAAACAAAAACGGCACGGATTCCACAGTCGATCCTATGAACTGCACGCAGTCCACCGAAACTTCTCGAAAGCACCTGAGAAATCTGGCAAGGACGCTTTAAATGCGAAAGTTAAAAAAGAAAAGAAGAGCCACGAATTTTCAGGAAACTTGCAGAACGTTCTCATACTTTCCTCACTTTCTCATTTCCACTCCCTATATATACGCGAAGGCACGACGTCTCAGAATCAAGAAAGAGCAAAGATCAAAGCAAAGTTAAATTGACTAACGCAATCGCAAAGAGTAGTACTACTATCACAAAGCACAAGTGAAAAGATGTCTCTAATTCCGAGCTTTTTTGGAGGCCGAAGAACAAACGTGTTCGACCCATTCTCTCTTGACGTGTGGGACCCTTTCGAAGGATTCATGACTCCTTCAGGGTTAGCAAACGCACCGGGCAAGGACGTGGCAGCGTTCACAAACGCTAAAGTGGACTGGAGGGAGACACCTGAGGCGCATGTGTTCAAGGCGGACTTGCCGGGGCTGAAGAAGGAAGAAGTGAAGGTGGAGGTTGAAGATGGAAATATACTTCAGATAAGCGGAGAGAGGAGCAGTGAGAATGAAGAGAAGAGTGACCAGTGGCACCGTGTTGAGAGGTCGAGTGGGAAGTTCATGAGGAGGTTTAGGCTGCCAGAGAATGCGAGGATGGAGGAAGTGAAGGCGAGTATGGAGAATGGTGTGTTGTCTGTTACTGTGCCTAAGGTCCCGGAGAAGAAGCCTGAGCTCAAGTCTATTGATATCTCCGGTTAAAGAGTAACGTTGAAGACGAAAGTGATGTGTAATGGTGTGAAATAAATGATGCCAATGTGTGATTTTCCTGTTGTTTTCTTGTAATCATGTTGTATCAGTAAATCATTATAAAAGAGAGCTTTAATATATATATCCCCCTCCTTGACTAATACGATCGAACGATGCAAATTTTTTAAGATAACTGAAGTCGTAACTGGATTATGCAAACACACGAGTCATCTCTTCGAGTCCTAAAAGTTTTTAGTATAACGATTTTTGGTGATATCATCAGAACGTTAAGGAACCTGAAAGATCTAACTCTGTCGGATCAGGATTGTTGTGGCTGTGAGTCACCCAGGACAAGGGCTCTAAGGATTGGCATTTGGCTCTCGAGAAGTTCCCGTTTTGTCAAGATTCTGTCTGCGGAGCAGTCATGTTCCTGCACATTTGAATGTAACAACAGCTTAAGAGATCATTTAGCTAGGACATTTAAGATGAACATTGGTAGACCACAAAACAAAGAAGGAAATGAACCTCGCCAGATGAAGCCGACATTAGAGCAAGAAAAGTCACAGTTGCCGTCTGGTATTCCATCAGAGTCTTGTACGCGGATTCATCTAGTTTATCCTACAAGGTTAAGTGACCAAAAGCTAATTAAGCACCAATGTGAAAGACGTAGTAATTGTCATTTGTGCATCTATACTAGAGGTTCATTTTATGAATGTGAGTTTGCTGATCGAGAGAGATATAGTCATCTTTCCAACGTTAATAGTTAATACCTTCAAGTGTGAAATAGCTGCAGCAATAGCTCTACCTGGGGCTTGCAAGGCTTTATTGTGAACCTGTCAATCATATTCCAACCATAATTTGAAATCGGAGTTTTCACCATGGAATATAGTTACACTAACATGGATGATATATACCTTAATATAAAGGAAGGAGACAACTTTAGCGAGAAGTGCAACAGGGTCTGATTCAGTAGATACTTGAGATATCAAATCCTGCGAACTCAAAGACATCATCATTCTTGAGAATAGACACAAAGCAATGATGACCTCATTTTCAAAAGTAAAGAACGATATGGTGTGGTACACACCTTACGGTATCCATGTAGGAGAGTCCTCTCCAGTTTTTTGTCAAGCTTTTTCAAGACCAATCCACTGCAGAAATGAAGTTAACGTTCAGTCGAAATCCGGTGAAAACTAAACAGACTTACTTCAGCGATATTTCGATAAATAAGAATTACAATACCTTTCCTCTGCCAGATCTCTGAAGGTGGTCATGAAAGCGTCTACACACTGAAACACGAATTGTCACATTAGTAGTAAAACCAAAGGCTCTGAATACCCTTTAACAGGGGCGAGTAGCTAGGTAGCGAAAATTAGGGGAAACAGGCATTTAATGTAGTGGTGAGGCCTAAGTAATATTAAAGATTCCTATCTGAACCAGTAGTTATGTTTTCACAACCATCAAAATCCTAACAGAATAGAAGCTTTGGCTTCCTATCAGAATCCCATCAAAATGGGCAGCCACAGGACAGGAGAATCAAGATGACAGAGCAAAAAGAATCTGTAAGATGAACTCTATTCATTAACGAAGATCTAACCTTCCCTTCCAATGCTGCAACTAATGCAAGGGCCTTTTTCGAGAGTGAACCAGGGAGATTTTTAGCCTGCCCCAAAGGAACAGAATCAGTTAGCATCACCTTAGAATAAAAAGAGCCACAACAAAGTATTGAGATAGATTAGTGATGAAATTTGCATACAAGGGCCGTTCTTTCAGAAGAATCAAGCAAAACTAGATCTTGAGCTTTGGCATCTTCAACCTCAATACCATTCTTCAGTTTGTTGTGGATGTCCTGTTTCAATAATCAAAGCTTGATTAGTTAAATCACTAAGAAAATGACCTTATAAATCCCACTTTAATTTCAACTTACCAAGTCATGAAGAAGTGTATCAGCAATTGTAGCTGCTGTGGTTCTCAGCAGATGCCTATGGAAAACAACCTAGGACCAGAAGACAAACAATTGTTACTCTATATCCTTTAGTTAGCAAGTGCGGCTTGCAAGATGGTACTTACTGAAGTCGATTGGTCCTCTTCGAAAAGCTCTAGCGCTTTTTCGTACAGCTGCATATTTAGGAAAGACTGCCAAAAGGAAAGCCAGTAAAAATAAGGTCAGATACTATCACTGCCAAGAAACACAGGGAAGACACTGATTATTAAACGAAAGATAAAACTATAGTTGAAGCAGTTGGTGTCAACCTCATCAAGCTTTTTCTGAAGATCATCCATCAAGCGCCTCATTCTATCTGAATTTTCTGTGAAGATTTTCTTTCTTCTCTCCTTTAGTGAATTAATGAGCATAGGTTTCATATGATCAGCTAAATGCTTGAGAATTGAATCTGGGTTTTCCATACCTGCCAGAAACCCATAGCTTCTGTCATATGAACGTACAATTCATAGCTACATAATTTTTACCCATACATGAGAAAAAGTTCTCAGATCTACCGTCATCTTCAAATTCAGGCACAGAGTCGACGATCTTTTTCATCACCCATCCGTCCGGCGGAATAATGTTATTACCTTCTTGCGCCTTAACCGACTCTTTCTTGCCTCCTGCTTTGGAATCCAACTTCTGTGTCGACGATGAATCCCTGCCTTTCTTCTGGTTCCTCTTAGATTTAGGACGGGCGTCCTCTTCATCATCTGGAACAGTTTCAACAGTAGCTGTGTTCTTGCTAACAGACTTGCCTTTTTTCTTCTTTGATCCTTTGTCTGTATTAGCAGGTATGCTTTCTGTCGACTCTGGAGATTTTTTTGGAGGTTCTATCAAACTAGCAGTAGAAGCTTGGATGCTGAAGGCTTCTGCCTCTTTCTCAATATGATCATATATGCCCTAAACATTAGTAGATCAAACTAAGGCACAGTTCAGATAGAGAAAACCAACGGGAAACACAAACAACTCGCAAGGAAACTACTACAAATACCCTCCATTTCATATGTTTACCTTTATAAACCCACTGCTTAGGACATAGGAATCGCCCAGGATAAGTGCTTTCTCAGCCTGAAAGGAAAAATAAATCAGCCTTTAATTTCACAAAAACATCGACTAGTTATCAAATTTGATCAAAATCCCACCTTGAGAGCTGATTGGACGGAGGGACAAAGAAGCAATATCTTGTTTGCATCCTGTGACGTGAATGATGCAGGCAATACAGAGAGAGAATCGATCCTGAACCCAGTATCAAGGGTTTCAGTAACAATGAATCTAGTGATATAGACAGCATAACACAAAAGCAAACAAACAGCATAGACAGCGGGGAAAAGCGTAAGAGCATTTAGCCTCACCAACTATTTTGTTCAATAGCATCCTCGGTTGCAGCATCCAGCATCTCAATCATTGAGGAGTGAATAAATACAGCAGATAAAGGTTTACCATCTGGATATCTAGACTATACACGTCACATAACACAAATTATAATGAGAAAATGAAAGAGGCAACATAATACTCATTCTAGCTACCATTTCACACTAACTACAGAAATATTAAGCTAAACTAATATGATAAAATACCTGTAAGAACTGCACGGCTTGAGAAATCCCAAGCTTCTGCATGGTCTCATAGGTGATATAGGAATTCTGCAGGAAAAAAACAAAAAAAACCCATAAATCCACCAATTCTTCAAGAAAGAATAATTTACAGAACATGCTAAAACTGTATTCTGATCTGATGAAGCTTAAATTTAGTTCTTATTCACAACCAACTGATGAATAATCGAATTCATATTTCAGGACATTTCAGAGAAAATGAAGAACAAACCTGTGAAAAAAAAGAGTCCACACATTCCTTTTGAGCAGTAGCAAAAACCTGCCACCAAAATAAAACTGCAAAGTTAACCTGAATGGTAACTGAACATGGGAAACAGAAAGTACGGACATTAGATGCCAGAAACCTAAGAAATATTAGAATTCAATGACATACACTAGGAGTCCAATGGGTGCCAGCACGTAATGATCCAAGCATCTCATCTTCCTTCAACAGTCGGTTAAATATAGACTGAAAAAACGAATTCTCAACAGCCACACCACTGGCTCCATTCATTTCTTGTACCAACTGTTGTAACGGCATCCACAAAGCCGACAAATTAGATGGAACAAAAATACCTCTAGCCGCACCACGAACCATAGCGGTAACACGTGCTACATAAGCAGGTGTATATAACTGTCCACCTTCTAACCTTGCTCTCACCTAAAAAAACATCGAAAGAAACAAAATATAAAATCCTTACATTCACTTAAACACAATCTGAAAAGCTCAAGAGGAGAAGAAGCACAATTACCAAAGTTCCAAGTCGAGGCTCTAAAACAGATTGCACCAACTCAGAGCCAACCTGTAACTGACCAGCAAGTTCAGCAACAGCAATTTGACTACATTCTTGAAGCCTCTCATTAACTTCTTCTGCAATTGAATCCCAATAACTTTGTGATATTATTTCTCCCTGAACTAGCATTAAACCTGGATCACTCGTAACCACATCTTGTGCTTGCTTCTCTACATGATATAAATCAACACCAATCGTATCTGCCAAATCAATCACAGAGACACGACCTAATTTACTGATCTCGCTAGCGATTTCACTCCTCAATTGCTCCTACGAAAATCCAAGAGAAACGATCAAAAGCACAAAAAATTTCACAGCGTTTTGCAACAAACAAGAGCTAAAAGCTTGATCAAACAATTTGACTTCAATTTTTCGATTAACTTCTTCATGCAACAATCGATATACAAATCACTCAGTGCATAATACAACGAATATGTACCTGAGTGATGTATTCTTTTCCGGTGACGGTATGAAGCAGATCGAAGTCGATAACTCCAAGCTCTTGTAGCTTCTGAACCAATTCGACGACATTTCGATCCGATAATCGGACGCTTGACTTGACCTGCTGAGCAAACTCGAACTGTCGCTGCAATTCCAACAATTCTGCATCCATCTTCCGATCAAAATTGATATCGATGCAAGGATTTTTCCGTCAGTTACACAGATTTTTCTTCTCAAAGATTGATCCTAATTAATATGTTCAAACTCCGAATTAAGCATCTTTCCACTAGCGATTAGACCAAAAATTTAAAATACCGGACCGGCCGGTTTATTGAGGTTTTAAAACTTAACCAAAGAAACCCTAATATTCTGCAGAACGTCTCTCTCTCTGGGTTTAGTTCTGCAATTGATCCCTGCAAATTTTCTGTCTTGAGTTCTTCTCCTGGCTTCAATTTCACGTTTGGTAAGTGTTCTAGTTTGATAAGGAATCGTCTCTTTTTCTAGCTTCCTCGAAACTAGGTTTAACTTCTAGTTCTGTCTCGCTTCTTCGTGTTCTATCTCTTGTTTATACATTGATTATGTAGAACTGGAAGAAACGATTTTTTGTATCAATGAACAAAAATCAGTGGTAGAATTGAAAAGTTGTACAATTTGACAATTTCAGTTTAGGATCCTGAAACCCTTTTGTGTGAAGAAGTATTGGATCAATGGAGATTGATAGAGAAGATGGTAGAACGCCAAATCAACTGAGACCGCTTGCTTGTTCCCGTAACATTCTTCATCGTCCTCATGGCTCTGCTAGCTGGTCGCAAGGTACTTGTTTCAGTCTCTATGTTTGTTTCTGGTCATCTAGTTTTCTCAGTTGCTTGGATGGTACAAACTTTTTGGAATCATTCTTTTTAAATGGGTTTGCATTTGGCTTTAAATTATTGTTTCAGGGGATACGAAAGTTCTAGCTGCGGTTTATGGACCTAAAGCAGGAACGAAGAGGAACGAGGACCCTGAGAAGGCTTGCTTTGAAGTCATATGGAAGCCTAAATCCGGGCAGATTGGTAATCATATTGCATTTTGTTTAATCATGGCTGAATGTTGTTTTGTTGCTTGAGTCTGTGGTACTGGTGATTCTTGGTTTTCGTTGGGTATGACATAGATTTTTCTGACTGGTTTCTACTTTGCCTTATTCTAGGAAAAGTCGAAAAGGAGTATGAGATGATACTAAAAAAGACAATACAGAGTATTTGTGTTTTGACAGTTAATCCAAATACCACCACATCAGTGATAATTCAGGTGAGGAGATATTCAATGTTGTGATTTGTCATCCATCTCAATACCTCTGCTCCCTCGTAATAACTGTCTTGTCTTGTAAGAGTCTCAATATATCAATTTGAGTTGTATCTGATGTTTCGATTTCTTGCTTGCCATGTAGGTCGTACATGATGATGGTTCTGTATCCTTTTTATGATTCTCGGTGACCATTTACTGATGTTGTCTCACACACTTTTAAAATCTGGTATAAGCAATGCCGATTTGAGCATTTATAGTGTAGTTAGTAGTAAAAGCTTGTAATTCCATAAGCTAGGATGATGAATATTTTTAGTGAAATAATTTGTACATTAATTTAAAAGACAGTTTTGGCTGCTTGTTCCTTGATTCTCAATTTTGTGTAGCTTCTACCGTGTGCCATAAATGCAGCATGTGCAGCGCTTGTAGATGCAGGAATTCCTATGAAGCATCTTGCTGGTACATTTTTGTAACTTTATGCTCTTCTCTGATTGGCTTAGTGTGATGCTTCTAATTGCTTCATTGGTTTTTTCTTTTCCCAGTTGCTATATGTTGTTGCCTGGCTGATAAGGGATATGTAGTACTCGATCCAAACAAGCTTGAAGAAAAGGTTAATTAAAAACGCTTGTTATCCATTACTGTTGTCTTTTCTTTTGGGTGTTGGTTAGACTTACTTGAACTACGATGGACAGAAAATGACGGCCTTTGCTTATTTAGTCTTTCCAAATACAACTCTATCTGTTCTTCCGAAAGGATCATCAGTAGTGGAAGGCGAGCCGGTAGAGCATGGGATCATTACATCAGTTACCCATGGAGTAATGTCAGGTACTGTTATAACTTCTTTTTCTTGAAATTCACTATGTTCAATGTGTTTTAAGCAGCCACATTCTATGTGGTCTATTGTGTTCATACATTCCTTTGTCTGAGATGTGTTTTAGAAAGCTTGTTTCTGCATAATCTACAATTCTCGTTTTTGTTTTGTTCTGTTTCAGTGGACGATTATTTCCTGTGTGTCGAGAACGGTCGTGCGGCTACGGCTAGTTTATCTGCATTTTTCAGGAAGAACTTCCAACAAAGCCAAAAAAATTCATCCATCGCTGTGTGAAAGCATGAATCCATAATGGATTGCATGAGATTTTGAACGGTTTCATACTTTCCCTGTTGTATCTTTTCTAGAACCCTTATTGTCTATGTGCCTACTCAAATATTAAATGCAAGAATCTAGTATGGTTAGATATGTCAACAGATAAACCTCTTATCATCAATACATATGATATGTTGGATAAGAGCTATTGAGGTCTGAGTTACATAATAATACTAATCATCATGGATTCAACAAATTATTGCTAGTAAATAGTATGTTGGATAAGGCAATCCAATAGCTCATCTATTTTGAAGTACCGTCTTCTGAGGTTGATGTTAAAGGCGTTTCCTTAACGTTCTCGAGTTGTTGAAGCATCAATTCGTAGAGCGCAAACCCACCATGATGGCAACCTGGCATTTTTAATGCCATGGTCTTCAATTCAACCTGATCGATAATTATTGAGAAACGATCATAACATTTTAGAGAGCAATACATGCATTTTTCGTAATGTTTATTCTCGATGGAAAAGAGAACTAACCATAGAGACAGTGTGAAGCTGTGTTGACTCAAACCCATCTTCAGCACTAGAGTATAATCTTGGAATGTCATCTGAATGATGACTACACTTGATGAAGAAAAACATAGCTGGTCTCACATTCAACTCCCTCCGAGATATTCCGATGAAAAGCGGAGGGCTCTGTAATAGTATAGAAGATTGATCAGATCCATTGGGGCTATTCCTACGAGAGAAAGAAAGAAAAATCTGTTTGGCTTACTAGAGATGATGCAGGTATTCCAGTTTCTTCGACAACTTCACAAGTAATACTGTCAAACATTTCTTGAGCTACCTTCTTGTTTATAACCTCGCCATCTTTCTCAAACTGCTGAGAATCAATTCCTGCTGATATTGGCTGCAATGGTAATAATTTCATCAACCATGCCAAAGTGTTGGAAACAGAGATAATATGATGCTTTATGTGAATACCTCTGGATGGCCACCAGGGAATACGTAGTGACCTGGAAATTCGCCTACATTATTACTCCGGCGTAATACAATAATCTTCTTGTCAGAAGTCTCGATAATCGCACCGTTGCCCAACGGACTTGAGGTATGTCGACATCTTACAGAGTCATCTGCGAGAGAGAACAAAAGTATAGCGATAAGAACCTCATCAAATCACCTGGAACCTCTGCGGTTAAGGCAATGATCACAAGAATTTCTCGGAGTTACGGATCAAGGGGATATACCTTGTGACGTAACAAGGAACCTCTCCCACAGAGAGCTCAAATTGGTTCCTACAAAAGTCCTTGGAAACCATGTCCATGATTAATTACTCTCTCCATGAAACCAGACATTATAGGCCTAATATTGTGCAAACAAAGAAAAAAAGAGAGATAAATGAGAAAACCTGTAATCTGTCAGGCCAAGGCGAAGACAGACGTGTGGCACTTCATTGGTACCACCATCACCATCTAGACAATATGATCCATACTGAAAATGTATCTAGTGAGTAAGTTTATTGAACAAGACCTAGGGGAAAAAAACATCAAAGACAATGCATCTTGTGCATTCTCTTCATATTCCTGATCCTCGCAATGAAATGCGAAGAAACCATAAGCTGATAAGCATACCCTGAATTTTTGGCCATTGAACAATGATGAATTTCCCCGTGTTCTCTGTTCCCAAACCTAAATTACCAAGGACACGCACCATTGAGGTTTCACATTTGGATCAAGCAATTACTGAATCAGAAACCAAATAAAATTTCTAGATAATCCATTTTGGTTTCTTACATGCGCAATGGAATCTTCGAGATCAGGATCGGGATGTGGAATTCGATCATGAGACTTTGAGAAATCCACCGAGACCTTTAGCATTAAACGAGGAAAAAGAAAAATGCTGGATTTAACGGAGGGGAATAAGAGAGAGAGGGAGAGAAAAAAACCTGAGAAGGAGAGAGAGGAGAAGGACATGAGAGTAGAAGCTGAAATCGTGTAGCTTTCCTCTCTTCTGATATTCCGGCCATGTACGAAGCTCCGTTGAACGACGGACACACAAAGCTATAGCAAGAACTATTTATCTTGTGTTGTTAGGCTGTTAGCAAAGTTGAGTTAAACATTTTTGAGTGTTTTTTTTTAAGATTTCGTAAAGAAACTCATTTTTTTCATTTTCAATTCATAAATTAATTGATTTCTTTTTAAAACTTTTTTTTTTAACACTGCATTTTTTATTATTATTCTATTACAAATTATGATAACTGTTACATCGACGATTTTACAACCGACATGCCTTCCATCTTGATTCACGCTAGACGATTTTACCTTACCCTATGCTGAAGATCTCCTACAAGATTGTCTCCATTAATCTGCAAATTTAATAATAAATCACATCTTCTGGGATTCGAACCCAAACCTTCTGGTATAAAAGTTTTAAAGCCCTTGGTCAACCACTTGGCCGAGGGAGCTCCCTCTCTTTTTAAAACTTTAAAAAAAAAAAAAAAATGTGGCTACTTGGTTTCTAGCACTGATTAATAAATTTCCATAACCAAAAAGAGGGAGGGATAAAGAATTTCATTGCTAAGAAGCCTACCATTACAAGTTGGCTAAAATGCAATGTTGGGAACTTCTTGGTCACAAAAGAAAACATTAGGAGGAGGTGCAGGAACTTTGAGAGACTCCAAAATAAAGGTTGTGTTGCATAGTAGACGTCATTTCAAAATATTGCAAGCATAGAAGAGACAAAGCTGCAAAGTTTGATTTAGGCGGTCGATAGTATGTAACATTATTGAAAGGGTTGTGTTTATCTCACAGGATAGAGGATGATAACAAATCATTTTGGAAAAGAATAAGAAGAAGCTCTTTATCTATTTATTCTTACCCAAGAAGCTGTTTGTTATTTTGGACATATAAAGTTAGAAAACCTTTATTATTTTGGACATATGTATAAACAAAAGAGGTAGGTTGGTACCGCATGGCTGCCACGAGTAACATTATTGTAAACAAGCAATAAACAGAGGTATGTGTTTTTGGGCTCATTATGATAACCCTAATTAGAAGGAATCTGTTTTAGAAAACGCAATGATCTCGACTTCAACTTGAAGCAAATCGTCCACAACAAAACCTTTGGTTGCATCTTTAAGGTCTGCAAGAGGTATAAACTCCTCGAAACCCCATCCATTTTCTGCTGCATTAGGCCATCCCTCGACTAAGCATAAGGAAAGGACAAAAATAAACAAAAAAATTAAATTTAAAAACAAAAAAAATATAATTAAGGTGATTAATTACTAAAACAATAGTAGTTAGGTATTATATACTTTTTTATGACACTATATCGCCATGAAATGACATATTTAGTGAACTACTAACCTGGTTTCTCCACATGGTTGGATGGGACTTGGTTGAGAATTCGTAGCTTAGCTTGAACATAATCCTTTTCACTAGTCTCACTCAACAAGTAGAGTGACAAAGAATTACCCATTCCAACACCATCTCCATTTGGATACACTTTCAATAGCCTATATCATATATATAATTAACACAAATACATACCATAGTGTGAGTCTACTACATATACACATATGTAGAGGGGGAGAAAGAGAGTCACCAGTTTCTGCCTCCGGAAGTAAACACGTCAGATGTGTACGAATCATTACTGAGGGTGGAGAACTTGGTTAGGTTCCAATTGAAAACCGGGTTGCTAATGTCTTTATCGTAGGAGAAAAATTCCCATTTCTTATAGGGTTGAGCAACGAAAATGTCTATTCCAAACACACATTGATCGCCGTTGAAAATGAATCCAAATACCGGAAACTTGAAATTATTCGCATCTAGAAACAGTGGCACTCCCCAGTCCGTATTTGACAAATGAAACCTTTGCGCCTCAGTTTCTACAACAACAAAGAAAAAGAAAACTATGTTGAGATTTTTGTTGTTCTTTTTGTGGTATCCAGGGATCGACACCATAATCATATTAATCCAAAAACTATGTGAGTACCTCAATAACCAAGGATATTGCATCTAATGGGACTCTTTATATGGTATATATGGACCATTTCATTATGTACTAATTAATTTAGTAATGGACTAACATCACTGAATATTATTTTGTGTACAACATGCATTATGTAGATTTAAACATGCTATGAAGACAATAATACAAATTACTAGATTTCATGTTCTTGTCACTAACACCAGTAGGCTTATTTTGAGAGATTATTTTGACGTACTGACATATATTATGAATCAAATTCTCAAAGATAGTACCTTGGTATGTATAATACTTATTGATAACATTGTAGGCGAAGAACTTAATCTCCGCATACACATCTTGTGGATCGTTAATGAGGCTTGAGTTATCAATTCTTGCATAAACTGAAACCCAATTGGTCACAAGATCCTTCTTGTTCCCGTTTGGGTAGATTATGAACGTCCTTTAACATACATATAAGCCAAAGAAAAATGTCATAATTAAGTAGAAGTAGGTAAGCTACCAAATTAATGTTGCGATGATCTTGCTGAGAGTGACGTACCAATTAAATCCATCGACAGTGAAAGGACGGGACTCGTAATATCCATCCTTAACCAGCTCCACCAATTTTGTATAGGACTCGAACTTGACGATGTAAGATGTTGGAGGACGCTCTCTATATTGCCGTAGTGGTATCTTGAGCGTATCGTGTTTCTGCAATTCTTTAGTAATAGAGGAAACAGGGCCTAATCTCAGGAAGTGACATGGAACCAGTCCTAAATTCTTCACATAATAGTTTTTTTGTTTAATATTGGGTCCGTCTCTATATCTTACCATTTTTTAATGTAGTACATTGTTTCTGCTTATAATTACATTTCGCAAATCTTAATACTAGAACGAGTAGTCTCATTAGAAGAATCAGAACACAAATATACTTTAACAAAAAAAAAAATCAGAACACAAATACTGTTCCATGTTTGTCTTTTTTTCAAGGCTGAGAACCCCAAGTTTAAGCATTTTACATTCTATGTACACAGATAATTGTACGCATCTACTAATATAACGGACATATATTATAGGTTTAAGTATCGGTTTAGAATTTTACGTTTAACACAACAATGATGATCAACCATACCTTTGTATTTACCAGATTCCTGTATCCAAATGGAGAAAGAAGAACAAAAAATAGTCAAATACTGATCAATATGAGTCCATTGACATCATAAATATTTCACTGATAATCACGTCTTTCTTTCTTTTTTTGAAAAAAGGGCTTGATAATCACGTTTTGCATTTAAATCTTTGGCACATTTCAGGGAAAAACGATCAAAGATTCATATGTTTTACGTTCATACGTCGTGACCACGGCCTAACAGTACCATTTAAAGATACAATTCTAAATAATCTATCCATGATACATCATACATCGCAAATAATCAATAAATTTCCGTAAATGATCAACCAACCATTAACAAATGAAAATTATCACAATTACTCAACAAACTTTATCCGGTTACAACATGAAAATATACTTGATCAAAACTTGAGACCTTTGGAAAAAAATTGGACAAGTCAACCCCACCAACAATACATGGATCATCGGAAATATATAGAAAAGTAAACCAAGGAAAGTAATTGAAACCTGATGTGAGTAGTAGCTGAACGAATTGGAGTAGTCGAAGAGGAAACCGATCATGAAGGTTGCGGCTACTGCCAAAAACACGACAACTAAAGCCGCCAAAGGCCATCGCCATCTAATCGATCTTCTGCCTTTCGACTCTTCTTCTTTGATTGTGCTTTCATCCATAACAAAACAAATGGGAGGATATCTTTCACAACAACACACTTTCTTTGATATGTCTTGGAAATTTTCCTATCTGATGAAGCGATGATATATAATGCCAAGTCTTGGGGTTTGTTTCAGTTTAACAGTTATTAATCCGACTTTTTTGAGTCGTCTCTATGGTTTTTGCACACTTTGGCGCGTGTTGTAGCTTTTTAAAATATAGCATTTGACTTGAGAAGAAGTCCCATCGTTTCATTTGGTCTTTAAATAAACATCTTGTCGTTTTCAAGCTTCTCATGTGTTCAATCTTTGCGCAGAGAAGTGTCTTGAGATAAGAGAATTCAACTGACGATTAACCACAAATGTACCAAAATTTGACAATTGACATAGTTTTCAACTTTTTATATACTATCAAAGTCCCATTACAATTTTACACAACCGTTAAGCACTCAACAATAAACAGTAAAGCTCATCTACAATAAACAGCAACTCGTTGCACAAAGAGTGAAAACAGAAACAAGAAACTAAAGTTGCATACATTAAGCTCTATGAATATTTGCCATACATCATCTATGACTTCTTCTTGGAAAAAAAGGAATCTGAATCCTAATTTGAAGACGACCCAAACCGCCTAGTTTTGTTAGTCAGAGGGAAGAACGCGGGAATCATTATAGTTGGCTCGTCACTCTTTAAGCATCAGAGAAGAAAAAATTCTCTAAGTGCTATATGGGTTTCCTTTTAGAGGCTCGGCTTCTTCGTCATGTGGAAGTTCTTGAGCTGCTTGCGGCTTTTCTGATCTCTTCTTCACTAAGTTTTTAGCATACAGAGAACCGAAAACAATTACCTGCACAAGTGAAATCGGTTTAGCTTCAGAACAGGTAGTGATCTGGTAAGAGACAGAAAATGAAGTAAAGAGAGGCTTGGAGAAGCTTACGGATCCAATGCATTGCTCCCAGCTAAGTGGGTGTGAGAACCAAATGCAAGAGAGCATGATGCTCAAAAGCTTTATTTAATTATTATTCAGACAAGGAAGAAAGATTTAGATTAGAATAGATTGTGCTTTGTTTTTAAGAGGAATCAGAGAGTTGAAATCAGAGTAAACAATTACCTGTCTTGTTGTCATTATCGCAGCAAATGTTAGAGCTCCAAATGTCCTAATGGTGTAAGAAATGAAAAATTGGCTGGCTGTTGCTACCTGCAAAAAACCATGTCGTCTCTTATAAGTTTTAATACTATCTTTTAGCTCTCACGGAATTACAGCTTTTGTGTTTTGGATTACAAACTAGAATCTAGATTATCTCTCACTCCTGCAGTGCAATCATACTGTAATTTATATTGGTTTTCGGAACATGCTAATTGTGATGACTAAGCAGAAGAGTAGAGATGCCTTACAGTGGAAAGCAAAGCGATGTCGAATAGACAATCCCTGTGCCGAGAAACAAAGTCCACTGCTGGGAGTAAATGCCCTTGCAATATAAGGCCTATATCAAACCCGAAATTGCCATATGAGTAACAAAATGGATGGTTGACTTGATTCATGAGCATTTTTGAAATCCAGACATTGAGATTTATGAGTTCTAGAAGGAAAACCACTGAAGGAAAAAAAGAATCACAGTGAGGAATAAAGAAAATAACAAGGATAACTGCAAAGAGAAGATTCTCACCAGTGAAACTGAGGATAAAGGAACAAAGTGTTGTGTAGAATATCTGGTTATGTATCTCCATATTATAACCTTTAAATAGTTTGTCTTGGAATGTGCTCGTAAAGCCATCAAACCTGTTAACCAATTTACCAATACCTGAATATATGTACAGGAAAAAAACTACCGAGGATGCGATTTTAAAACCAGATAACAACAATGGATAAATATATACCCAAGATAACCAACCATAAGGGAAACACCCCAGACAGTGTTTTCTCTTCCCTTGTTGTAAGGACTAACATCATCTCCTGCCTACAATTCAAAGACATAAACAAAATTTCATTCCAGCTGATCTTAACGTTCATAGTAATAAGCAAATTATAAACTAATGGAGATCCCTTTGGATTTTTACCGGAAAGAGAATAAAGACAAAGCACCCGAGCGTCACGAGGAAAGCCACTAAATAGTCAAATACCCTGTACCTTTTCTGCATGATGAGAGTTCCCCAAAGCTGAAAAAAGTACACATATTAGAGAGTGGTTATAAACTCACATGTATAAGAAATGTCCTAGTTTACAGAAGAAAAAAGCTATAAACATACCATTACAGGTATCATTTTGGCACATTTTGCCAGAGTTTGGACAGGGAAACTCACATACTTGAGAGCCTAGATGCATCATCAAGCAAAAATTAGAGAAGTGTGATTAGTTCATTAATTAGATTGGAGATTGAGAACTTGGCCTCCTACCTCATACTGGCATGTTGTAGTTAAGATGTTAGTTATTGATATAAGACAATATTTGTAAACCGGAGCAACAGGATCCAAAACTTTCTTGTTCGCCTACGAAAATACAAAAAACTAAACTTAGTGAGGACATTGATATAGTATGGATATAACTACAACTCAGGTTTGCTAGTTTTACCAGTAAAGAAGCAGCAGAAACAGTTGAAGTAGTAAGACGATTACAGAAAACTAGAAACAAAGAGTGTTTAAAATACTCCTTGTTTATCCCATATGGTACTCTCATTATCTTTTCCTGCATTTACAAACCCAAAAAACAAATCAACTAAACCATTCAATTATATGAATTTTTGGATTGTTGTTTTGCAATTCGACAAGAAACACAACAAGCATCGCTAAACAAAAGAAATGAAAAAGAAAAAAACCAGTAATAAGTGTGTTGAATCGAGACCTGGAGAAGGCCATAGATGACGAGAGTAATCATAATCCCAGAGACAGAGAAAACAGCTTTCCATAGCTTCTTCTCTTTCGCTTCGTTTACTGATTCAGTATCTGCCATTTCTCCATTAACGATCCGCTTCTATCGATGAACAACAAAACCTAACTCAATTAACCAAACTACAATCAGGTCCCAGAACCGACCAATTACAGAACCGAACCGAAATCAAACCAAATACAATAAAACCTAACTGGATTCTTGTGTGGGCCTTGGGCCCAATATGTTTAGTCTTCTCTTCTTTTCTCCTTCATTACCAACTCTAACAATGGCACCTCAAGGTACAAAATCCTCAGATTCTTGTTGCTTCAATGTAGTCTTATCTCGATTTCATTTGTATGCTACGATGGAGAAATTAAGCTTCCGTTGTTAGCATCATTAGTAGTATTAGTTTCTTGAGTCTCTGTTTAGGTATTGTTGATCTTGGTTCGAAAACTGAAGGGACTTTTGATTTCTGATTATTGGATGATCAATAATATTTGTTTTCTCGTTAAGAAAATTATAATATCCCGTTAATCATCCAAGTAAAAAGACTCAATATACTCAATTCACTACAACTGAATTACAATCATCCTTGATTTTGCAAAATAAAACATGATACTAAAAGTATGAAAATTGACATAGACATCTTCTTCTTCCGAATCCTCTTTAGGGAATTCTTCATCTATTTCAATTTCTTCCAGATCCTCAGGCTTGGACATCTCCTTTATATATCAGACTTGGATTGATATTCTAACATCCTCTACAAATACCTCTTTATCTTCTAAACATTCGTCTACGTCTCCATCTCCTAAAGCATCATGGGCCTGTTCGTTTGACTGCCGCATGCGGCTGCGGCTTACGGCTGCGTCATGCGGTTTGCGGCTGCGATTGTTGTTCGTTTGTCATGCGGCTGCGTCATGCGGCCAGACGCAGCGTCTAATCGCTGTTCGTTTGTGTGCCGCTGCGGCTGCGGCTGGAATTTTAGCCGTAACGCTAATTTTTAAACGGCCAAAAATTCCTGACGCAAGACGCAGCGTCTGGCCGCATGACGCAGCCGCAGGTACCTGCGGCAGGCAAACGAACAACATTTTGCCGCATGACGCAGCCGCAAGCCGTTGCGGCTGCCAAACGAACAGGCCTATATTCTTCCTCTTCAAATACTTCTTCATCTTCTACATCTGCATCTCCTAAATCATCATACTCTGCTTCTTCTTCTTCCTCCTCCTCCTCCTCTTCTTCAATGTGATTCCATTTAAGAAACGGATGATCCATCAAACTCTCAACAGAGGACCTCTGAGTAGGGTCTTTCTCCAAACACTTATACACAAAATCCTTTGCTTCTTCAGACAATGAAACAGGGACATAAGGAACAAGATTACTTTCACCAATCAGAGTTATCCAATCTTCCCAATCAAGCTCTCCATGTTCTGCCCAAACCTTTTCTCCACTCAACATCTCAAGCACACTACATCCAAAAGACCACACATCTGCTCCATAATCCAAAACCATGTCTCTTATAAGCTCAGGTGACATAAACCGTATCGTGACTCTCATAAGACCCCATCCTTCATTGTACTCAATCGCTTTCCCAAAACCAGACATCTTAGCCAAAAACCCATTAGCCCTAATTCTCTTATCTTCAGGGGTAAGTAAGATGTTCTTAGGTTTGATATCGCAGTGAATAACCTTCTGTCCATGGATATACTTTAGACCAAGCAAGATATCAATAGCGATGCCCTTCACATCCTTCTCTGCTAATCCTCTTCCTCTGTGGCTTTTCATGTGTTTCGCAAGGCATTGGTACTCGAGTAAGCTGTTGTTGTATCTGGTCCGGATCGGATTCTCCTTCTCCTCTCTGATTTCGTGGACAACGAATGGGCTTTTGAGACGAAGTAAGAATCTTTCCTCGTTCATGATCCGTGATGATTTTACGGAAATCTCGTAAGGAAGATCGTCTTCGTCCGTGACGGCTAAGTGACCAGACCCGTACGAGCCCTTTCCAAGATATTGAGTCACTTCCCATCGATCGCTCTCTGGAATTCTTACAAAGGTGGGTGACGAATTCTCTGTTAGGTCGTTGTCTCTGTTCGTTGTCTCGGAGTGTTTCGGCTTTTTGTGAAATTGGTTCGAGTCGTCGTTAGACATGGATCTCTTCATCATTCTTCTCTCGCTATAGATTTCTATTTTGTAATTGTTGTGTGAAAGAAAAACGATAAGAATGGAGGCGAGAGGTTGTATTTATACGATGGGTTGTTGGTGACTACTTGGGACTCAAGTTTCCTTTTTCTTTTCCAAGTTTCCTTTTTCACTTAGGTTTGGGAAAGTCCAGAGCTAAACCGAGTTCGGTTATATATCGCAACGTTGTAATGCCACGTGTAATGTTTTAGGTTTTTAATTTCCTTTTCTAATTCCTTAAGTAGAGTAATATTTTTTAGTATAATAGTCTAGTCTATGTTGCATGGAATCAGAAACGGGTACGTGGAAGCGAAACGTTTGGAAACATGGAAGCAATTTTTTTGAAAAATTTAGGAAGCGGGTACGTTTTGGAAGCGTAAAACTAAATCATATATATATATATAAATACTTTTTAACATTCAAAACTAAACCAAATTGAAAAACTTTGTTTACAAATTGGATCATAAATCCAACACATAAAAGTATTACGTAACTTAACTAGAATAAACAACCCATAATACTAAAATCAAGGATTTAGACTATCATATTCGTGTTGGTTTTCATTTGTTCCTTCAAATAAAATTGCTTCCTAACTCGGCTTTGTCGAGGGAAAGATCTTCAAACTCATATCTTTCAAGAATAGTTTCATTACATATAGTATGAAATGTTCTTCTACGAGATTGACGAGAGATACATTGGAAGCTTAAAGAGTCATTCTACAGAGATTGTGAGCGAAATCATAATCGTTCTTACTTCTTAGTGACTAGGGATGTGATGATTCATATTTTTTAGGGATTTTTCTCTTTAAGTTATAAAAATATCAAACTTTTTAAAGTTTTCTAATATTTAATTTTTATCATCCAAAATGAAAAGAAGTTTCCATCACGATTCCAAAATGGAATCAGACGCTTCCAAGGCGCTTCCAAATTGGAATCAGACGCTTCCAAGGCCCTTCCAAAATGGTAATTTTTGGAATCGCGATTCCACAATGATTCCAAGAGATTCCAAGAGATTCTGATTCCGATTCCGAAGCGTGAAACGTCCTAAAATGGAGTTTCCATGCAACCTAAGTCTCTAGTGAGGACTTATTGTCAAAAATAAATAAAATTATTAAGTCCAGTAAAAAACTTTAAAAACAAAAAAGATTAACATTTTCGTTAAAAGTATGTTAAAAAATAATCAGATTGAAGCATGAACTATCAGTCTATTTTCAAAATAAATGTGTTCTAACAGTAAAATTCATTCTTATGTAGTTTTGTTGGATATAATTTTACTCTGAAAATTATATTAAATCAATTTTTAATATAAATAATCGAAGGGAAAAAAATAGTCCAAAACAATTCCAAAAGGATGTGTTAATCCGGATTTCCCTTTGGTGATAAATAGTTGAAGAGATATGTGATCATAGTTGGAAAACTCGTGAAGATTTCATCCTTGCTCTTACTTTTTCCCTTTGTTGATAAATAGTTGAAGAGATATATATGTGATCATTCTTGGAAAACTCGTGAAGATTTAAGTCTACTTTATTTTGGAATTTGAAGAAGAAAAAGAAAAACACATAGTGGAATCACAAGACTTATACTCTCATGCACTCTAGAAACTTAGATGTTAAAATAAGCACAAACTTAGGCTGGTTACTAGTACTCATTAGATGATTATTATTTAATAGTGTTCATCAAAACAAAACTATCACAGTCGTTAAGTTTTTTTATTATGTATTTATAACTATATAACATATAGAAACAGATGTTTTGAATGAATCAAATCCTAATTAACCTGACGACCATGGTGATCTACTGTGTTGGAAACAGAAAGGAAACTCATAACTTCCAAAAGAAGACATCTTACTATTATCCGCATCCATGTTCCATATAGAATCCAATGAGCTTTCCAATGATGGAGAAGCTAGAGTTGGGTAGCTTAAACAATAGCTTTGTTCTGAGTATATGTCTTTAACCGGTTTAATCATGTTTACTTCAGAGTGATCAATCTCTCTCCATATGTCATCCATCGAGTATCCGTCTTTCGTTTCTTGATTCATCTCTCGAGAGGATCCTCCAGTGTCGTAAAAGCTCACCTTCCCAGAAGTTTTCCGAGACTGAAACGATACATCTTGAGTATTGGTAGTGGTCATAGACGAAGAGCAGCAGTTGGAGAACGAGGAACTTGGAGACGCAGGGCGCTTCTTTTCTTGAGCCTTCTTCCTCATATGAGTCCTCCAGTAATTCTTTATCTCGTTATCTGTTCGCCCTGGTAATTTCCGAGCTATTTTTGACCACCTTCATAGATAGATATATGATAACTTTTAAGTATACATACTGTTAATATGATATTATTGTAACCATATATTGTTCTTTTTCTCAGATGGATCAAACCTGTTTCCCCATTTTGCATGAAGCTCAAGGACGAGACGCTCTTCTTGTGGCGTCATCTTGCCACGTTTGAGACCGGGATGCAAGTAATTAACCCATCTAAGCCTGCAACTCTTTCCTGTTCTGTTCAAACCTACAACCAAAACTAGCTTATTAATGGAGGCTCCTAACCTATTCTTATCTTTCTCCCTCCACCTTCAAACCTGATACTTTTGCTATAAAATCCCATCTTCGATCTCCAAATAATTGAACAAAATTTACCAGAAGTATGTCCTCTTGTTCTGTCCATGGACCCTTTCGGTTTTCTTCTTGCATGATCACTTTCATCTCTCTCTCTTTATCTTTATCTGTCTTGTTACTAGAAAGCTCTTTCTCAGCTTGGTTCACCATGGCATCCTCTTGCCAGTATATATATAGGCTGAAATTTTCGACACTGTGGTGTGTCTACGCGATATCACACTGACAATATTAAAATCTCTAATGATTTTTCCCTTTTTTCTAAATCTTATACTGACCATATGTTTGAGGGATTTTCCTATTGATAATGTAGGGTCTCTTTGTTGTGATGTCACAAGGCCATTATATCAAAAACAAAACTTGATCGTTAAGAGGGGTGATTGGTGTTACTGATGTAACACTCCCATTAATTCTGCCTTTTTATAATCTTTTGTGTTGTGAGTGTGTGTTTGATAATAAGAACTCTTTCTTATATTTTTTGGCAGGCACTATCTCCTATGTGGTGATATCAACAGCATCAGCAAAATTTCCTCAATTCAAAGCCAAAAAATCTCTTATCTCGTATGTATTTTAATAGTTCCTTGTTAGTTAGACCATAAAAATTTGTAAAATAGATTTTATGAGAGTTCCTAGATCTTTCTTCGCCTTTTCGTGAGGATATGAGTATATTGTGTCTCTTGGCTTCATTAAGGGTTATATTAGTAGCAACTGTTCAAGCTTATAGAAGAAGAAACAGACAAAAGCTTGGACAGCCTTAGAAAAATATATAGAGTGAGATTGTTATGGGAGCCTGATAAGTGAATTTTTGTATCTAGTAGCAGCACCTGATATAGTAATAGATATTATTCTAAGATCTCGAGGGATTGTAATTTTTCGTCTTGGTCCTGCAGGTTAACATTGTCCAAACACACACACACACTATTTCACAACTAAGCTAGAACCATATGTTAAGTTTTTCTTATGTGTTTCAGGTTCTACCTCTGGTAATTAAAATAAACATGAGTCTATTCTGCACAGTTGATAACTTGTTCCTTCATTTCCTTGTTTCGGGCCTTTGGTTCATACATATGGGGTAAACATACAAGTATTGATAAAAGAGGTGATTGATGTACTGACGTAACACGCCCATTAGTTTTGTCTATATTTTTTGGTGGGTGTGTGTGGTAATAAGAACTCTTTCTTATATTTCTTTTAGCAGGCTCCATATATGCAAGTGCACTATCTCGTATGTCATTATCAATAGTTGAATCCAAAAACGGAAAAGGTATGTTTTACTATATTTCACTGTTATTTTAAGCCAGAGAAAAAGAAAGTACAAAAGGTGTTTAACAATTAGAAAGGAATCTAAAGAGGACCTAGACAATTCTTCTCCTTTTGTGTGGATATGAGAGTAGTGTGTCCCTTGACTTTTGTACAAGTTTATATCATTCAAGTTTTTTTTTAAACGTCTGAATTGATTATTTTTATTACAAATTATAAACATATTACATCGATGATTCTACAACGAGCATGCATTCTGTCTTGATCAACGCTACACTAGACGGGTTTACCTTGCTCCAAGCTGAAGATCTACTGCAACCTTGTCTCCATTAATCTGCAAATATAATAAATCGCATCTTTTGGGATTCGAACCCCATACCTCTTGGTGTAGAAGTTTAAAGCCTTTGGTCAACCACTAGGTCAAGGGAGCTTCCACTATCATTGAAGCTTATGAAAGGTTAAAAAAAGAGGAGAAAAAGTTAAAAGGAAAATAGAAATTAAATTGTTATGGAGCCTAAGCATAGTACTTTAGTTATTAAGCTCTTCTTTGTTTTAGCTTCAGGGTATGGAAACAGTGATGGTTCTTCTAAATTAAGTTGTAAAAAATTATGTAGAGCTATAGTTTTTCAGTTGGAAACTTAAGCCTTTGATTGAATCAAACATTTGCATTTGTTTTTTCGCAGGAGAAGAAAATATATCGTATTTGTAAAACAACCAACTTTGCTAATAACGTCAAGGTTGTAGGTTCGAAACCTTCATGAGCCATATATTTCATTTTCAACCTGAAATTAGTCGGACGCTTTCGCGTGTTAAATCAGAAAAACATTTTCGGTTATCTTAAAAAAAAAATTATAAATGGTGAGCATAAAAGTCAAACACAAACGAAAAAATTATTGTGGAAGCCTCCATCACCCGTTGGCCGGCCAATGGTTCATTAATATTTCTATTCCTGGAGGTCTGGGTCAGATTAATAAAGACAAGCTTATAAGAGATCTTCAGTGTTGAGTAAGAAGAGTCGTTCGCCAGGATTCGAAATATTAAGAGGTGGATTTATAAAAGTCGGTTCGAATTGTCTATTGTTGAATTGTCAATGTAGCAGATCTCATAATTTGTAATAAATAATAAACTCAGATGATTAAAAAAAACGAAAAAATTATAATATGCATTTTTTTTTAATTGAATGTAAAATTTTAGTCAATTAACATTTTTTACAATGAATGTGACTTGTTTGATAATGGTATTAAAACTAGAATTTTAAATCTTCATGAAGTATGAGGTGGGATTCTTCTATCTTGTCAAAAGCCATGTCTCCATTGCCTCTTCATAAGTATAGTTCCTGTGGCGCGAATTGCATTGATCTGATTGATTACATTTTTGTTAATCTTCTTTACCAGGAGAGCGTATGTTTGAGCTTGCTCACCGTGACGTCTCTGGTTTCGCTCTCGCCATAGATGGTATACCGTTGTTTGGAATGCATATCGTATCAGGAACTTATCATATCCCGGTCGGTTGATGGTAAGTAGTAAGACGATACGATCCCAGCTGGTAGTATAATCCGAATCAAGAAAGTTCTGCATTGTTTCCTTCCACACCGCTCCTGAGAAGCTGCACTCAAAAAATAGATGATTTTGTGATTCCTCGGCATTGTGGCAGAGGCAACACTCCACGTTGTAAACTGATCCCCAACTACGCATACGATCACCCGTCGATAATCTATTATGAACTGCAAGCCAAGCAAGGAACGAATACTTTGGGGTATCGTGAGTGAACCAAATCCCCTTGTACCATGTAACCGTTGGCTTTATGGTCCGTATTAGATCTCTAGTGTGTCGAGTAACAAACCTTGCTTTGTAGCCATTAAATAATATGCATATTAAATGTAAACACGAATGCAAATAAATAATCAAGATTAATGAAAAGAATTCATGTATATTTTCCAAAATGGATCATGTGGTGCTGGTTTTTTCAATGCTAGATTAGATTCGAGTTCTTGGGAGTTTATATAATTCATGCGTGTTGCTTTGAGATCCCGAAATTGTCCTTTGTCCAATAGTTTTTACAAAAAAAAAATTCTACACAACACCACACTCTGGAAAGCTACGGCATTTGAGGTGAGACATGATTACTGATTAGTAGTTCGATTTGACCACTTAATGAAGTGGTAAAACAGAGGCAATTATACCAATACATTTGGAAGAATATGATTAGCGGATGATTGAGAAAGGGATATTTTAAAATAATTGTTCTTTTGTTAGGTGGGTTTAGCCATCGTGTCCAAAATCTATGATTTAGAAAACCTAGTGAGAACTGAGAACTTACTTATGGTAAATGCAGAACTTTACCACGGAAGGTCTTGTAGTTTGTGTTGGAGTTACGTAATGGTTTTCTCTTAGTACCCTATAAATTGTGGATTTAGTTAGTGCTAGGCTGAATTTAAACAAACATGTTACACTTATTATGTACAAAAAGGTTTTTTGAGATGAATAAATTTCAAATTCGTTTCAAAAAAAAAATGCAGGATTTTAAACTTAAAAGAGCGAGAGATAAAACAATACGAACGGAGAGGATTTGAAATTGATCACTTTTCTTTCTAAGTGGAGCCAAATATTCAAAAAATTAAGAAAAAAATATTGAGATCAGGGACGTGGACACACTCCTCTATTGCCTACATCCACTAACAATATTTATAATCCTCCTTAGCTTGTGACTCCCACACGCAAGTTAATTAATAAATGGTTAATAGATTAATACTTAAATTTTCTTTGAAAAATTACACATTCTAAAAATAAAAAACACACTTTTAATATATTATTGACTTAAATTAACTATGTTATATTAAGGTTTGTGGTTATTAGAGTAATCCATTTTAAAATTTAGAATTTTAGGGTTTAGGGCTTAAATTTTTTTAATTTGAAGGATTTTTGAAAATAAAAAAACTTATACTCGCATTTTTGAGAAAAAATATTTTAAAAATGGCATTTTTAAAATTCTTTTATATCTTCTAAGTTATCGTATTTTGTTTTTTCTTTTCTTTTTCGATCAGTTTTTTGTAAAATCAATGGATAAGAAACCGAAAAAGATATTCTCTAAAATATAAATATGCTTGCGTTGCATATCTCTAATATCTCTAGGTACCGTGCATACTGATAGGTCCCAATTAGAAACTGAAAAAGATATTATCATAGGCTGAAAATAAACCACAATTTCTGAATAAACTTTTCTTCCTCTTTTCATTAACAACTTAAACTTATAAAGTATAAGCAATAACTAACACCCAAAATATAGAAAACACTCTTCCACAGTTCAATTCACGTTATAAGGATTACATGGGTTGGTCTTTGAATCCATCATAAATCATCATTACACAAATATAGCATATGTAAAGAATCCATAGGTGTAGTCATAAATAATTATATATAATATACAAGAATGTATATGTATGCGCATAGATATTTATGATATATTTACAGTGAGGAACAATGCAAAATAAGAAACCACTAAGTTCCAATTTTCCACCATCTACGAACGTAAAATGTTGATATCCACCTTGGTCATTATAAGTTTTGAGTGGCGATAATACTTAAGTTTCGGTACTACATATATTCTCATTAGAGTGGCCATGAACATATTTAAGTCGAGGCCCTATTTATATATAACTCCATTAATGAAGAAATGTGAGTATCCCTGAATAGACTGTATAAACGTTTTGAGTAGCAATAATTTCCTAAAAAATTTGTATACTTGAATCAGGATCTTATTCGATCGTTCACTTGCACGTGCTAAAAAATATAAGGAACATAAACACGCCTTGGATATTATATATAACGCTCATATATATCCCCATCAAATCTTACGTATGCAGTGATATGTGATCCCTCTAGTCATATGGATCGAATATTAATCTATCTACTATTATAAGATTACACATAAAGTCATATTAATATTACAGAAAAGCAAAAGATTACTTAATCATATCCGTCTATTTAGGAATTAGATAACCGATGATATTATTTATTTCTTAAAGTAGGGTTTATTTCTTAAAGTAGGGAATTCCCTTTAGAGGATTTGTAGTTTTCGGGGAAAGAGAAGAATACAATTTTTAAAAATCTTTCGTTAATGGAAGCCATCCTCAAACCTTGCAAGCTTTGCACGACTTATCAATCATCATACAGATTATCTATGGGTTATAGTTCTTCTATATATATACCCATAGTTAAAAGTTAAAGCTCATTAGGCATACGCGTGACAAAAATCTATACTATCCGTATAATAATATTAGAACTATAATAATCACATTTAATTTTCTGTATTAAGAATTTAGAAAGATGAAGTCCACGTTAATCATGGAGTTTTGAGCAGTGGCGGATTTACGATTTTTAATTACTTGTTTCAAAAATAGTTAGGTACTGGAGCCCTCAAACCCAGGTTTATACTAGGTCAATACACTATAAATTACCAATTGTACTACGTTATCTTCTGCCATTTACATGTATTAAGTTTTATTTAATGATATTAGGCAGGTCAGGTGACCCACCATTTACCTTGCTAGATTCGCCACTGGTTTTGAGGCCTTGTAAATACTATGTGGTAGTAAGTAGTATAGTAGAACATGTATAAATTAATACTCTATAAATTAATAATTATCATAAATTAATAAAATCTTTCGATCCCGAGTCGGGCCAATGTAAAAATTAGCGAAATTCGATAAAATGATAAGATAATAATTTTTCGAAACTCTTATGTAAAATATGGTCCCAATAATTATATAAATTAATAATCATATATATTTATGCATATATATAACTATGATAATGTAATAAAGTATGGTTTTAATGATTTTTGGTTTGACTTAAAAAAATCTCATTAGACCTTATCTTTAACTTTACTTATTGCATCAAAAAAAATTAGGATTGTATTCTTGGTTTGTATCATAAACTTGTGAAAAATTCTAAACAAAATAATTAATTCTTTATACATAACTCTTTGTGAATGTATCCATCGACATTAGAGAGAATAACCATTATTTCTTCTATATTATATACATAATATATTATGTTCATTTGATCGTCTATTATGATAATAACATACATCCTATTTGTGACAATCAAAATTTGTAATCAAAATTTCATGTCATTTTTGCAAATGGATTTATTAAATTTTATAATATAACATCTTTCGAAAAATAAATTAAGAAAATTATTACTAAAAAAGAATTTCTATCTCTAAATTAATAAATATTATTTTATCAATAAATTAATATCTCTATAAATTAATAATTTTTCAAAGTTCTAACATTATTAATTTATAGAGGTTTTACTGGAACTATGAAAAATACCTAAGCAAATAACCCTCCTTCCTATTAAAAGACAAGTAAATTAGATGATTAGGCAAAAAAATGATGACTTGTAATGATGATATGGATTGCTAAAAGTGTGACATGGCTTAATCTTTTTTATTCATTGGATAATAAATAATTTGGATAATGAATTAATTAAAATCTTTTTCATAATCATAAATTGTGAAAATCACAAACCAACATTTGTAATTCCTCAAATATAGGACCGTTTAGTTTTGTTAAATCTTAAATAAATATTAATTTTTGTGATGCCAACGTTTGTATAATATGTAGCGCTTCTATAAAATGATAAATATTATAATATTTGAATGACATTATAACATTCATAAATGTTAGGATTTGTATATGCGATGCACTTGGAAAAATGAATGTATGCATTACGTTAACACCAGTTTATGTTGATATTATACAAACGTTTATTCTCCAAACGTATGCGGGAGAAACTATTTCAATTTGTTTCGTTTGATTTAGAATGAAAGAGTGATTGTTTACAACGTGCTTGATTAAATATTGGATCAAGAGAGTGTTTCCATCGTTAAATCTATATGGTAATTCCTCAAATATATGACCATTTAGTTTTGTTAAATCTTTAATTTTTGATATTTTGATTTTTTTTTGTCTCCCACTAAATTATTTAAAAACTATATTTCAATAACCATAAAGATATCCATATTATTTTGTTAGAATATTATTTTGGTTGATGAAAAGGTTAGTTATTTAAAACATTGTATACTATTGTTTTGACAGATAAGTCTCGAAGTATACTATTGCCACTATTAAGAATTATCTATAGATTAAACCAATCGTGATATAATTGTTAATAACTGTTTACTTTACAGGAAATTACTTACAAGATGAGTCGGCATAAGAGTAAAAGTATATTAATGCCACTATTAATAATTGTATATATAGATTAAACCAATCGTGATATAGTTGTTAATAACTTTACATTACAGGAAATTACGTTACAGGAGATTAAACATATTTGACATTTATTAATCAAACACCTTTTAATCGTTTTTTGGTTACTCTTTCTATACATGGAATAAGAATCCACACAACCATTGAAGATGACATGCTTAAAAAGCATAAGAATGTTCTAAAAGATCTTAAACAAGGTAACTCAATAACAATCAAAGCTTTCCAGGTTAAGGACAATTGTGGCGACTATAGGACCAACTCGCACCCTCACAAGATTCTGGTGATTCGAACATCGGTCATCAAAGTGGTTGATGAATCTATGAAACCGTTTCCCGAAAAGTATTTTGCCGACTTTCAAGACATTAAGGCTGGACATCTAAACAAAGATGTCATGATTGGTAAGGACATGGCTTAATCCTTTTTATTCATTGGATAATAAATAATTTGGATAATGAATTAATTAAAATCTTTTCCATAATCACAAATTGTGAAAATCACAAACCAACATTTGTAATTCCTCAAATATAGGACCGTTTAGTTTTGTTAAATCTTAAATAAATATTAATTTTTTGTGATGCCAACGTTTGTATAATATGTAGCGCTTCTATAAAATGATAAATATTATAATATTTGAATGACATTATAACATTCAAAAATGTTAGAATTTGTATATGCGATATGCATTTGGAAAAATGAATGCATGCATTACGTTAACACCCGTTTATGTTGATATTATACAAACGTTTATTCTCCAAACGTATGCGGGAGAAACTATTTCAATTTGTTTCTTTTGATTTAGAATAAAAGAGTGATTGTTTACAACGTGCTTGATTAAATATTGGATCAAGAGAGTGATTGTTTCCATCGTTAAATCTATATGGTAATTCCTCAAATATATGACCATTTAGTTTTGTTAAATCTTTAATTTTTGATATTTTGATTTTTTTGTCTCCTACTAAATTATTTAAAAACTATATTTCAATAACCATAAAGATATCCGTATTATTTTGTTAGAATATTACTTTGATTTTTCAATAACTAAATAGCATATTCCAAAATATATTCCTATATAATATCATAAAATATTACGTTTGTTCACCCATTTCAACTTTCTATATAAATGAGTCATTTATCTAATAATTCATACATCCAAACATCGTTGATTACCTTCTCATCTACTACCAAAATGTCTATCATACTAAAACAAAACTCTCCATTTGTTCTTTTTAACAATCTTTTGTCTTCTCCCGAAAAACAAAGAATCATAGTTCATATCATTATCTTGTGGAGTTCCTACAAAAAATCTGCAGAAAATTCCATTGAAATGGTTTTGGTTGATGAAGAGGTTAGTTATTAAAAACATTGTATACTATTGTTTTGACGGATAAGTCTCGAAGTATACTATTTCCACTATTAAGAATTATCTATAGATTAAACTAATCGTGATATAGTTGTTAATAACTGTTTACTTTACAGGAAATTACTTACAAGATGAGTCGACATAAGAGTGAAAGTATATTAATGCCACGATTAATAATTATATATATAGATTAAACCAATCGTGATATAGTTGTTAATAACTTTACATTACAGGAAATTACGTTACATGAGATTAAACATATTTGACATTTATTAATCAAACACCTTTTAATCGTTTTTTGGTTACTCTTTCTATACATGGAACAAGAATCCACACAACCATTGAAGATGACATGCTTAAAAAGCATAAGAATGTTCTAAAAGATCTTAAACAAGATAACTCAATAACAATCAAAGCTTTCCAGGTTAAGGACAATTGTGGCGACTATAAGACCAACCCGCACCCTCACAAGATTTTGGTGATTCGAACATCGGTCATCAAAGTGGTTGATGAATCTATGAAACCGTTTCCCGAAAAGTATTTTGCCGACTTTCAAGACATTAAGGTTGGACATCTAAACAAAGATGTCTTGATTGGTAAGGTCATCACTACTTATCAAACTAAGTCGTATATTAATTATCCTCTTTTATTATAGTTTGACATTTGATCATCACAATGCAGATGTTATTGGTCAAATATTGAATGTTGGACCTATCGAGACAATAAAGTCAAAGGTAAATAATACCATCACCACAAAAATCGACATCGAGCTACGGGATGCAGTGTAAGAAATATATATTAATTAAAAGTTCTTATGGATTTGCTATCCATACATTTTAACTCGATTATACTATGGAGTGACATCCGTTTGAAATGTACTTTATGGGAAGAATTTGGAAAAATGTCGTTGACTACACCGAACAAAACAACAAAGAAGTTGTTGTATGCATTCTTCGATTTATTTGCATCAAAGACTATAAAGGTACAAATTTATATGTCAAACTTAACACACAAAGTTATTCTAACACAAAATCTAATTATATGATTAGATTGTAGGTCTCTACATTTCTAACTCATTTAATGCCACACAAATCGAATTCAATCCAAAAAGTGACATCGCATATAAGTTCTGATTCATGTATGTAACATCAATTCTAATCATTTTGTTATATATAAGTATTAAATCTTATATTTTTAAATGTGTATTTTTGAAAATTTAATCTTAACAGGTTACCAAGTGACAATCAACGTGTCACTCATAACGACAACAGTCAATGGTCGTTCGTCGGTTCGACCATCGATTACTTTGACGAGTTCTTTGTCATTATACGCATGGAATTTTTGTTATAATAAGTGAAGTTATTTGTTTTGATATTTGGTTGCATAAACTTCAATTTGTAAAAGTATTTAGAACATCACTATTTGTAAGTTTCCAAAATGACTAAGCAAATTTGTTAATGAAGCAACATAAAAAAAATCAAGAAAATGAGAATTTACCAATTTCTATCTTCAGAGAGATTCATGATCGCTTTCATTATTTTCCCACACTATTTCTATCTTTAGCCAGAATCATGATTGCTTCCATTATTTTTCCTCACTTATGTGTTATGAACTTTATTTTATGAGTGGTGTGTTTCTCTAAGTTTTCCTTGCATCATTCATGCTACTTTTTCTTGCTTACCAATCTATGTTCCACATCTCCTACCCCAAAAATTTCTCTCGATGTTCCACATCTCCTACCCCAACAATTCCTCTCGATCCAACATTTTTTTACTTGTCGTGAACTTTAGATCTTCATAATTCATAATACCAAAAATATTATAAAAAAATGTTCATACCCGCACACGGTGCGAGAAAATCACCTAATTAGATTATATAGTAGGAGGATGCCATCTTAAATATAGAAGTGAATTTCTTTATCATCATGGAGAGATGGCGTTTTTAAATTTTTAAGACCGCTTCTATGTTACATAACTATCAAATTTGAGATGCTAAAAAATGGAATTAGATTCTGAAAATGAAGTTAATAATTTTGCTCCTTTCGTGGCTTTAGGAATATAAAATATTGAAAAGAATCCGAATATGCATAGTGAATTATTGTATCGTGGTTTTACTAATTTACTATCATTGCATCAAAAACGACCTGAAAAATATTATTTCTAAGATAAATATCTTACTCAAGCTTAAAAAATATTTATACTATATTTTAAAAGGATTTGTTGTTTAAATAGAGATACATCCTATAGTTATACGTTTCACCTATAAATATGTAACCAATTTTTTTTTGGATAATTAGGGTAAATCACATATTTAAGGAAGGACCAGACTAATAATTTATGGAGAGGTGCAACCCACAAATAGATCCTCTTTCCAGGTATACAAACGAGCTGAAAACAAGGATACATATCCGTGTGGGTGTCCAAGGCAATATGTTTTAGTTTCGCGTAGTAAATGGATCGAACTTCAAACGTGTTGGCATATCAAACCTGTCTCCTTTATATAGCCTAATTTGTGTTAGTATAATTATTATATCACTGCCCGAATATGAATATTGCATGTTGTTTAGAAAAATAAAAATAAGCATTAGATCTATAGTCTATGGAAAATAGAATATGTGCCTTTAGAAAGTATAACTTCATACTTCGTGCAAAAGAGTAAACTCTTGTCTTAAGCCAGAGAAAATATGATTGCATTTTTGGGTTTTTGACATATGGATTATTCCTCTCTTGGGAATTCAGACAAATTGCTGCAATCGTCACTTTTCCTTATTATGGAACTTTTTATAGACAAACTCTAGTTTGCACTAAATATTATTCTATTTTGTTCACTAGTTATTATTATTCCATTTAGAAAAGAAAAAAGGTGTTGTCCAATTAAGCAATCACTAGCTTTTTGCCATCGGGTGGAGATAAGGATTTCATCAGCCATAATCTACAGCCGCATATAAAAATATAACATTTAAAGTACTTTTCTTAATTACTTTTATTATCTATTCTAACAAGTATGCAATTTTTGTTATATACTTACTACAAATCTGCAATTTTATAATATGTATAAATTATAATGCATGGGTAACGTCTTACACGATATTTATTAATGAATAATGAATTTATGTGTATACTCATTTTTGTAACCAAATGCTACGTAGATTGTAATCGATGACGCATGACGGTGTAGTTCACTAAATAACATTTTTGTTTATAAGAAATTTAACATTTCAACAAAAACAAACAATGATGGCTCTTACCGCAAACATTATTAATTGAATCTAATTATACAAATTCAATGATTTTTTTTTATGACTAACACTAATTTATGTTTACACTAGATTAAGGTCCGCGTTCATACGCGGATAATCAAATGAAAAATTATGTATAAAAATATTTCAATTTTAATTAGTAACCCGTTGAATAATGAAAATATTTTGAAATACTATTCAAATATATATTTTAAATAATAAGATATCAAATGTTTATCTTAATTTCATGTTTTAATCCTTATCATACCGATTCTAATATAGATATAAGTGTAATTCAACTTATATTCCTAATAACAAAGGAAAACATATTATATTCTTACCCACAATGCATATATTAATGATGTGACAAAATCGTAAATTAATTCAAATAATATAGAATCAAATTAGAAATGTTAAAAAATTCCAACACTGACACAAGTAAAAATAAATTATATGTTCTAATATTCTATAATTATCTTGAAAAGTATGTTTAGAGATTTTTGTATTCTTTGACATGTTTGTAATCTTAAAAATTTAGATATTCATACATTTTTTAATTATCTTATGTTTATTACTCCATTTTTTTATCACTCAATTTTTTCTTTTAATATTTTCATTTTTTAAACTTATGTTCTCTTTAAGTTACTTTTTTATTTATATTCTTTCTCTACCTCTTTTTAATACTTATATTCTCTAGATTTTTTTTTAAGTTTATTTTATCATTATTAGTTTAGACTATTATGAATTTTATTTACTTTTCTAATTAGTTTACACTACCACATTTTTTATTTTTTTCTAATTAATTTGGACTATTAGGAATTTTTCTTTCTATAATTTGGTTAGTTACTTAACAATTATTTTTTGTGTGTTTTCCATTATTATTTTTTTAGGAATTGTTCTGTTTATAATTTGGTTAGTTACCTAACAATTTTTTTTTTTTAAAAATTTTTTTAGGAATTTTCCTTTTTACAATTTACTTAGTTACTTAACAATTATTTTATTAGTTTCTTATTTTTAATTTTACTTTTGTATTAATTTTAAAATTTAACACATGACATCATCTCGATCATTATTCGATACATCATCATCTCATGAGTTACAATTTTGAAAAACTCTCCTAACATATATTTTGAAACGATTGGAAGAAGAAGTACAAATTTTATATAACACTTTGTACTTCTTTCGTTTGGGTATTTTTCCTTTCTTCTATTTTTATAACTAGGGTTGGACTCACGCGTTGCGCGAGTTTGGCTTCTTTTGATATTTTTGTGTTATTTTTCTATGTTTTTTATCAATATCATGTATAACATGAATTCGTAAGTATTTTATGTTAATATATATATTTTACATTTATTTACACATTATAATATCATATTTTCAATTATTAATTTTTTTTAATTTTTTTTAAAAATTCTTTCGATTTGGTATTTGATTTTAAATAAAATATTGTTTAGTTTTTGAGAACTTATTTTTATGTCTATTATTGCAAAATAAATTCATCCAATCTTCAAACAAATTCTAAACATAACCAATATATTTACTTTTATCATTTTTTTCACAAAACACTTATATAATTATAGAAACTTAATTTATACATAATTTTTTTTTACGTTTTTTTAAACATTTCGAAAATAATTTTTGTTTCTCTAGATTTTTAAAATCATTGATTCAAATATTGAATTGCAGAAGCTCGCCGGGGAATGCCTTTTTTAGAACTACGTACATTTTTACATAAAGATCACAAATTATTTTCGATATATTTTGATGTACAATTTATGAATAATATGACCATTAATTTTATACTATATATACATCAAATTTAAGATTTTTTATTTATTTTAAATTACGATAACATTTTCAATTTTTTTATTTTCTACTTCCAAAACCTGAAAATAACATTTTGAATAAAATATTATATTCTAAAGTTTCACCTTATTTTCTTATTTTAGTGAAATCTTTCAATATTCTTTACTGAAATCATACATCCTCTTTTTTTTAAACCTTCAGTCTCTTAACAATCTGCTAAAACTCAATTACGATACTTCAATAATTAACATCATTGAATCTCTTTTTCTTTGATTATTTTTTATTAACATTTTTATTCAGCGCTCTTATATATAAATTTGAAATATTTTTATTATTTTCTAATAAATAAAAGTAATTCATTATTGTAATTTTTAATTCGAAAATAAATACTCAAATAATCCTTAAATATGGTTTGTATGATGCATTTATTAAACTTAACGACAAAAATTTGATTTAATTATTTTTAGTAGAACATAACTCAAGCAATGCGTGATTTTTTTGTTTTACACCAATTTTATACTTTATATATTTAAAATAATAGTATTATAACACTTTCATATTTTTCTTTCATACTTCCATAAAATTATATAACATTTTAAATAAATCGTATATCCTAAATTTTCATCTTATTATCTCATCTTTAATTAGATGGTTCAGTATCCTTTCAGTGAAATAATATATATTCTTTATCTTTAGATCAACAACCTCTTATATTAACACGTTTATCCCTCATTGGTTCAAATATACTCATGTATTTTTTTAACGAATAGGTGTAAGTGCGTTCATGACAAAAAAAAACCAATAGCCTGTTAACAATTTTCTGAAACTCAAGAGTCTTTTTCTTTGATTTTTTTATGTCAATAATACTTTTATTCACTTTTTCTTATATGTATATTCATTTTACATATTTCCAATTCTTCAAATTGAATATATAAACTTTTATCTTTATCATAAATTTATAATAAATACTCAAATATTAATTTCTAATGTTAGTAATTTGTTGACTTATTTTCGTTTTTTAATTTAATTACAAAATTAGTAGCTATAAATAACAATAAATATACATAAACATGAACTAAATGAACTTAAAACTAAAATTAATTCTTAAATAATTTTTTTGCATATGTGGACACATTAGATGGAGAGAAAGGACTCCATAATTATATATATGATTTTGTCTAAATGCTTTTTTGCAAGGGCCTGTATTTGTAAAACCAACACACATTGAAAAGGGCCCAAGGATGTCTATGTGAAGCTTATGAGATAGTCACTAGCAAATCTGTTTGGTTCGGTTTATTGGGTGTCACTGTGATTACTAATTACAATTGTTTTGGATGAAATGTTGTAACCAAGCACAAATCCAAAGCCTAAAGGAATACAAATAGTCAAATACAGTGCCAATTCTTTAAACTTTTAAGAAGAAACAAGTTCCAAATAATCGAGTAAAGAAAGACGCACCATTTTTAAGGTAGAAAGAGCTTTGTCTTCACTGAACAAATATTACAACACAGACTGATTCAAGATTCACAATTAAAAAAACAAAAACTTATGAAAGCAAGCACAATGATCTTTTTTCTCGAGAGAGAGTGGATTCACAAGCAATCGAAACACACAAATTGCCTTGTCCTGGCTGCAAAACTAACCTAAGCCATCTCCTACGGTTAACACACAAAATGACTTGTCATGAGCAGATTTACATATTCCTGAGTCGAATTCTGGAGCACCATAACCACAAGAGGCAAGTAGTTGCCAGATAACTGATTATTATGATACAAAGGAGTTAAGTTTTGCTTGGATCTTGAAGACTGAAATGGTGAAACCACAAGAATCAAGATCTTTGGGATTTCGCAATTTACCTGATTCTCACAGGGCTAAACTATAATCTGAGATAAGATTGCTCAGATTTTCGTCTAGTAAACACATGCAAACTTAGAACTGCAACTGCAACAGCAAAAATTGAAATATCTAGGGTTTGAGGATCGACTCGGAAAATTTTGCAAAAAAAATTTGGACCATTTCTCGATTTGTGCGTGTCATCCTTGCGCAGGGGCCATGCTAATCTTCTCTGTATCGTTCCAATTTTATCGGATGCCCCCGAGGGGACAATCTCTTCTTCGACTCCGACGCCATATAAACACATATTCTTCTTTCTGGCTAAACGATGTGGGACAAACTACTATTGTTTCAGATTACAATGGGCCTCTCTTTTTAGATTCGTTATGGGCCAATTACATATCCATTTTGCTTTAAATTTTTATTTTTTTCCTTTCTACGATCTAATTAATTAACATATGAAAACTTTAAATATTATTATATTATCACATATCATAATGTATATTTACTAATTTAGTTTATTGAATTATATTTATTAATTTTGTCTTCATTTTTTCACTCAGGATATTTTTTATTTATTTTTATCTAACTAGTTAACAAAATAAAAACTTTATTTTATTAATATAATTTCAAGACACCATCGAAAATCAATAATTACACATATAGTGTTTTAATAAATTATCATTTTATTTATATTCTTGTTCACATCGAATGAGTTCAGCTTTATATAATAAGATTTGAATGTTTTTTTCTCTACAAATAATTGTGAGGAATTTGTTTTTTGTTTTTGTTTTTGTTTCTTTTACAGCAATAGTTGTGTGGAGTTAACTTCAAAAAATTCATGGAAAAAATAATAATTTGCATGTTGACCTAGCTAACGTTTTATAAAATAAAGAAACTTGATGCCTCGAACTCGTGAGTTACTTCTATACTGTGGTGTAAGACAACAACAGAAATAGAAGGTCGTAGAGACTTGTTTCGGTTTTTAATGAGAAAATACGAGTTATATAAAAAAGAAATCAAAATGGACAAAGGTGAACATGAGATTGCCCATGCTACAAAAGTGGCCATATTATATTAGTCTGCTTGGTATTTTTGGAGCTCTGAAAGTAAGAGCAAAAGAGAATGTTAATAATTTGTGGTGAATTAAATGCATGTTTGAGTTTGCACGTGAAATGAATGAGTCGATTTTGGATTATTCAACCGTTAAGTTGGACTATGACTCCGAATGAGACAATGTTCGTGAATGACTCGATGTGCTTTGTCGAAGCTGGAGAGCCGTTCGATCAATCATTAATGGTAAGGAAATATCTTTTTTATGCATGTAATCAGAAAAACATTTTAATCAATTTCGACCGTTCATCGACTCCCTCAAATCTTTTTTGGGGCCACATAGATCATCCGTGAACAATAGTGAAGAAAAAAACAATAAAGAAAATTACCATGCCAACAAAGAAACTCCAAGTAAATCCTACATAAAAACACAATCGTTTTTGGATACTGTACTTATTTCTGTAACAAAAAACAACGTTTGTGTAAAGATTTTTTATATCAAACATATAGATTTTTTTATGTCAATGCGGTACAAAATTACCAATTGTTTCCGTAACTTTTTTATATGAACTGTGAAACTATTAACACGTTGCAGACAGCGGGCTCCGTTAGGTGTAGTCAAAGTTGGTTGTGGTGTGGATACGACTCTAAGTGGACTCATTTAGTCAACTCTTACAAATTTTGAATTCTCTAATTAACACTTTTTTGACTATTTGCCTCCTAATATCTTTAGAAAAAATTTCTAATACAACAACCAAATATTTTTTTGATTTCAAAAACAATCAAATTTAAAATGTCAGACAGAAATTTTGCATGAATGATTATATTCTAGTATATTGTTATAAACTTGGTAAAAGGCCTGTCTCAGAAGTCAGAACAAAACCAAAAGAGAGAGAGAGCGTTTGTCTATAAATCACAAAAATATTACTATTACTCTTCCTTGACATCATCACTTCGTCTTCTTCTTCAGAGAATATAAATCAATGTCGTTAATGAGATCATCAAGAGAAACAGAAGAAGACAAATTGAAAGACCACCAATTACACTCCAAACCTTCCGGCGAACGTAAAGTCCCCGTCGTTTACTACCTCTGCCGTAAAAATGGCCAGCTCGATCACCCACATTTCATTGAAGTCTCTCTCTCTTCCAACCACGGTCTCTATCTCAAAGGTATAACACAAACTCATCTTTTTCCTCTGTTTTACAACTCTCAAGAAACAGAACATAAAGTTTCAATCTTTATTTATTTCTCAGATGTGATAAATCGCTTAAATCATCTCCGAGGAAAAGCAATGGCTTGTCTCTACTCTTGGTCCTCTAAACGGATTTACAAGAACGGATTCGTGTGGCAAGATTTATCAGAGAACGATCTCATCTTCCCTGTTCAAGGCCAAGAATATATTCTCAAAGGCTCACAACTTCTTGAATTTGATAACAAAGAATCCGATTTCTCCACCGTCGTCACTCACCACCGTCGTAACCAGTCTTTAAGCTCCATCGACTACAAAGTCTACAAATCACCCGAGTCAACTCGTAAACTCGCTACGGAAGCTTCGACTCAGACTGAAGATCTCCGGCGGAGGAAAAAGCCAACGACGGAGAAGGATGAGATCACGGAGCTGAGTAGAGAAGAGATGATTTCGCCACCACAAGAGTCAGATTCGAGTCCAGAAACTTTAGAAAGTTTGATGAATTCTGATGGACGGTTGATAGTGATTCCTGAAGATGAGGAAACGAATCGGACGATGGAGAATTTATCGAGCGGGAAGATGGGAGTATTAATGCAGATGATATCGTGTGGTGCGATGTCGTTTAAGAAATGTGGGCCTATGGTTATGGAGGAGTGTACGGTGGGAAGTGGAACAGGGAATTATAGGATGGAGAGGGCAGAGATGGAATTAAGGAGTTTTGGAAGGGTAAAATTGGAAGAGAAGGAGTATTTTAGTGGTAGTTTGATTGATGAGAGCAAGAAAGAAGTTGTTCATGCTTTGAAGAGGTCTTCTTCTTACAATATTGACAGGTAAACTGATCTTTTAAGTTTTAACCAAGTTTCACGCAGTTAACTCTCTTTTAGGTGAAACGGCAAGTAGTTTTTATTTTAAGTCAAAAGTGTAGAAGTATGTTTTTGGCTCATGATTTTTATAAATGTTCTAGGGTAAAAACCTGATTGAATACGGTATTAACAATTTTTGTTGATAAGTAAAGGTCTTGGGACATTCAAACTAAGTCAGTCACATGAGTCTTTTTAAAAGAAAAGGTCGCAGTTTTTGATGATTATGGTATTTATGCGTGCTAATGACGATGATAATCAACTAATGCTGTCTTAGGAGTTCAAGGATGGGGTTGAAGACGGGGAAATCGAAAGCTTGTGACAGCAATACAAAGCCTAACTAGGTGATTGAAAAAGATGACCGGATTATCATTACTAGAATGTAGCAAATACGGCATATGTTTTTTCCGTATTTTAGAGAGTAAACAAACTACAAAAGTATGAATGTTACATGTAAATATATGTTGTATTTTGAGGCCAGGTGGCTTTTTTAGGTCAATATGATTAATTTGGAATTGTTTAATTTGTTCTTTTTGTTTTTCGAACTAATTAAATTGAACTACAATACCAAGAGCTGATAGCTCAACTGGTAAAGATCTCAGGCAAAGCCTAGAGGTCGCTGGTTCGAGTGGCGCTTGGGACGAAACTAATATTACATGTTGTGGTTTCGGGCCTGGGGAGATTACGGGCTCCGGCCCTGAACCTCCTACTAATTCAAAAATAAATTGAACTACATTGACAACAACAAAAATTGAATTACAATGGGCAATATGGTGTTTGCTTCAGTTTTCAACTGTTGTGGGTGTACCGAAAACCTAGCAATAGAAGGATCTACAAGATCCATAAGATCAAATATATTATTGTGATATTATTCTAATTAATATTAGAGATTTGTATGATACGTTAGGAAACTAGGTTAAATACTATTCCTATATATATATGCTTGTATATTGTAAACTCAAGGTTTATGAGAGCAATACATAATTCTTCCAATCCTTGTCTCTCATCACTCTAATACTATATTGAATTAAACAGCACATGCGCAAACTTATAAAACAAAAAAAAACTAATATGGTGTTCTTTTGAACATAATCCAACATGCAATTCAATTTGACTGATTGGAGATGAGTGTGTATGCAGGACTGTGTGTATGTTCTTGGCCAAGTAAAATGGCAATATATTTGACTTACGTTCTAACTTCTAAGCAAATAAATTAAACAAATTCTTACATGTGTTATTCTAATCCATGGTCTGTGGCCCTATTTAAATCTAATATAGAGATCATACTAATTTCTATGCTCCAACTAGAATTCAAGCGACAAACTAACAACATTTAAGTTTGCCTGATTTTCGAGATACCCCTCTTTTTCGGAAGAGTCTGGATTAGTTGAAACCGTAGGTCCAACGTCCTCCTCTTCCGTTTGGGATTCTTCGAAGTGGAGGGACACTACAAGAAAACATAGTTTTTGTGACTGATTTTTGTGACCGAATTTTTGGTCACACAATATTGCTACTATAGTGAGACTATTTTGTGACTATTTTGCGACTACAAAGAAGTAGTAGCGAAAGAGTCGCACATTTGCGACTGAATAATTTAGTCACAAATTTAGTCGCAAATGTGTGACCGAATTTATAGTTAGTGACAATTTTGTGACTGAATACAGAGAGTCACAAACGCGTAACATATTTGCAACTATTGTGCGACTACCTTGCTATGACAAATTCGTCACAAAAACAAGTAGTGGAAACGTGGAAAATAGAGGTCTAATTAAGTAGGTGAAAACGTGGAAATGAATTGGCTAATTTTGCTACAAATCTTATTATATAAAAGAGAGTTTGTCAAAATTGTAACTCACAAAATCATGACATGTATTTAATATCGATCGAGATGATGACACATGTTAAATTTCAAAATAAAATTAAAAATGGAAATTAACAAAATAATTGTTAAGTATCTAACCAAATTGTAAAATATTTATAAGAAAACTAAAAATAGAAAATATACATAATTGTTAGTAAGTAACTAACCAAATTATAATAAAGTAAATTCCTAATAGTTAAATTAATTAGAAAATAATAAGTTTTAAGTCGTGTAAACTAATTATAAAAACGAAATAAAATTTATAATAGTCTAAACTAATTATAAAAAATCTAACAATTAAGATCCAAAAAATATAAGTCGTAAAAAAAATAGTGAGAAATATAAATCGAAAAAGAGTAACTTAGGGAGAATATAAGTCACAAATAATATATAGAGAAAATAAAAATAAAAGGCGATTGATAGAAAGTCTAAAATTAAGTAAGAAAATAATTAAAAATAGAGACTAAGAAAATAATTGTTAAGTAATTAAAACCAAACTGTAAAAAGAAATTTCAAAGAAATTAAAAATGCAAAACACACAAAATTATGATTTGAATTACACTTATATCTATATTAAGATCCAAATGATATAGATTAAATAAAACATCGAATTAAGATAAAATTTTGGCATTTAATGATTTAAGATTCATGTATGAATAACTAGACTAAGACCCGCATAATATGCGGGTCTTATGATTATTATAATTATATATGCGGGTATTACATATTAAAATTGATTATTTATATATTTATGATTCTTATAATTATATTTTACATTAAAACACATATAAGTATATTCTAAATTGAAACCCGTATAATCGTACAAGTTGAAACCCGTATAATTATCAATTTAGTTATAACAATTTATTTATTTTAATTTTTATTACAATTTTATAACATTTTTATTACAATTTTTTCTTTTCACTATTTACTTAATTATTAAACAGTTTTTTTAGTTAGTTTTCCGTTTTTATTCTTTTTACACATGTCATCATCTCGATCGATATTAGACACGTGGCAAGATCCCGTGAGTTACAATTTTGACAAACTCTATTTTATACAATAAGATATTTTAAAATATTTTAATAATAACATGTTACTAATTAAAATTTGTATAAGTAATTTAAAATATGATTATCCGCGTACGAACGCGGGTTTTAATCTAGAATGATAATATAGCTACAAATTTTGTTACAAAAGCATTTCATAGCAAACTTTATCTACTAAAAGATACAAATTACTACTAATTTTATATATTATTTTTTCGTAGTTAATCTGTAACAATTTGTGGGTAATTAATTACAAATAATTATAATGTGAACTTGTATCAAAATTTGCTTCAAAGAGTTACATGTTATTAGTAGGAAAATTTGTCACTAAAAGCAGTGAAGCAATGCGTAATTTTAGTTACAAATATGTATCTACAACGTTATGGAGGTGACATAAGTATTTAAGACTATTTTTAAAAAAAAAATCTAATTAATTTGAATTATAAATTTTCTTTTTCACTATTTAGTTAGTCACTTAACAATTTGTTTTGTTAGTTTTCTATTTTTTTCTAATTATGTTTTTTCTTTTTACTATTTACTTATTTATTTAATAGTTTTTTTTGTTAGTTTTCCGTTTTCATTCTTTTTACACATGTTATCATTTCGATCGATATTAGACACGTGGCAAAATCTCGTGAGTTACAATTTTGACAAACTCTACTTTATATAATAAGATTTTTACAAATAATGGATGGAAATAATTTGTTACAATTAGCGATGACAAATTTTTGTAACAAATACTAATACATTTAAATGTAATAAAATTGGAGATTTTTGACAAATAAATAAATGAAATTGTAAGGTACTGTAATCTATTAACCTAAAGAAGCGCCATAAAAAAAATGGATCTCGACCAGTGGCCGGCGACTCTCTCTGCGACGATTTCCGGTCCCGTGTTTAGCTAGATCTCGCTTCTTCCGGCTATGATTTCATTTCAAGACCTATCCCAGTCCTTCGATGGTGATTTTTCAGGGAGAAGGTGAGGCGTCGGAGGTCAACGGTATCGTTTTGAATCTCTTCCGAATACCTTCTCCATCTCTTTCTTTCTTTCGGATCTCTTTCACCGTTAGAGTTGGTGGTGGTCGTGGAACCAACCTTCAACCTGGTAGGTCCATAACTCCCCAGAAAACCGCGACAAGCTTTTTGTTTGTGACAAGTGATGCTGCTACTATTGTGAATGAACTTGAGATTCAACATCCTGCTGCGAAGATTCTTGTTTTAGCTGCTAGAGCTCAACAAGAAGAGATTGGAGATGGAGCAAATCTGACTATTTCTTTTGCTGGTGAGCTTCTTCAGAACGCTGAGGAGCTTATTAAGATGGGTTTGCATCCTAGTGAGATCATTAGTGGTTATAATAAAGCTACTAATAAGGTTTGTGGAATTAGTGTTGTTACTTTTCATTTTGTTTGTGTTGAGTGTTGGAGTAATGTTGTTTGTTATTGTGTGTAGACTGTTGAGATTTTGGAACAACTTGTTGAGAGTGGTTTGATTTTCTTGTTTATCTCTTTCAATCTTCCTCAAATCTCTTAATTTTTGTTCGGATTTGTACTTCGGTTCTTGTTCACGGGTCAAAGGAGGTGAGATAGAGACTTAGATTCAGATGATGCGGCTCAAGAGAGGGAAATTGATTCGGTGGAGAAGAGAGCTGACTAGAGATGGATCTTCGTTAGAAGGGTGTGGAGAGTGGTGAGTCTCGAATCTATCGACTGCGATTTCCATTACTCCGTCGGAGACAACGATGCACTGCGATTAACTCCGCAAGTGAGTATCCACAGTTTGATATCTTTTGATTCCTAGTTGAAATCAAGTTTCTATTCAGTCTTCCCTAGGGAGTTGTTTCGTTTCTTTGTGTGGTTGTCTTTTAGACTTGGTAGCTAATTGATTTATTTGGCTTTAGACAAATTGCTTGAGTCTTATGGTGTGTATTCATGGATTTCAGTCTCCTTATATTTATTTTTGAATTGTTTAGGATTGGCCGAACGAGTGACTGATCACATCTCTTTTGTTCAAGAAGGACAACATGGTTATGTATCTGAAAATGATTGTCCGCCCAGAAAAACATGGTTCTTATGTTGTCTCCGACATGTAAGTGCTTTCTTAAACTTCATTTACTTGATTTGATATTAATAATTAGGAGGATATATGTTGTTGTCTTTTATCTGATACAAGGTTTCTCATATTTGTAATGCAGGTGTTGTGATATTAGTTGGAAACAAGCTGCAAATACTTGTTTATTGGGTTTGGATACGTTATAAGAAGGAAGAAGAAGAAGGGTCCGACTCGTAGAAGTATTTTCACATCGTCACTGGTCCCAAAGGTTTGTTTCCGTCTTTTCATGTGGTTTTTGTCCCTTTTTCAAACCGTTTGAAAGGTTTTTTCTTTATACGAATAGTTGCATTAACATTGAAATGTTAATTTGTTGCAGGAGGAACTTGATTTTGTCGATTATATCAAAGAAGTTTCAATGATTGTGTTATAGGTTCAGTGATAGATCATTTTTTTGGTACACATCTCTTTCGCTTCTGTAATCTCTTGTTTTTCTTATATTGTAGTACTCTATGGCTTGTGTAACTTTTAACTTTGTATTACTAATGACGGATTCAAACAGATTTTTGTATAATTTAGATTTTCTGCTTTCAAAAATGATAAAATGTATCCACTATATTATATATATTTTAAGATATATGTAGTAGCAAAAGAGTAGTGATTTTGTGACTGATATGTGACTAAATCATGTCAAAATAATGTCCAAGTAGTCGCACAATCGTTGATAATAAGTGACGATGTTACGACTACAAGTTTAGTCTCAATTTTGAAACGACAAAAATAGTAACAATTTAGTCGCATAATATAAGTAGTCTCAAATCAGTCACTAATGTGCGACTACCAAAGTCGTCTTATAATTGTCACTAATTTGCGACTGAAATAAATAGACACATTTTAGTAGCAAATTTGCCACTGATTCGTGCCCATACAAATTTGCTACCAACAATTTGCCACTACTTTTTTAGTCACACAATAGTCGCAACTCAGTCATTTGCTACCGTTTTGTGACTATTTCTGGAGTAGCAAATTCAGTGTTTTCTTTTAGTGGGAAAGATTCGAGAACTAGGAATACTCAAATCTTATTTAACTGGACCATAAACTAAATATATTGACAAAATATATTATCACGAGTAGCGTTTTACAAGGGTTTAAACCTAAACACCTAATTTTGAGGTATCATTTTTACAAAAACTTTTCTATTTAATTAAGCTTGTAAAAAAAAAAATCTTATTAATACTCTATCGAATGTACCCAAATGGACCAAATCCTTGTAAACAATAAATATCACTATCTACCGAATCACCACCAACCAACTCGATCACTCAAAGCCGCAAATCCAATTCATTGAATTGATTTTTGTATGCCCGAGACAACTCAAATGAAACTTTTCTTGGTCGCTTTCTCCAAGAAAATAGATAGATGATAGAGAGAGACAAGAATCTCTAAGTGAATCACACTCCCTCTATATTTGTATAATTGTATCAATTATACACGTCGGGGTAGGTAGTGAACATAAATTAACAAACAGTGTAATGAATATGAGGTTGGTACTTTACCAATCATGGTAAAACCTTTTGCTACACGCTCCAACTTTATATATATACACTAGTATTTCACCCGTGCTAAGCACAGATATACCTTTGCCAACAAAATCAAAATAAATTTGTGTCATATATAAAAATAACTAAGAATTACATGTATAAAATAATCTGGACTTAGCATAATTTTTTTTAAGTATACATTAAAACATTTATCATTTGTTCACCATAACACAGATAAAAAACAAAAGTTAAAATTTTAAAATAAAATTTACATTGATCTAAATTAGTTTGTTGCGTACAAATATTAGTTTGAAACTTTTCTATTTTACTTCATGTCTTGCTTTGATGTGCTTCTTCTGATTCTCACACTTGCTCTATGGATTCTTCATTCGTGACTTTGGAAACTCCAAAACCGTAAGCTTTTTCTCTAGTAAATTAACAATGAAGAATGGAATTCATTGTGTATCACCCACCTCCAAACAATCTTACAGATCCAACTCAAAAAAATAAATTTTTAAAAATCAACATGTAACATAAAAGACATTATTCTACAATAGCAAATCAAAAATTAAAAGTCAATTTGTAACAATGGAAAGCTAATTAAGTGATCGATAATAAGATGATAATGTATGCTATACCTTTTTAATCAAATGTACTTGTTTTTGTTCCTTTTGAAGTTCTTCAAGTCTGGTCTAAAAGACTTAGACCAATTGCTGGAATTTAGTTATCGTATCTCCACACCAGCACGGATTGACCCAACCTTTAAGAAAGATGAAAACTTTGTTTCTTAGTTTGGTCATCTTAGTACCTAATAGAATGTTGAGTAATTGTAAAAATTTACCTTAACTCCTTTGCAGTCGACGGCTTGAAAGACTTTTTTGCTAATGCAATCCAATTTTTCAAGGAGGTCAAACACAATGCAATAGGTTGTCATGTTTCTTAACAAAAGTGCTCGTCTCTGAACACAAACCTTTCTTTTCCACCTAAAATGTAAACACAACAAATTAATCATATGACTGATTTTACAATAATAAAATCTATATAGGTTCTCACCATCACTTGCTCAAATGGTTGCTTGTCGATATTGAAACATATGGCTTTGAAATTTTCCGGTTGTGCTCCACATATCTCCAGCACACCGTCAAGAAAATTCCAGGGACTCAACTTTATCTATTCAAGATAGAACTGCACAATCAAAATTTACATAATCAGTAAAGATTAATTCGGTCATAAGCAACACATGGTCAGAAACAGATGAACGGTTTCTGAAGCAGAAGATAACTTTTTTTAGTTATGCAGATCGCGGGAAGATAAATCTTCTTCTATAAACCTTCTTCGATTTCGATTCCAGTATCTATATAAATGACCCCAATTTTGAATTAGGTTTTGAAATTGAAGAAGAAGAGGAGAACAAAAAGCTTCTCTAATGATTGTTTATCGAATTTAACAGGGATGAGAGTAATGTAGAGAGAGAGTTTGTGAGCGAAGAAGAAGGATCGTGGTTTGTGGCTGTTTCCAGAAATCGTCGATTGGTTCTCCAAATCAGAAGGATCGTGTACTTTAATATGAATTTTCGTTTTTTTTTTCTGGCAAAACTTATGCTTCCTTTATTTCTGTAGATTTTTTGATTAAATATTGTGTTTTGTTAATAATATTAAATTCGTAAAAAAATAATTTGCTTTACTTTCCACATGTCACATTTTTATTGGTGAAATGACTTGTAATTTAATAGTAAAAGATATAGAAAAACTAGTAACTATGATTAGTCAAGTAAGATGACGTCTAATTATGGAACTATATATATATATCATAGTTCAACAATCAATTGTCATATACAATCTTATATATGGAAATTTTGCTAAATGCTTATCTATTGGGAGATGAATATGAGAGATACATGTGTGGATAAAAAACCTGTGAAGAGATATGTGTCAGTGTGCGCAAAGTAAAAATGCGTGGAATTGTGTCAAATTTTAATGTCGTATCACATCACATATCACTTTCTCCTAAGTTCTTATTTTCCTCTAGCTTGCTTCCAAATTTTTCCCTCTTAAGTTTCCGTACAAGTACGTACAACAAAACCCTTTCCACACTTTTTTTATTCGGTCACTTCTTCCCACACACTTCTTGTTTTTGTCGTTGCAATTGGTGACGACTCACATACGTTACTCTGAGATAATCTTAGATTAAATGAGATGACGACTACCTGAATAAGTTTATGTATGTAGTTTAATTTGTTAGCAAAATTATGACTAAGGTCATATAAAAAAAAAGAGGAACACTATAAGGTGGGTGCAGAGGCATGCCAACAAAAATAGCATACATAAGCGATTAAAAATAAAAGGCCCTTATTTAACAAAAAAATGATTGACACCAAACATTATTGTTATTTGTACGAAAATAAATCAACTGGATAAAACTTCTAAAACATGATTTTTCTACCGTTATTTTTAACAAATTATTGATCCACTTTCTGACTTTCAAAATCAATATTCTTTAGAGGTTATCTTTCCATAAATAAACTCTCTTTTTTGTAGGTATTTAAGATTCACAACTTTTTTCTTCTTTTAAGAGGATCTTTTTAGTCCAATTTCTTAACTTCTTATTATGGGCTAACTAAATTAGGACCTGCATATTATGCGGGTATTAGATATTGAAATTGATAACTTGTGTAGTTATACCCGTATAGTTATATTCTAAATTAAAACTTTGTTAATATAGTTATAAAAAACTTTTTTAACTGTAGATAAGTAAATCAATAATGAGTTTAAATCTGTAAAAAAATATAAAAATAATCTAAAAGAATGATAAGGTTTTCAATCATATTTGAAATCTTATATATTTTGAAACTTTATGAATAACATCAGTTATTTGTAAAAAGTAATTTTTAAAAATAAATTTCCTTACATATTTGATAATTTTTAAATAAAGATCTAGTTACGAAAATATAAACGTGAATCTTTATATTACAACATAAATTTCAGAAAATACAATTACATACACTAACAAAATATTCCGAAAATAGGTAATATAAATAAAATTTGTACATTAACTCTATCATAAAATGTTAATATTTAGACATTGTTCCTAAATAATCACAAAAAAATGAGAAAAAGTGTGTATATGTTATTATTCTTTTATCTTCTTACATTTTAGATCTTTCCTTATCAAATATCTTATGTAATATAAACTTAAAATTTGATATAATTGATATATATTAACCTTATCATCAAGTAGAAGTACTTACATTCCCATTATTACGTTGTTTGCTTTAAAATTCTAGCCTCCCACTTTCGAATGATACATGCAATAGTTCGACGGTAAACACGATTGTGATCTAATTGATCGGAAATTAAATAGTTTTAACTTATTTGTGGGACGGTGGTATTGTTGATTTACAAAAAAATTAAGGATTTGGGTGTACGTTAAATTGTGGGAGGTGTGTGTAATTATATAGATTTTGGATTTGCCTTTTCTGAAGTAATAACATTTTTGGAAGATTGAACGTATGTTTATTTTTCCTTTTTAAAATTTTTTATGGCTTAACATTTATAAAGTTGTACGTATGTTTACTTTTCCTTTTAAAATAATTTATGGTTTAACATTTATTTTGTTTTTATATTTAAAGTTTCATTTATGTGATGTAACATTTTATTTTGTTTTTATATTTAAATCTTTAACGACTTACATCAGATTTGGTTTGGCTTTTAGAAATATGTTAATGAAACAATAAAAAAAATGTTAATGTGTCTTTATTTTATTGTTTTAACATAATGATATCTTTATTTTTTTAATTGCTTAATTTTAAATAGAGTATTTTAACACGTGTCATCATTTCGATTGATAATTGATACATGTCGCGATCCCGTGAGTTACAATTTTGACAAACTCTCTTTTATATAATAAGATCTGATTAACCACATGGTTTGTTGTATTATACACAAGAGGAAAACGAATTTTTTTTACCATTCCAAACTCAGTTTTCTTTGTTAGCATAATATCAGCTGGTGGATGATTAAATATATAATACTAGTTTTTTTTATTAAATATAATTCTGTAAACAATAATACATATTTATTGAGACTATTTTTTGTATAAAAATAGTATTACAAAATATTTAAAGGTTTTCTATGCCTTCCAAATGATTGATGAAGTTTATGTTTAAGATCAAAGATTTTTCTTTCGGTTTCGATCAAGCGACGATGTTTTGGTGAAAATGAGGAAGATTATGCACAGGATCGGAGCCTCTTGGGATGCGTCTTTTAATTTCAATCAAATGACCATCTTTTGGTGAAACATGAGGAGGACTATGTCAAGGATTGAAACCATTTGGAATCTTTCTCTCGACCCCAATCGAAATTTGGTCTTCACGAATTGCAGCCATTGATGATGTTGTTAGGAACAAGATTAAGGTTATGATTAATCATGTCACACCTCTTTTCAACATTTGCATCTTTTTTATTTATTTTTTTGGTCGAATCATTTGCATCTTTTCTCTCTTTTTTCTTAGGATTATATTTTTCTTTAAGCTTTTTTTTTATTTTTGTCTCGTAATACATTTTTTTTTATCTTTCATATATAGTGGAAATTTTCATGCTTATTAAAGGAAGCTAATAAAATGTAGAGATAAGAAAATTCAATTTATTTTCTAATTGTTAGATTTATGTTTTTAAATTAATTAAATTAAAGCTTTTGATGATAATAGAAGGAAGCTAATTAAATGTAGAGATAAGAAATGTTTCCTTATTCTTATTTTAGGTTTTTAGATTAACTATTACGATTATTAAGTTATGTTAACTAGTGCAAGCTAATCAAATGTAGAGATGAGAACAAGTGTCTTAGAAGATATGTTGTATAGCTCTGAGCCTAATCCAATTGCATATGTACTTGATACGTTTAATAACTTAATAAGAAAAACACATAATTTCCCTATTGCATTTCCAAACTGTGAAAGTGAAACATGGAAAAATATGAAAGAGTATAGTAAGTAGTAAAGTATATTACTGATGATAATAGATGATTAGATAATCGTAGTTTTTATTCAAACAAAATTATTCTTAATCCTTAAAACATTAGTACATGTGTAATTGAAGCAATACTTCATATAAAAAGTGATGGGAGCTTTTCTATGAAGTTTACTCAAAGAGTTTTCTCCAACTCTTCAAATGACGATGTTTTGGAAATTGAGGAGCATGGCTTTGTAGAGGACTTTGTAGAGGAGGAAGAGCATGATGTAGAGGATTAGGACCGGTTGGAACCAATCTCTTAACTCCAATCAAAATTAGATCTTCACGATTAGCAGCTATTGATGACGTAATTAGAAACAAGATTAGAGTTGTGATTAATAATATTACACCTCCTTTCAACATTGGCATCTTTTTCTCTTCTTTTTTTGCTCGTTTTGGCTTTTTTCTAAAGTTTGTTTTTTCTCGCCTGGTTACTCTTAGTTCCTTCTTCTCTTTTTTATATATAGTGGAAGTTTTCATGCGAATTAAGGAGGCTAGTCAAATGAATGTAGTGCAGAAACTGATCAGGTAATATATATATTCAAAGATACTATGTATTAGAACCAATAAAAGATACTATGTATTAGAACAAAAACAGATACTATGTATTAGAAATTTGACTATATGTATTAGAGTTTTGAGTAATGTATTTTTTTTGTTGACGATAGTGATTTTGTTTAAATTTCCTATACTCTTTCATATTCTTTTCATTTAGTCAATTTCAAATCCATGCGATAACGTTTTTAAGACCATGTAAATTATTCACTCCATGTATATGGGAAAAAACTGAATTAAAGGTGAAAAGACATTATGCGTTAAAAAAAGAAAAAAATATCCAGCCCACAAAAGAAATGCCACGTGGCCATTAGAGAGATTGCATTACGTAATCGGCGGTGAAAAACTTCTTACTTACTTGGGCTTAATAAAGCCCACTCGCTTATCGGTTGTGAATATTTATTTGAGTAATATCTATTACAGGCCCAATAAGACAATAGGTGACCCGCCGGGTATTAGATATTGAAATTGATAACTTAAATAGTTATACCCGTATAATTATATTCTAAATTAAAACTCTGTTAATATAGTTATAAAGTACATTTTTTAACTATGGATAAGTAAATCAATAATGAGTTTAAATCTTTAAAAAATTATAAAAATAATCTAAACGAATGATAAGGTTTTCAATCATATTTGAAATCTTATATATTTTGAAACTAAATCTATTTTATGAATAAACATCAGTTATTTGTAAAAATTAATTTTTAAAAAGAAATTTCATTACATATTTGATAATTTTTAAATAAAGATCTAGTTACGAAAATATAAACGTGAATCTTTATATTACAACATAAATTTCAGAAAATACAATTACATACACTAACAAAATATTCCGAAAATAGGTAATATAAATAAAATTTGTACATTAACTCTATCATAAAATGTTAATATTTAGATATTTTGTTCCTAAATAATCACAAAAAATGAGAAAAAGTGTGTATATGTTATTATTCTTTTATCTTCTTACATTTTAGATCTTTGCTCATCAAATATCTTAGGTAATATAAAATTAAAATTTGATATAATTGATATATATTAACCTTTTCATCAAGCAGAAGTACTTACATTCCCATTATTACGTTGTTTGCTTTAAAATATCTAGCCTCCCAGTTTCGAAGGATACATGCAATAGTTCGACGGTAAACACGATTGCGATCTAATTGATCGGAAATTAAATAGCTTTAACTGATTTGTGGGACGGTGGTATTGTTTATTTGCAAAGAAAATTAAGGATTTGAGTGTACGTTAAATTGTGGGAGGTGTGTGTAATTATATAGACTAAGGTTGGATTCGCGCGTTGCGCGAGTTTGGCTTCTTTTGATATTTTTGTGTTATTTTCCTATGTTTTCTATCCGTATTATGTATAACATGAATTAATAAGTATTTTATGTTAGTATATATATTTTACTTTTATGTACACATTATAATATCATATTTTCAATTATTAATTTGTTTTTAATTCTTTCTTTTTTTGAAATTCTTTCGATTTGGTATTTGATTTAATAGCTATTTAGTTTTTGAGAACTTATTATTTTATCTATTACTGCATAATAAATTCATCCAATCTTCAAACAAATTATAAATATAACCAATATATTTACTTTTGTTATTTTTTCACAAAACACTAATATAATTATAGAAAGTTAATTTATACATAATTCTTTTTTACATTTTCTTAAACATTTCGAAATTAGTTTTTGTTTCTCTAGATTTTTAAAATCATTGATTCAAATATTGAATTACAGAAGCTCGCTAGGGAATGTCTTTTTGTAGAACTACGTACATTTTTACATAAAGATCACAAATTATTCTCTGTATACTTTACTGTATAATTTATGAATAATGTGACCATTAATTTTATACGTTATATATATCAAATTTAAGATTTTTTTAAACATGTATAAGTTTTAAATTACGATATTACAACGTTTTCAATTTTTTTCTTTTCTACTTCCAAAAATTGAAAATAACATTTTGAATAAAATATTATATTCTAAAGTTTCACCTTATTTTCTTATTTTAGTGTACTCGTTCAATATCCTTTAGTGAAATCATACATTCTCTTTTTTTGTAAAGTCTTTAGTCTCTTAACAATCGGTTAAAACTCAATTACGATACTTCAATAATTAACATCATTGAATCTATTTTTTCTTTGATTATTTTTTATTAACATTTCTATTCAGCGCTTTTATATATAAATTCGTAATATTTTGATTATTTTCTAATGATCATATAAGTAAAGTAATTCATTATTGTAATTTTTAATTCAAAAATAAATACTCAAATAATCGAAAAATATGGTTCGTATGATGCATTTATTAAACTTAACGACAAAAAATTGATTTAACTATTTACAATTTTATGTTACTTTGTTTACTTATTTTTAGTAGAACATAACTCAAGCAATGCGTGATTTTTTTGTCTTACACCAATTTATACCTTATATCTTTAAAATAATAGTATTATAACACTTTCATATTTTTCTTTCATACTTCCATAAAATTATATAACATTGTAAATAAAATAGTATATCCTAAATTTTCATGTTATTATCTCATCTTTAATTAGATGATTCAATATCCTTTTAGTGAAATAATATATATTCTTTATCTTTAGATCAACGACCTCTTATATTAACACGTTCATCCCTCATTGTTCAAATATGCTCATGTATTTTTTTAACGAATAGGTGTAAGTGCGTTCATGACAAAAAAAACCAATAGCCTCTTAACAATTTTTTGACACTCAAGATTCTTTTTCTTTGATTCTTTGATGTCGCTAATATCTTTATTCACTTTTTCTTATATGTATATTCATTTTACCTATTTCCAATTTTTGAAATTGAATATATAAACTTTTGTCATTATCATAAATTCATAGAAAATACTTAAATATTAATTTCTACATTTAGTAATTTATTGACTTATATTTCTTTTTTTAATTTAATTAAAAAATTAGTAGCTATAAGTAACAATAAATATACGTAAACATGAACTAAATGAATTTAAAACTAAAATTAATTGTGAAAAAAAAATCTGGCCTATGTGGATACCTTAGATGGAGAGGGGACTCTCTAATTATATATATGATTTTGGATTTGCCTTTTCTGAAGTAATAACATTTTTGGAAGATTGAACGTATGTTTACTTTTATTTTTTAAATAATTTATGGCTTAACATTTATAAAGTTGTACGTATGTTTACTTTTCCTTTTAAAATAATTTATGATTTAACATTTATTTTGTTTTTATATTTAAAGTTTCATTTATGTGATGTAACATTTTATTTTGTTTAACATAATGGTATTTATATTTTGCTTTTCTCTTTAACGACTTACATCAGATTTGGTTTGACTTTTAGAAATATGTTAATGAAACAATAAGAAAAATGTTAATGTGTCTTTATTTTATTGGTTTAACATAATGATATCTTTATTTTTTTAATTGCTTAATTTTAAATAGAGTATTTTAACACGTGTCATCATTTCGATTGATAATTGATACATGTCGCGATCCCGTGAGTTACAATTTTGATAAACTCTCCTTTATATAATAAGATACACTATCTTTTGTAAATCGTGGATAGCCCATACTACTACATAATTTCAAACTTTTTTTTTGCCGCCTTTTGGATTTTATATTGATATCAAACTGAGATTACAAGCAGAGCCCAAACAAGGGGAGCGACGTCCAAACAAGGAGAGTAGAGTAAAAACCGAAGAACACACACCCAAACTAAAAACAGTAGAACGGACTAAAGCAAATAACTAAAAATACAATGTCACAAATCAAGGAAACCAACATAAACTACTATTTCTCACAACTTTTGGATAATCTTTGACAAAGATGTTGGCACGACCACCAAAACACCGAGACCTCCTATAGTGTATCAAATATACCTCTCCAGTTTAGAATTCCTTAGCTTCATAATCCAGCAAGACAAACAAGTTCTTCTAAACTTTCTTCTGGATGCGGCGTGGTCGATGAAAGACTTTAATCACCTAGATAGAAACCATCAAGAAAGAACCAGAAATCGATCAGATTTGTATTGTATAGACCATGAGCGCCTACGATCCAACCCATATAACCTCAATATCGACATATCGAGAAGGAGCAAGATCGAACCGGAGAGGAAGCAAAGAAAATCACGATGAGAAAATGAGAGACTACAGTTGTTGACAAACCTAGAATATGACCATGAACCACCTCAAACCAACCGGATCTAAAAGAGCACATATCTAACTGAAACCCAAATCTAAGCAAAATTTTCTAGATCTAGAAAGTAGATCTGAAAAGATCAGATCTGAAAGCCACATCTTCACCAAGCAAAAACAAATACTAAGAGACAAAAGAAAAGCATAAATAAAGACTAGACAACACAGCTCCGGTGCTAACGAAGCCACCAGAGTTGTCACGGAGCCAAGATCTGAAAAAAGTTTCTAGAGAAGGACGAGCTTTTTTTTTAGAGAGAGAAGTGTCGGTTTTTTCCTACATAATCTCAAACTTAAGTCTATGTAAATTTATTCTACTAATAATAATTAATAAAAATATATTCCCTCTGTTCTTTTAAGTTAGATGTTTTAGATTTTTTACACAAATTAAGAAAACCAATTAATGCTCAAGTATAAATGTATTATTTTTTGTATGTTATTAAGTTTTCCTTTTCTAAATGATGCCCTAACTTTGACAAAAATAAATTGATGCCCTAAGCCATTGTTTAATTTTTTAACATAACTCTGGGTGGGTCTAATGTTCAACTATTTATGAATTTTCATAAGTTCACATAAACTAACCAAGATGTATGGATTAGGCCTGGGCAAAATAACCTGAACCCGAACCTGTAAGACCCGAACCTGGACCCGACCCGAAATTTTAGAGGAACCTGTATGGGTATGTTTTTAGTACCCGAATTTGAACCTGTACCCGAACCTGTACCCGAACTTGAACATGTATGCCTAAGCCTAGTAGGTCAAATCTACCGAAGATTATGATAAAACAGATTTTATTGATATTGTTTTCTATAATATTTTTTATAATATTGTCATAATACTGATAAAAAAAACTTTTATAAATGAGTTAAATGTTGTTACGGGTTCGACTTTCCAATACCAATACCAACACCAAAACATCGATTCCTCAAAGGAATGGAATCCCTAAAATTTCAAGCTCGATTTTTGCAAATCCTTATCGAGCTCGACCACACTCGTCTCTTTTATCATAGGCATCTTGAGTTTGATCTACAATTATCATCATTTTCTTTCTAATCTTGCTTCGATTGATTCGTGATTCGTCATTGATTCTTGTTCCGTTGTTCATCTATCTAAATGATCTGTTTCGATTCGTGATTCGTCATTGACTCTTATTCGTTTGTCTAATTGCTTTGGTTACATTGATATAGTTTTATACATTGACAAACTTCGATTGATAATTGTATTCTTAAATTAGTTCATACTTTATGATTGTTGTCTTGTTGGTTTGTTTGTGTTTCAAATGCATTTTACAGGTTTAAAGTTACAGGTTTTTGTTTAGATTTTGGGTATAAATACATCACAAAACCTAGACTCGAACCTATATCTAGAAGAAACTTGTAAAATTTGGATATTTAAATGGTTTAATAAGTTGGAACCTGTACCCGAACCTGGACCCGAATCTGGACCCAAACATGTGTCTTACCGGAACCTGTATGGGTATGTTTTTAGTATACCCAAAGAAACTTGTACCCATTAAGACCTGAACCTGGACCCGACCCGAATACCCGAAGGCCTAGTATGGATAGTGTTGGGTTTAACACCCACCTAAAAGATTCGGTCGGATCCGAACTGACCCGAAAGTATACGAGAGTCAGACCCATAAAAGCTAACAAGTTAAGCCCGAATAAGTTGATATGCCATTAGGCGACCTCGATAATCAGGTTCACGAGCTCAGCCCAAGAGTTGAAGTTCGGCTCAGGCCCACGACGCCTAGCCAACCTAGAAGATTCTAAAAAGAAAAAAAATGACGATCAAGAAGGAAAAGTTGTTAGACAAAAAAAAATCCTTATTGCATTAGGTCTAAATGGACCGACTCTTTATTTTTATACATTTACTTATGTCTTTAATCTCATCTCTTTCCTTTGATTCTGCGTTCACCACGTTCATGAGTGAGAAGATCTCACCTGTGGTGATTGAGTTAGGAAGATGTTGACGTTTGTTGGTTGATTAATGTTTTGAGATTCCTTTTCTCTAGATGTAGTGCTAGTCCAAAGTTCTCCTTGGAAGCGTTAGACATGATCTTGTATCTAAAAGCTCTCTAAAGAAGGATCTCTTGTTTTAAAAAGGCTAGATCTTTAGTTTGCCTCTTCACTTAGATAGTTTATTAATGCAATATTGAGACTTTATCACTCTTGATCTAGATCTTAAGCTTTCCACTCACCTACTTAATTAAGTTTGGGGAGATGCTTGAAAAACATAGCCATCTAATTGTGTTTCTAAGAATTCTTAAGGCTTTGATAGATTTGGTTGTAAAGCTAGCTTAGTTATTGGGATGAAATGCTTAACGACAGATTTTGAATGTGGCTAATGCTTAGGGACTTTTACTGCTAGTAACGACTAGTCAATTGTATGCGTGTCTATCGTTTTGAGAGGTTCTTTCATGCGTATCTAGTTTAGAAAATCAACCACTTTCATCTCATCTTTATACTCTAAACCCATGAACCACAATCTCACCATCATTTGCATAACAAATTATTTCAAAGTCATTCATATACACAAAGTTCTCATCTGGAGTATTCTCTACAAGGATCTCTTGTCATAAATACTCAAAAGGTCTCGTTGATATCATCTAGTTTACATTCATTTCTTAATCTTGTTGGTTTTGTGACTTTTGTCTATCATTTCTTTGGGATAGACCCCTATTTACCGCTATTGTTGCCTTATATTTTGGGTATATGGCTTAAAATTTTAAAGTTTATCACTAACATGAAAAAATGGCTCTGATTGGTAATATATGCGTAATCGCAGAAAAATATAATAAATTTGCGAAATGACTAAAAAATGACCATATTTTCAAAATTTCTATAGATAATAAGAAAATAATATTTGTAAGATAATTCTCAGCATATCTAAAATATTATCTAATAAAAATATACAAAACATTAATAATATAATTTCAATTTTGATAGGCTTAGGTCTGATTTCGATTCATGTTTCTTTGAGGCTGAAGCAATGAGTGCTAATTTAGTGGCTCGTGAGATTGCGAAAAGTGCTACTCGTGATGGTAAGTTTCATTCTTATATTGTCTTCGGAGGTCCAACATAGTTGCACGTAGGGGTGGGCAAATTACCCGTAACCGAATTACCGAACCGAACCCGACTCAAATTACCCGATCCGAACCCGACCCGAATTTATAAAATACCCGATCGGGTTCTATGTTTCTAAACCCGAAAACCCGAATCCGAACCCGGACCGAACCGATAACCGAACGGATATCCGAACTAACACAAATATAAATTAAACCAAAGATAATTGGATGTAAGGTTAGATATGTTCATCTATTTTAGATAATTTCTATAACTTTTGGTTCATTTGAATAGTATGGATTATATTCGGATAAAAATAACTAAATTATCAACACTATTTGAATTTTTAAAATTTTGTTTTTAATATTTTCTCGGGTATTTTTGGATAATTCATGTAAAAACTAATAAAACCGAATTTCTTTTTCGATATCTATGTTCATTTGAATTTTTGTTTTGAAGTTTTTGATCAATTTGAGTTATGTTCAAATTCATATTTGAAGTATATTTTTAAATAGATTGCACATCGGATATAACCGAACCCGAACCGAACCCGAAGTCATTTAATCCGAACCCGACCCGAATTTATAAAATACCCGATAGGGTACTAAACCCCATTACCAAAGTACCCGAAAAACCGAAATACCCGACCCGAACCCGATCGGATATCCGAATGCCCAGCCCTAGTTGCACGAGAGGATTCGACGGGATGCTTTCCCTTAACATCTTTTTTTAGCCCTTATTCTTGGGTGCTTGATGTTGTTTATCTTAGATTTTCTTGTTACAAGCTCTTGAAATTTCTTAATAAGACTCATACGTTTTTCAAAAAAAAAAAAAATTGTTAGAAACTGGGACACATTTTAGATATTAATGATAGTTGAAAAACCTACGCAATTTCGAAGTAGCATAATCAATTTATATCCACATATGATTTATTAATTACTTGGTTATCAAACAAATATCACTATAAGTTTTTATTAGGGTCATTAATTTTCTTCCACGAAAAAGCTGGTAGAAAGTCACTTATTTGCTTAATGGATATTTTTTAATTATTTTTTTCTGCCAAAACTCAGACTTATCTACTAATAATCCCTAGTAATCTGGATGGTATGCTAATGCTTATCTACTGGGAGATGAATATGAGAGATACATATCCGTGTGGATAAAAACATGTGAAGAGATATGTGTTAGTAGTGTATGCAAAGAAGGAACCGCGTGGAATTGTATCAAATTTAAATGTCGTATCACATCACATATCACTCTCTCCTTTTTCTTAGTTTCTTCTGTTTTGCTTCCACAAGTTTCGCTCTGAAGTTTCCGTACAACAAAATCCTTTTCACACTTTTTATTCGGTCACTTCTTCCCACAAACACACACTTCTTCTTCTAGTCGTTGTAATTGATCATGGCTCACGTACGTTACTGTAAGATCATCTTAGACTGAATGAAATGACGATCTGAATAAGTTTATGTACGTAGATTTATTTGTTAGCATAGGTCGTCTAAATTAAAAGAGGAACACTATAACTACAAAATGGGTGTGATGTTCAACTATTTATATGTGGTTTACAAGTTCACATGAATTAACCAGGGTATATAATATATGGATAATATGTAGCTAGTGATTGATAGTAATTCAATGGATCGTTCTATTGATCATTGCAAATAACAAGTCACATGTTTGGGAGAGCGACTTTGTAAAGAAATGTAAAAGCCCTAGTGGACTATTTGGATAATCAATCCAAAAGAAAGACTACGCGTTTTAAAAAAAGAAAAAAATAACAAGATATATCTATATATGGTTATGAAAATTTCGTAAGTAGATACAAAATGAAATGATAATGAATAATAAAATCTTTGACCAAAAAAAATGAATAACTAAATCAAATGTATTAATGATAAAGTTAACATATAAAGAAAATACAAGAAATATTGAGAATCCAACCAAAAGAAATGAATAATTGACTGGATATGGATAAGTTACCAAGTAGCGTAGATTTTTTTTTAATCAAATAAAAATCTAGAAGGCGGCTTATGAATAATGCACGAACCCGAAGATTACGCGTGTAATATACGCAGATTCGGATACTAAACTTGTTCTAAAATTCAAATATATAAAATCAAGAAAAAGGAAATATCCAAGAACATTCCTTTTTCTTTAACTAATAATAACGACTAAATGACTATTTCCATTTTCCCCAAGTCTCTTAACGTGTACGCGGTGACGCAACTATGACGGTGATTTCCTATCTCTTTCCACTTAATTACAAAAATACCACTTCCACTTGCTTACGCAGCAAGTCATTTAGGGTTTTTTCGTCATTTAACATTTACACCTTTACTAACCCCAAAAGATTTTTCACCCTATAAATACTAACTAGGACTCATCACGACACAACAGATACTAAACTAAAATAGATCCCGACCGTACACACATCATAAACCCTAGAAGTCAAGTCAGTGACCATGGTTGCGAGAATTGAGAATATAGATCGGACGGTGGAAGATACGGCGAATTGTTTGATGTTGTTGTCGAGAGTTGGAGAATACGGTCGTGTTTTTAGATGCAAGACTTGTATGAAAGAGTTTACATCGTTTCAGGCTTTAGGTGGTCACCGTGCAAGCCACAAGAAGTCTATGAACGAACACTCACTTCTTTCTTCTGGATCTGGATCTGTTGCTAAGAAGGTTAAAACGGTGACATCTCATGCATGTCCGATTTGTGGAGTGGAGTTTCCTATGGGACAGGCTCTTGGTGGTCATATGAGGAGGCATAGGAACGAGAAAGAGAGCGTTGGTGCGTTGGTTACACACTCTCTTTTGCCAGAGAAGGCTACGACGACGCTGAAGAAATCGAGTAGTGGGAAGAGAGTGGTGTGTTTGGATTTTGGATCCGAATCTAAAGAGGGTCTGAATTTGAACTTGGAGCTAGGAAGTTCGATTTACTGATTTCATTTTGTTTTTTTTATGTTTCTGAAAATATTGTAAGCTCTCGTATGTTCTTTAGATTCTTAGTATTCCAGTATTTTTCGATCGATGTGAACATATTTTGATTTAGTATTTGAGATTTCTTTTATCGTTTTGTTCAAATTTTTGATGGTTTTACTTTAGAATCCTTGAAGGTTTATCATCTATGAATGGTTTAACTAGTGTTGAAACTGAACTTAATAATACAAGTGTGGTTACTGTGGTGCAACAAAAGACATGATAAGTTTCATGATCACATGATTGAGAAGCAGCCACCAAATACAATCATATCTTATGTTTGTATAATTTGAGTAATCAATGGAACGCTGGTGCTCAATTACAGATTAATCTACAATTTAGTGGAATCACAACACGAATTGGGTAGTATTAGCTCACTTGTAAGTAGATGAACTCTTAGAAGTATTGTTAAAAAGCAAAGCAATAGAAACAGAAGAATAGAGGAACTTTTTCCTTTCCTCGTTGGTTACAGCAACTTTTTGAAGATGAGAGCGTTCCAACCTCTGTTTAGTTCGGTTTCTCATTTTTGGACTTCAAATGTCATTTGAGCTTGGTCTTTAGGACCCTTTTGAGCCCTCTGTCTTTAGGAAGAGGTGCACCATTAGTATAGTTTTGGTGTCTGTAATTCCCTTGTTTTGGGCATCTTCCTTTAAATGAAAGAAGTGTTTAGATGAAAAAAAAAAAATAAACAGAAGAATAGAGGAAATATAGAGAGGGAATGATGACAAACATAACACAATTCAGTCACCGTTAAAAAATTCAGCAACAGAAAAAAAAAATACAAGTTGTGATTAAACCTTAGTACAAATAGGAAAGGCAAATTTTAGAACGAATCAGAAGAAATGTTGGAATAAAACAAAAATTACAGAAGCACCAATCGACGATATCTTAGTTTTATCCCCCAAACTTTTGTTTTTGACTTGAAACTTCACTTATGAAACTTGTGTGTTTAAGTTCCACAGCATGCAGACTTCTGTGTCGCCTGCCCGGCTCCAGCTGCCTGGTCCGTTTGGCTTATCTTGATCGTCGCAGGCTGCAATTGACGACAATACATGTAACAATACGTTTTACAGACCGTTGCACGAAAACTAAAGTAACAAGGCATAGATGTAGTAACGAACCTCTGCCCTCGAGTCAGTGTCTGAAAGCCTCTGCTTTATGTCCCTCCCTATTGAGAAGAAAACTTCTTCCACGTTTAGGTTTGTTTTGGCACTCTGAAACAAGATGCAGATATGTAAGCAATGTGTACACGACCCATCTATTAAAGCTGTATAACTTCTCTTGAAACAAAAGAATGAGAGAATTGTCAGACTAACTGTTTCGAAGAACTTGATTCCGTACTCATCAGCAAGAGCCTGACCCTTTGCTGTAGGTACCGCCTGAAAATTGTGATAGGATCAAGAAACTATTGTTAAGGACCAGCTGTGAATCATGAACTGGGATAAAGTCGGTGTGAACATTACCCTCTTGCTTTCGTCCATGTCAGCCTTGTTCCCTACCAAGATCTTGTTAACATTATCCGAAGCATGCTGTTCGATATTACGAATCCAGTTCCTAATGTCTGCAATAACGTCAAGAATCTTGTGTGTAAAAAAGAAATGATCATTCCAGTTACAGAACTTTATAGAAACCCGAAAGCGAAAGACTACAAGGAGAAGGAGGGTCTTACTGTTAAAGGATGATTCATCTGTAACATCATACACCAGCAAAATGCCCATCGCCCCACGGTAATAAGCTGTCAAAATGCCAAAGGAAAACGAATCATCAAAACCCGGGTGTTGAGACAACGGAAACAGATCAATGTAATGTACCGAAACTGCCCAATATCGTCAGCTATACAATACCTAGGAAAGTAATCAGCCAAACAAAGCAAATCAGTAAAGTGGCACTGCACAAATACATCCCCTTAACCTATAAGTGGCTATAGACAATCTATCTAACTCGATATACACGGGGATGGTGAATGCAAAGTTGTTATCTATTGATTTGGCAAGCAAATTCATATGAAAAGATGAACTCACCAGTGGTGATTGTTCGAAACCGTTCTTGACCAGCAGTATCCCAAATCTGAAGCTTGATACGTTTACCATCAAGCTCAATCGTTCTTATCTTAAAGTCAATGCTACACCAATGCAAAAAAGAGAATAAGACTCTATCAAGGAACAAAAATCAAACATACAATCACTACTCCATAGCCAGAGGTAACACAAACCCAATGGTAGTAATGAAACTAGTGGTGAAAGATCCATCAGAGAAACGTAGAAGAAGACAACTTTTACCGACACCTGCAAAAAGCAATCGCAAAATTTCAAAGATCTCTCTAAACACAACGATCTCATCATAACATCGCAGTGAATAGATTCAGGATTCGGATCCAAGAGAAAACGCGAGAAACAAATAGATCACATACCACTATCTCCGATCAAAAGAAGCTTTATGAGATAATCGTAATCGGCTCTAGCTCTAGCAGGTGGAGCAGCCATTGAATCTAAAGGAAAAACTCAAAGATCAAAACCATATATCTTTGTATCATCGAAAAAACGAATAAATCAAACAAAAACAAAAACAAGCAGGAACGAATCGGCAGCAAAAGAAGAACATGTACCGATCGAAAGGAAACAGAGAAGAAACCGAGGTAATCGGAAGAAGCAGAGAGGATCGACGGATATGGCGGACGGCTAAAATGCGCCGGTCCCGATTTAGCTTGTGGATTTTTCCCCGCTTCTTCTATTTTACTTCTTCGCGTGCACGATAGGACACACCTGCGCACGTTAGCAGCAGGACCGAAGAGGAAGGAAGGAGTGCGCAAAAAGAGAGAAGGGTTCTTCTTCTTTTTTGGAGGGCCTTAAACGCACGAAGCCTTATGGGCCTTTTTATTAATTACTTTAATCCAAATTACTTAGCTGGACCAACTTGGCTTTTATCTCAATTCATCCCTGAGATGCCACGTTTCATTGTGTATGTGGTCGGCCGTTGAGGGTGCTGAGCTGGCATTCCCATTATCGTCTTCAATACAATGGTTATTGGAAGTTGTTAATGTATACAGAAATGGCGATAGGAATTTCATCAACAGGAATTTCCTTATATACTACTCTTTTGAAATATTTTTGATACAGAAATGGCGATAGGAATTTCATTAAGAAGAATTCTCTCGTATACCACTTTTCGAAGTTTTTTTCTTCAAAAATACCATATTTTTTTCTTAAGTTCCAAAAAATACCATTTTTTAAAAAATTGATTTTTAAGGTTTAAAATTTAAATTTTTTAGGTTTGAGTTAACTATTCCAAAATTAGAGTATAGTTTTAGGGGGTAGGGTTTGAGTTTGGGGTTTAGTTTTGAATGTTAAAAATGATTTTTTTTTTAAAATTGTATTTTTGGAACTTTAGAAAAAATTTGATACTTTTGGAAAAAAACTTCTGTCATTTTTGAAAAAAAACTTTAAAAAATGATATTTTTGAAAATTGACCATTCATTAATATGTAATAGGTTGTACATTTCTTATGGGTTTTACATAACAGATTGTAAATTTCATTTAGTTTTAGACTTTTAGTATTGAACCTAATGTACTTGACTTCTAACATAATTTTATTCTTTTGAGTTGTTGAACTTTCGGAGAACTATTCAATTTTTTCGGTTAGATATTTGATTCTTGTGTTTAGTGTTATGATATTCAGTTCTCACGTTCATTAGCTTATGTTAACATTGACCTTTTTTCGTCAGCTACTTTGAAAATGTCCAACACATGGAATCATAACGTAGAAGTTCGATCCAAATGAGGAACTTTCTATATTGTTGAATCTTTCTTTCGACTTTAAGAATAATTAGAAGCTCCCGGGGAACATTTAATCTTCATTGTTGAACCTTTCCTTTCATTTTCTTAGATTCTGAAGAGTGAAATTTCTACAGCACCTCTAGAATTTCTATGGTCAACTCGTAGATGATGAGCTTTTTTATTAAGAAACACTATTTGAGAACGGAGAAAACGGATCAAATACAAAAGCAAGAATTCAAATAAATGAAGGCAAAAAGGATGGATTTGCTTGATGACTCGCAAAAGGTATAAGAACACAAAAACTGAAATAAATTTGTCTACTTGTTCAAGTCTTAAGCATTTGAGTAACCCAAATAAAGAACAATTGCCCGAGTCAAAAAAAGAGATAAAATACTACTTTAACAGTGAGGCCAACCGAATTGTGAAGCTACTATAAAGAGAAGACGGATCTCGTGAAGCTACTTCAGTAGAAGAACCCAAGAACTTTGCCACCAACATTCTTTCTTCTGGCTTCTTCGTGATCCATGATTCCCGCTGAGGTAGTCAGAACAATGTAACCAAACTGCACATAGAGAAGGGTTCAATAAAGTTGTTACATTGCAATATGAAGGAATATAATGCTAATCTACGAGTGAAGACACTTAAACATTGGACTAAACCCTAACAAGAAAAGCAAAGAGAGCCAATAAATCAATCAAGTACATATAGTCATTTGGTTAACTCAAAGAAACAATAAGAAGGGGATTTCTCAATGTGAGATCTTTTCTTCCAATTTGGAGTAATGAAGATTACTGCAAGAGGAAATAGAGAAAAGATAGGGTTTCAATGTATGCCTGCAACGGAACAAGAACAGCATTGATCTTGCTGCTCTGATCTCTCAAAGGCAATTTGATGCAAGTATATATTAGTAGTAATAACTCGAACCTTATGTTCTATAGTACCATTTGATGGATATTTCAAACTGAATTGACAAAAAGTATTGAGAGTAAGGCAAAGATAATAGTCTCTACACTAACCTGTCGGGAAGGAAGTAGACGAGCAGTCCAACTCTCGATCTCCTTAACACCAACATCAAAACGAGGACTGATAACTCCACACTTGTTAAGCCTTCCATTTAGCTCAACAACAATCTTACCAGACCTGTGGTCATCAACATACTCAAACTCGCCAATGTAACCTAAGAAATCCATGAGAAACAAGAGTGGAAGAAGTATCAATACACTTGAAACTATAAAGGCACCAAAAATACTAAAAGAATGGAGCCAAACTAAAACTGGAAATGACCATACCGTGCTTTTGCATGACAATAAGGAACTTGATGATAACTTTAGAAGAAGGCCTAATCATAACCTGCCTCTTTCCCCTCTTCTCTGCATTGTACATGCTCTTAAGAGCGTCATTCAGAACACTGATTCTCACCATTCTTCAAAATCTGCAAATTACAAACAACAAAATCTGAGCTTAATGAATCTTAGAGCCGATTATATATAGCTTATAGACACTAACATAAGAGATATTCAACATCCCAAGCTACAGAGCAAGTAAACATCAGTAACAACACATCTAAACAGAAAACTTCACCGAAATACAACGAATTTGATCCCAAAATGATGAATGAATCCCAACAACACCATAAACAATGAATCCCAAACAACATCTACACATTTATCATCTCATTTCGATTATCCAAGATCCTAGAAACAACAAAAGACGAGCAGAAATGGAGTTTTGGAATCTTCTAACCTGAATCGTAAGTAGCAGCCGCTCGATCTCTCACTCTCTTGCCTTGAAACACAGATAAACACAAAGGCGGAACAAAATTAGGGTTTTCCCTTTTATCGCTTCACTTACCCTAAACTGTAGTATACGAGTTAATGGAATCAGGTTAAATCCAAAGGCCCAACTGTAGAATCTGGCCCAGTTTTAGCCCATTATAAATAATTAAAGAAGAATAATGTTTTAGTGGACCCAATTATAAAAGTGAGACTCTTAAAAACAAAATCTTAACCGTTCACTACATCGATGAGTTTAGTCTAATCTAACGGTAGATACTATGGTCCACGTCATCGATCCTTACAAACAATACCTAGCCAATAGTAACCAAATTCACTTCCGTATATACATGTATACGCTGCTTAATGAAATCGATATCACAAATCTCACGTTTTCCTAACACACTTGCTCTCACGATTCCATCTTTTGATACTTTCCTTTCCTCTTGTGAAAATGGCACCAAAGGCAGAGAAGAAGCCAGCAGAGAAGAAACCCGTCGAGGAGAAATCAAAGGCTGAGAAAACTCCGGCGGAGAAGAAACCAAAGGCTGGAAAGAAGCTCCCGAAGGAAGCAGGAGCAGGTGTTGAGAAGAAGAAGAAGAAGAACAAGAAGAGTGTCGAGACTTACAAGATCTACATCTTCAAGGTTCTGAAGCAGGTTCATCCAGATATTGGGATCTCAAGCAAAGCCATGGGAATCATGAACAGTTTCATCAATGATATCTTTGAGAAACTCGCTGGTGAGAGTTCTAAACTTGCTAGGTACAATAAGAAACCTACGATTACTTCGAGGGAGATTCAGACTGCTGTGAGATTGGTGCTTCCTGGTGAGCTTGCTAAGCATGCCGTCTCTGAAGGAACTAAAGCCGTCACGAAATTCACCAGCTCTTGAATCTGAAGATTTGGGGAAAGTTGTTGTAAAATTAGGGTTTCTTTTAGATCTAATTGAAATTCGATTTCTGTGTTTTTGCTTTTTCGTTTGGGTTTTATCTTAATCGCGATGTAATCAAACTAAATTCGGTTTATCTACGTAATCAATTAAAGCAAATCTTTTTGCTATCTTGCTCAATTTCTTCTCTAGCGGTTGTTTAGATTTTAGTTTCTCGCTGTATCTAAACGCCGTCGTTTACTGAAGTGTTTTTACCTAATATAGTTTCGTATTCATTCTTTAGCCTTTACCAAATCGGATTTGTAGCTAAGAGAACTCTTTGTGAGCAGTAATATAGCATGATTTGTGAACATCTTTCGTTAGATTCTTCGTCGTTCTACATGATTAGAGTTGTCTCTAGTACCACAGACCGATCTGTGAGGCAATTGTTATCTCCTTTTGGTGAAATTAAACAAGATACTGATGATAAACCTTCGTTATCTTCTTGACAAAAGAAGAGTTCAATGCTTTTTACAAAATCGACAGAGATTTATTCACTCGTCTTGTCTTTGATTTAAACCGAGACATAAACTAAACCAATCGTTTCAATTGATTAGTTTTCTCTTCTTGCTTGAACAAAACGGTTACGCTCGTAACTTAATCACGTATCTTGTCTCATTACCAGTCGAATCCACCGATGCAGTGGCTAACGAAATCGTTGTTTGTCTAAGTTTCTTATACAACAAAGAATCATTGTCCTTGGGTGCGAACAACAACTATGATCTATCGGTTATACCTTTGATACTACGTCTCACTAAAGACAAGCTTAGTCTCGATATTATCAACCAATACCGCGAAAGCTTTCTCCTTGGATTGAGAATGAATACAAGCCAAATCTGCAAACGAGTATTTGAAGATTTATATGAGAAAGCAGAGAGGTTCAAAAATGAGAAAATGCTGGCTTTGGAGAGAGAGCAAGCTATTGAAGAGTTCAAGAAAATCAGGTTAAGTGCGAGTGTTGCAACCACTTACACTCCTCCGGTTAAAGAAGAAACAAACAAGACTGAGGAGGTGGTGGAGGAGACGGTGGAAGAGGAGGAGATTGCGCCGGAAGATAGGACGGTATTTCTGACGTTTTCCAAAGGATATCCGATTTCTAAAGAGCGAGTTAGGATTTTCTTCACGAGGAAATTTGGGGGAGTGATTGAAGCAGTAAAGATGCAAGATGTTCCTAAGCTTTATTCTTTGGTGCCAATTTGGTTAAAAGATTGTATTGAGTATGATGGTATTGTGTAAAACTTTTGGATGAATGAATATTATTGGGCAAAAATAAATTATTGACTTTGACCTATTAAAAACGTTACCTCTGGCCCAAGTCCACTTAACATAGGTCCAAATGTTATATCTTCGAATCCTACGATAGGTGTGACGTCCGAATCCCAAGTGATTGAGGAGCTACGAATCCTACGGGATATATACGAATTTCCATATAATGATAGATACGAATCTATGAAAAAAGGAAGTTAGGAACCGACCTATGGGGCAAATCCTCACCGACCTATGGACCTATAAAAAGAGGGACCTCCGAAAGTAACAGAAGGAGGCAACACACCTAAAAACCCTAAACAATACACTTTCGCGACCTCCGAAAAGGAGATACGGATACCTTCGAGAACAAGCTACGAACACCTCCAAAGATGAGTTACGAACACCTTCGAGAGGAAGCTACGAGACGTTGGCAGAGCTCCGATTCTTGCTAATCGGACCTCCAAAACCACCTACGATTCAACAAAACGTTCGAATCATCGAAGCTACGAGACCTCGACAGAGCTCCATTTCATGCTAATCGGACCTCCAAAACTATCTACGATTTAGTGACACGTCCGAATCACTGAAGATCTTCTTCAAACAAATACTTAACTCTTTTGATTTATTGTAGCTTCGAGTTGTTTTGTTGAAAGAATATTCATCAATAAAGAGTGATTATCTTCCATCATTTCGTAGAACTATATATTCGAACGTGCTAAAATTATCCTAAACAGTTTGGCGCTAGAAGGAGGGGATAGTTTTAACTACGTGAGATATGGTAAACGAAGGTACTAGTGATACTGTTGGAGTTGACAACACTCAGGATGCTGCTGCGCACTTGGAAGCTATCACCGCCTATATGAAGCAGAAGGAAGAGTGATTAGCGATACTCGAGTCGAAAAACGCTTCCTTGAAGACTTAGAACGCTTTGCTGCTCGCCGCAAGTAGAAACGCTGAGGACGAAGCTCGAAACACTGAGATGGATGCTCGAAACCGATTCCAGAGACGTGTTGAGCCGATGCGACCTTTGGATGATACTACACATGAAGCTAATGCTAGGACGTTGGTACTACCAGAAGTTGGGGGACCTACGGGAGAGGCAGCCAAGACGACCCGACCATTTGACGATCCACACATGGTTCTTGAACGTCTCAACGAGATGCAAGCTATGCTTAAACGCCTCCCAGGCGTAGCACCACCAATAAAAAAGAGCGCACCTAACTACTACGCAGATACTCCGTTCACGGACGAGATCGCGCTCGTAGAGATGCCTAAGAAATTCACAATTCCTTCAATGATAATGTACGACGGAACAAAAGATCACGACAACCACATTGCTCAATACAAACCGAGAATGTTCACTACAACGATTGCAAGAGAATACCGTGAAGCTAGCATGTGCAAAGGATTTGGCTCAAGTCTCACATGACCTGCTCTTCAATGGTTTACGAACCTACCAAACGCTTCAATAGGTTCTTTCGCATCATTGACCGATCGCTTTGTCGAACAATTTGCAAGTAGCAGAAACTTAGAGAAAACAACTGATGATCTCTATGAGCTGGTACAAAAGAGAGGAAAGTCGCTACGGAGCTACGTGAGACGTTTCAACAAGGAAAAAGTGTTCATCCCTAGCTGTGTTACTTCTACGGCCATCTCAGCCTTCAAGAGAGGTCTGCTTCCCGACGGTGACCTATACAAAGAGCTAACAGAATACCAATGCAAGACGATTGAAGACTTGCTTTCTAGAGCATGGGTATAATTAAAGTGGGAAGAAGACCATGCCTATCGTCATCGACACTCTTCACAGTCCGAATCACGTGTGATAAGAAATGAAAGAGCTACGAGAAATGATAAACCTTACCGTAGACCTACTAGTAGAAGCGACCACATAAACGCTCAACAATCATTTAACTTGTCACCCACTACCCATAGTGATGATAGTGAAAAATCAGAAGTGCAACATCTTGACGAGGTTCAACTAAGGCAAGATGATCCAATATGAAACAGCACGTCAGTTCGAAGGTACACCTTCACATGAGTTTTTAATTATCAATGATTTACTTTGAGTTTTATTTGGTCTTCTCATAGTTCGAGATAGGTCCCAACTTTCTACTTGTTTCTTTAGTGTTTTGTTTTAAGTTTATTCACGTCTACGGACAATTATTATAATAAAGGAGTTTCACGAATCCAAGTTTTGATGTGACCATGGTCACTATTGCATGAAGGAAAAGCCTCATAAAAAATAAAAAGCTTCCACCAAGAGCTAACTTTACCACGTGTAAAAGGAAATACGTCTCGCGAAATCACTAAAGAGCATTACAAGAGCTTTGAAAAGAGTAGCTCCGAAAATGTATACCTCTGAAAAGTGCACCTCCGAAACAACATTCACACAACATATGTTTTAAGAGCGCTTCAACGTTTAAAAAGAACTTGTTGAAGCTCCACAAAGATAGTGAGAGTATTGCGACATGCAAAAAACAACTTACAAGAGCTCCAAAAAGTGAAGTTCCAAAAAGGTGGAGCTCCGAAAATTGATTCGAACAAGTTTTGTAGGAGCTCCGAAATTCTACAAAATAGGCATTGTAACGTTCAAAAAGAACTTATAAGAGCTTCAAAATTAGCGCTCCAGAAACGTGCGAGAGCTCTACATTTGAAAGGAGATACGTCTCTTAAAGGCATCGTAACGTTCGAAGGAAACGTGCGAGAGCTCTACACTTAAAAAGAGACACGTCTCACAAAATTATCAACAAGCATTGTAACGTTCAAATAGAACTTACAAGAGCTCCGAAAACTGAACTCCGAAAATGAGAACTCTAAAAACGCACATGTCGGAAGAAACTTTCAAACAAGCTTTATACTACCTCCGAAACTTTTTGTAATGAGCTCCGCAACGTTTAAAAGAACTTGCAGGACCTCCGAAAGTTTTCATCTTTGAGCTCCGCAACGTTTAAAAGAACTTGCAGGACCTCCGAAACTATTGTTTTATTAAAAATAAAAGCTGCGACGTTCAAAACGTAATTGTAAGCTCCAAAAATCAAGAGCTGCAGCGTTCAAGACGTAAATGTAAGCTCCAAAATATTTGAAGAAAGAGCTATAACGCTCATTTCAATATTGCAAGCTTCAAAATTGCAAGCTCTAACAAACATTACAACGTTCAAAAACAACTTGAAATAGCTCCGAAATTTTATAGAATGAGCATTCATTGTTCAAAAACAACCCAATGGGATGTACATCAAGAGGATGTGCACAACGTCGACTATTGATTTTGCATTTTACTACTCTCCAAATTCTAAAAAGAAATTGAAGAGTGAGGGCAAGTTGTTGGACAAAAATAAATTATTGACTTGGACCTATTAAAAATGTTACCTGTGGCCCAAGTCCAGTTAGCATATGTCCAAATGTTATATCTTCGAATCCTACGATAGGTGTGACGTCCGAATCCCACCTGATTGAGGAGCTACGAATCCTACGGGATATATACGAATTTCCATATAATGATAGATACGAATCTATGAAAAAAGAAAGTTAGGAACCGACCTATGAGCCAAATCCTCACCGACCTATGGACTTATAAAAAGAGGGACCTCCGAAAGTAACAGAAGGAGGCAACACACCTAAAAACCCTAAACAATACACTTTTGCGACCTCCGAAAAGGAGATACGGATACCTTCGAGAACAAGCTACGAACACCTCCAAAGACGAGTTACGAACACCTCCGAGAGGAAGCTACGAGACGTTGGCAGAGCTCCGATTCTTGCTAATCGGACCTCCAAAACCACCTACGATTCAACAACACGTTCGAATCATCGAAGCTACGAGACCTCGACAGAGCTCCGATTCATGTTAATCAGACCTCCAAAACTATCTACGATTTAGTGATACGTCTGAATCACTGAAGATCTTCTTCAAACAACTACTTAACTCTTTTGATTTATTGTAACTTCGAGTTGTTTTGTTGAAAGATTATTCATCAACAATAAAGAGCGATTATCTTCCATCATTCCGTAGAACTATATATTCGAACGTGGTAAAATTATCCCAAACAAATATTATTGATGATGAGCCCAAAAAGAAAAAGTAAAAAAAAACATTTGATTGGGATCAATGATCAGATTTTGTTTACAATGTGAAATTTGTGAGAAATGGTTGTAATCTTCTTTGCAAAACAACAGAAAGTTGAAAAAAACATGCGTTTACTTCTTTGACTGCTCTGGGCATATGAATAGTGAGCTTGATTGGGAAAACGGGTTTTAACTTTAAGACTGGCGAGGCTTTTTAGTGTCACATGCTGGTTAGGAAACCTGTCACACAAAGCAAAAATCAGCGTCAAAGTTTAAATTGGAAAAGTAACAAGCTCCTCACCGCTGGACCCATCACTGCTATAATGAAAGTTGAGCGTAAAGTGGAGCCAACCAAGAGATGTCGAAAGAGGCAATTTGAGTCATGGAGCTTTCATTTCAAATTCAATATTTTTCAAAAAGAGTCAAAAATATTCGATACCAAGAAAAATATTATTATACACATCTTAATAAAGTATAGGGTTGTTCTTTAGTAGTTTTCTACATGGAATATATCATCTTTGTCTATTTGAGTGGCCTTTGTTTTTTCTATGTTCATTAGTTACCCCAAATATCCTTTTATTTCCCATTTTTTTCTCACATTTCTTCTATACACATATATACTTGTTTTAGTATTGTATAGTATGTCTGAAAAGTCTTGAGCTGTAAAATCTATCACCTTTCCTACGTTGCATTGGATCAATGTTTGAATCCTAAGGCTTTTTTAAATCTGAATTTTTGTAGATCAATCAACAAGATAGCAACCAGCTAGAGCATTAAAATTTTGAATATTATTCATGATATACGAACTTGACTGGTAGATATATGCAGTGCCGTCTCTAGGGGTAGGCAAACATGACATTTGCCATGGACCTTTTTCAATTTTAGTAAAATTATATAAAAAAATAGGCTTATTTTTCAGAAAAACAATTGTAGTATAGGAAGTCAAAGGCCATTTTTTTTTAAAAAAAAACATTTTTTAGTTAAAGAAAATGCCTAATTTTTTTTTTGGCCATAAGCTCCATATTAAGTTGAGACGGCACTCATATATGTTCCAACATTATTAAAGAATGATCATGTTTTTCAAATTATTTAAGACCACTATTAGTTTGTAAACGGTCACCAATAAAGAATCCCAAACTCTAGCCAAACATTATTGAAATCGTTTGGTATCATGCATTTCAAAATGTGTGAAACAACTCTAGTCTATAGATGTATGTATGCAACTATGCATGAGATGTTACACTCATGACGTGAAAGGTCAATCTGAAAGATCCCAAGGGTTATGGTTATTAGTTGTTACAATGTGTTAACCAGCTCGATCCAAACTTGCCTCTAGATACTAATCTAGTCTGGTTCTGATTTGATTTTAGTTTTAGGTCTTGTGTTCAAATCTGATATTGTCATGGGGCATTATGAACAAAACAATTTGTGGACCAATCGAATTTTGCTAGGGTCAGATTGCACTAGAGATATTTGATCGACCACAATATCCATTATGATTGGATTTGTCCTTTTGACCATTCATTTCTATACACCACCTGAAAAGCTTGTTAATAAAAACTTATTGAGATTTTTAACTTGTAATCCACAGATTTATTTATCACCTAATCGATGACATTTTCAATATTGGTGGAATCATCTCTAATATAATCCCACCAGTGGGAAAAACAAAATCGAACTGATTCAAACATATTTAACAGTAATTTAAAAAAAAAAACATATTTAACCGTTTTGAGATAAACTAATTTAATTGGTTTCCAAAAAGAAATATTATCTTATTATATAAAGCTTGATGCGTCAAACATAATAATTCACAAGATCGCGACACGTGTCAAATCGATCGATCGAGATTTTGACACGTGTCACTTTTTAATAACTATTAATTTTTATTTTATGTTTTGTATCTATCTTAAAATTTCCTAATTACGTTATATGTTTTTGTGATTTCCTTTTCTATTTTGTAATTTGTCATTCTTCTTTTTAAAATTTCCTAATTACGTTATATCTTTTTGTGATTTCCTTTTCTATTTTGTAATTTGTCATTCTTCTTTTTTCTTACGTTATATCTTCTTCGTATAATAAAATAAGATTAATACATGTCTAATAAATTATTTTAGTCCAAATAGATTTAGGTTTACAAATCCAAACTCTTTAAGGATTGCAATATCTTATCTATATAAGGTGCTTCTGTGATTCCTCAATCTTCTCACCAAGCAATTTCAAATTTCAATAATTTATTCACAAAAACTCTTTTTCCATCATTACATAAACAATGACTGCTCAAATTAAGACAAACACCAATTATTTAACCCTAAACCAGTTAAATAAAAAACGTGTTTATCGTCGTATTGTGGTACGTCTCATCAGAAAGTGGGAGGCGAGAAATTTTAATAAAAATAATGAACTCATAGGAATGGATCTTCTGTTACTTGATGAAAAGGTAAGTCTTTTTGTATTTTATGCCACTAAAAATCTTCATCCATAATTAATTATTTGATTAATATTTAACTAGAATTTGGTTTTGTTTTAACATAGGAAAATACTATTCAAGGCTCAGTGCATCATTCGCTTCTTGGAAAATTTGGAAACAAATTATGTGAAGGAACTTTAATTGAAATTTTCAATTTCAATTTGCAAGATTGCAGTAAAAGTTATCGTGTGTCTGACCACAAATTTCTAATAAGATTTAGTGAAAGCACAACAGTTGCTTGCATGGAACATCAAGTTTGTCAAATATCTTTAGAAAAGTTTCGATTTCAAAATTATGATAATTTTGCTAAACTCAAAGATACGCGAGATGATCTATACGGTAATATTCATAACTTTTAAATTTAAATTTTATATATATGAGTATCTATGTCTAACATTGGTTTCTTCCTTAGATGCAATCGGTTATATTAAAAGTATAGAAAAGTCGGATGTCCGTACGCATAATTCATCAACTGTTCGAAGAGTAATTTTGACTCTGTTGTTAGAAAGGTATCATATTACTCAATTTTACGCATCATATTTTTCCAGCATAATTTTACTCAATTCTTTTGTCCCTTTCTGTCGTTACATGTATTGTCTAGCATGTTTCAGCATGATTATTGAATTCTAAACTAACGTTACATGCATGCATTAATTAGTAGGATGCATGTATTAATATATTATTTTCCATGATGACTTTTAATAAAGTAATTTATTCTCTTTTACTAATAAACAGTAGCGTTGAAATACAAGCAACCATATGGGCTGAACAAGCAGAACAATTTGAAGATAAATATCGTGGAGTTAAAAGTGACGACATCATTCTAATCATGACAAGTGTTTTGATTAAGATGTATCGAGGTTCAATCTGTTTGTCAGCATCTTCTGCGACTAAATTCTATTTAAATCAAGATTTTGATTCCGTTGTTGCGTTTCGACAAAGGTATGCTATTAGTAATTTTTCTTTAACAATTTACTCATTAAGATTAAACAAATATATTGCACTAATAATAATTTATTGTATTCATTCAGTTTAAAATACGATGGTGGTCGTTCAATTAATCTTGGCGGCATGATTGAACATCATGAACCGAATAATACCCGTCCTGAAATTCAACACTCAATTAATGATATTTGGGAATTTTACACATCTGCTGAACCTCAGGTAACAACTAATTTTTAATTATTTAGTTATTTTAACCAATTTCCTTTCTAATATCTCTTACTAAATCTTTATAATATTCACACAATTCTAACATATGTGCTAAAATTTAAATGCAGGACAAGATATTTGTGTGTAAAGCAACCATTATTGATATTGTATTACGTAATGGTTGGAATTACATATCATGCTCATCTTGCTCAACAAAATTGCTAAAGTCAACATCTTCACTTAGGTGCAACAAATGTGGTAAATCACAATCTGTAGGAGTTTTGAGGTATTATTCATTGTACTTTTAATTTTTAAATTTACATTGTCCATATATATAAGAATACTAACTAACTAAAACAAATCTATTGTTTTCAGTTTTAGAATTGAAATAATAGTAGATGATGGAAACGACTCTGCAACTTTTGTTTTATTTGATGCTGCTGCTTCAAAAATCACTGGCACAACGGCTGAAGACGTAAGAATTGTTTATATTTATATATATAGTTCTCCACAATAAACTAATTTATACATTAGTGATGCTGACTTATATTTCTACTGACTCTTAAACCATTGTTAACACAGATCAAAAATAATTCTAGCGAGCAAGGATTGGAAGATATTCCCTCAAGTGTGCAGTCAATTGTAGGAAAAACTTATTTGTTCGAGGTTAAAATCAAGAAAAAAGATTTTGAGGCATCCTATCAAAATTTCACAGTTATAAAGGTTCTAGACCTATTAGAGGTGAAAAATATTTTACAACTTTGTCTTTACAAGATATCGGTTCATTCTATTATTTTATTTAACACAATGTTTTTTTGTCTCAACTGCGCAACTTAGAAACTGGTAAGAACCGTTTTTATATATCTAATAAGTAAATCCCAGTTACTACTTTCACATCTAACAAAAAATATATTGCAGGATCAACAACAGAAAAGCAAAGGTAGCTCGCACTAGCAATCAATCAAGCCCATCAAATTCAAGTGCAGATATCTTTCAAGATAATCTTAGAGAAGAATGTAAATCCCACAACAGTTTTGATGGCAATCCAGACGGGGGAAAAAATATAGCCGGAATAAAAGGGCGATGTCTAAGAAAAAAGAGAAAATACAATCGTGGTAAGAATCTCATAAATTAAGTTCCAACAAATTCAAACTAATATTTCTCATTACGAATATTTGTTCTTCCTTAACTCAAATACGTTATTGTTTTAATGTGTGTTATTCTTTATACAGGGATAAATGAAAACAGTCAAGAAAAAGCCAACAAATTGGTGACGTGTATGTACTGCGAGGCTTTAGTGTGGAAATCAGAAAGTCTAAAACTGAATGGGAAAGAATTAAAATTTTCGATAGGCTGTCAGCAAGGAAGAGTTGAGTTGCCGCCATCTAGGAAACCTCCTAATTACTTAGAGTACTTATTATCACAATCAACGTCGTTTCGTAACAATATACGAGCATAGTACATAATCTAAATTAATGTGTGTATAAAACAAAAAATTTGTATGAAATATATTTTAAAATTTCTTGCTCTGACTTTACTGATTTATGTACGGGCACCATTATTCATTTAAAATTAAAGCAATTTTTTCCTTGCGTTCTATTTCTCTTCTATAAACTTTAATTCACGTTTTTATTTATTCTTTGTATTACACAATTTTTTTAATAATTTCATATAGCAAATAATAGTTCAAATAACAAACCCGTGCAACGCACGGGTCCTTCACCTAGTTTAAATATATAACTTAATAGAATATAAAAATGTAAGCAAAAAAACAAATGTAAGCAAATGAAATACGCTTCTATATTAAAAAAATGGGAAAAATATTCGGATAGCTTACAAATAACGCGGAAGAGAGAAGAAACAGTGAAGAAAAAGAAAAAAAAGTCATATTCATTTTCTTCTCCATCGATTTTTGCCGACCGAAGAAAATATCTTCTTCTTCCGCTTCTTCGTTTCTGCAGGATTTTTTCCTTTGAAATCGGTTTGATTCAGCCATGGTGAGCTCAATTTTTCTCTCGTTTCTCGATTTGAAGCTTCCTTTACTTGTCGATTCCAGTTCAAATCCGTTTTGCTTTCGTCTCCTTTGATAACGCTTCTTACTTGTTAGATCTGGATATGAATTTCATGTATTCGATCTTTGATATTCTTGTGTGTTGTGTTGCTGTATGATCGGATTTATTTACTCTTCACTTTGTTGTGATTCTTCACTAGTTTATCTGAAATCAGGAGGTGTCTAGTGTTTTGAAGTTGATATGATTTGAGGACGATTCGATCCATCTCTCAGTTTTCCTGATGAGTCGCAATTGAAGTCTAAATTCGATCTATGTGATGTTACTAAATGTTAGAGATGATAAGAATACCAAATTTCCGTGTTGTGTTATTTCTCCCAAAACGAGTGATCTTTGGTGTATGTGTATTTTGAAGAGATCTGCATCTTTCTCAGTGTTTTTGACTCTGTGTGTGTGTGTGTGTTGGTAAAATTACAGGCGAACGCAGCATCAGGAATGGCTGTGCATGATGATTGCAAGCTAAAGTTTTTGGATCTGAAGGCGAAACGAACATTTCGTTTCATCGTTTACAAGATTGAAGACAAGCAAGTGATTGTAGACAAACTCGGTGAACCTGACAAGTCATATGAGGATTTCGCAGCAAGTCTTCCAGCTGATGAATGCCGATACGCCATTTACGATTTCGACTTTGTTACCGAGGAGAACTGCCAGAAGAGCAAGATTTTCTTCATCGCATGGTAAATACCGCATTTGCTTCTGTAAACTCATGTTTCCGTCAAATTCATAAATAGGTTTGTGTGTTTGTGGCTGCTAGGTCGCCGGACACGGCTAAAGTGAGAATGAAGATGATTTACGCGAGCTCTAAGGACAGGTTCAAGAGAGAACTAGATGGGATTCAAGTGGAGCTTCAAGCAACTGATCCAACCGAAATGGGTCTTGATGTTTTCAAAAGCCGCACCACCTAATAAGATATTAAGAAAACCCCCTTCGAGGGAGTTGAAATAAGTTTGTTTCTGTTTCTGGAGTGATATGTTTTCTGTTTAACAGATTCCTCTGACGGTTTTTATGAAAACCTTAACACCTTCTTCACCTTCATTCTATTTGGTATTATTGTTCTTGATGTTGTGTCTCATCTATCTACTATGAGATTGTCCCTGAAAATCTCTGTTTCAGTTTACCATTGTGTACAATACTTATATATCAGATTGGTGTTGTTGCTATACTATTCTATTCCGTTTTATACTAACATTCAATTTGTGCAAAATCCTCTCTCTAACTTGAGATAGGTTAAACTAGTACAGGTAATCTCAAATATTACTCATGTGAAAATGTAGACACATAGACCAAAATGTCTACGATTTCACCAAAATACTGATTTATTTGTTCATTCTAGCTAGAGCCAACTTTACTACGCACGTGATCCTGAAACAACAAATCAAAAACTCGAGCTTGAAACTATGCCTACATCATAAACCTCATTTCTTAGTGTTAGATATCTAAGTAAATTTTCAGGACTAAAATGTCTTTGGTTTGACTACTCAGAGACTGGAGATGACACTTGTATCAAAATACTGATTTGACTTCTGCTTGATATGCGGAAGCAATAAATCAAATCTTCTCATAAACAACTCAAACGACAAATCAATCCTATCCAGTCTGTAACTCTTGTGTTATTCTTTCAAAATCACCCGAAAGACCGAAACAAAATAGCCTGGACCTGGTCAGCTACTTAAACATGGGCCTAATAAAAGCCCATTATAATCAGGTTAGGCGGGAATGAATATTTCAACACCGCGCTTAAACCGACTCCGAAATTTTAACACGTAAGCTTCTGATTCCAGACCATTGATTATTAAAAATATCAACGGCTCAGATCTTCAAACTTATCGATCCTCGCCTATCTCTATTAACCAATCATATCATCGCATCGATATATATAAAACCAAAACTCTCTAGTATCAATCCAGATATCAAATTGTGCTTCTTTCTTCTTAACCTCAGAAAAAAAAACAAAAGTCAAAAGCGATACTTATCAATGGCACCGAAAGCAGAGAAGAAACCAGCGGAGAAGAAACCAGCCTCCGAGAAACCAGTAGAGGAGAAATCAAAGGCAGAGAAAGCTCCGGCGGAGAAGAAACCAAAGGCTGGAAAGAAGCTCCCTAAGGAAGCCGGAGCAGGCGTTGAGAAGAAGAAGAAGAAGAATAAGAAGAGTGTCGAGACGTACAAGATCTACATCTTCAAGGTTCTGAAGCAGGTTCACCCAGATATTGGGATCTCAAGCAAAGCCATGGGAATCATGAACAGTTTCATCAATGATATCTTTGAGAAACTCGCTGGTGAGAGTTCTAAGCTTGCTAGGTACAATAAGAAGCCTACGATTACTTCGAGGGAGATTCAGACTGCTGTGAGATTGGTTCTTCCTGGTGAGCTCGCTAAGCACGCCGTTTCTGAGGGGACTAAGGCTGTTACGAAATTCACCAGCTCTTAAAAATTAGGGTTTATTTCTAATTCGAATGTTGTCTAAGAATCTTAGATCTGGTTTAGGGTTTGTTTCCGTTTATCAAATTTTAATTATCGTTCTTAGTTTGTAAATTAGGGTTATGGACCTGTTTCGAATCGAAATTTGCATTTTGGTACTACGTTTTTTATATGCTGTTTCTCAAAATCGTTGAATGGATTGGAATCTTGATGAATTGGTTGTTTTTCTTCATCAAATTTCTCGCAGTAATATAATAAGTTGAATTCTGGTGTGCAAATAGTTTAGTTGCTTGTTGGTGATTGTGTTATAATGGAAATGAATCGCTATGGTAATCGGAGATTGTAGTTCTTAAGTTATTGAGTCTTGGCTCTTATTAGGGGTGGGCAAACGGGAATATTGGACGGGATTTTATGGGAACGGTACGGGAACGGGATTTTTGGGATAGAAAAATATATCTCATTTATGTCCCATTTAGAATTTGGGACGGTAACGAGATAGGACGGGATGGGACGGAAACGGTACGGGAATTCCCATCAAATAACTTGTCTCATAAATTCAATTAAAACAATAATAAAAATTGCAAATATGTATTTATCTTGCTGTTTCAAATCATCAAAAGCATGTTCATATTTAAGATAAAAAGAAATACATTGTATTTTATAAACATTAAAATTTGAAATAGAAAAACAATAGTCTAATCAAAATGAATCCAAAATTTAAAGTAAACCATATAAATATCTTAAATCAAAGCATAAAATTCAATAATATGAAAATTCGAAAAGTAGCCAAGTAGGTAGCTAATCCTCTCGTATCATTCTTCATTCACAGTAAATGATTGTTTCTAAACCTCAACACAAGAATAAAAAAAACAAATAAAAGTAGTTGTTTATTAATAAAATTAATATGGTAATGTTGAAAAAATCAACGGATGGTGTTAAAAAGGTGAGACTATGTATTAATATGACATAATATATTATATGATTCTATAATAAATACATAAATATATATAATTTAATTTATATAAATCTATATAAATGGGTTGAAAAAAATTGAAAAAAATAAAAAAAAAATCTATATAAACGGGATTACGGGAAATCCCGTTTCCGTCCCGTCCGATTCCGTTCCCAATTGGGAATTGAAAACTTGTCCCATATAGGAATACGAGACCTATATGGTACGGAAATTTGGGAACGGTTATGGGACGGGACGGGACGGTATGGAACGGGACGGCAATTATGCCCACCCCTAGGTCTTATGATAAAGCTGAAATCTGGTCTGCAAATTGTATTGTTTGGTGATTTGAGTGTTTAATGGCTATGTAATGTTGTTCAACCTCAGAGTTAGAAACAGCTAGATCCATGGTTCTCTGTCTTGTGATATTTTCTTGTCAGATTTGTGCTTGCAATGGTAAACCGTAAGTCCATAGGTTATAGTTCTTGAGTCTCGAAGATTGCTCAAAGTTGCCTTCTCTTTGGACTCCAGAGTTGTCCATGTTTCTCCTTTTCGATCTTCAATGTGATAACAATGCCCAATGAAGTTTTAGATCTGATATTTATCTGTATAGATGGATTAATGGTAGATAATTGTAGTGTGCTCTAATAATTGAAGTACACTTTCACCTAAAGGATCCATGTATCTTCTAAAGGTAAAAAGTCGAATTTATTAAAAAAATAAAATGAGTTTGGCTTCGCCCGGGTTCGAACCGGAGACCTTCAGTGTGTTAGACTGACGTGATAACCAACTACACCACGAAACCTATCTTGCTATTTCTTACCACTGTTATTTGATTATAATGATATCTAAATGAATCTGCCCACTTCTGTCACCTTCAAATCTTAATATAACCCATCATCACCTTGAAGACTTATTATGAATAATTGTTTTCAAGGCTACATATAGCAATTTTCTTGTTGGCATATGAATTATTACATTGCTGAAAAAAGATAGAAAGAGGTTTGTAGTGGCACAACTTTTAACCAAGAATCCACAATCCAAATTTACTCTCGGTTTAGATGATTTGAATGTCATCAGTTGAGTAATGATGATCTAATTAGGTAGATTTAACATCTTGTGGTGAATGTAAAATGTCCCCTTCCTCCTTCATTTGCTTATAATTACATACTTACTAGAGTGTCTTCAAGTGTAGAATATCATTACTCAACTGAAACAATGGCTTCTCCAAAACCACATTTTTCAGTCTTTGTTCTTATCCTCTGTTTCTCAACCTTCCAGTGTTCCAACACCATCGGCAATGGTTACCGTCTGATCTCCATTGACAAATCCGACGATGGAAGTTTCATCGGCTATCTCCAAGTCAAGCAAATAAACCAAATCTACGGCTCTGATATCATCTTCCTCCGTCTCTTCGTCAAGTAACAATCACTTTTTATAATCCTCTCTGCTTCGCACCCTACACTACTCATTCATTTCTGACCGTTGGATTTACAGGCACGAGACTGATAATCGCCTACGTGTTCACATAACAGACGCGAAGAATCAGCGATGGGAGGTTCCGTACAATCTCCTCCCACGGGAACAGCCACCGCCGCCGGCGTTCGGAGAAGTGATCGGAAAATCTCCGGTTACCGTTCAGGAAATAACCGGATCGGAGCTGATTTTGAGCTACACAATCGATCCTTTCAGCTTCGCCGTGAGACGGAGATCCAATGGCGAGACGATTTTCAACACTACAAGCTCCGATGAAGCCTTCGGAGAGATGGTATTCAAGGATCGGTACCTTGAGATTTCAACTTCGCTACCAAAAGACGCATCACTGTACGGATTAGGAGAAAACTCACAAGCCAACGGAATCAAGCTTATGCCTAATGAATCTTACACTCTCTTCACGGAAGACGTCTCTGCGGTTCATCTCAACACCGATCTGTACGGATCTCATCCGATTTACATGGATCTGAGATACATCGGAGGTAAACCTTACGCACACTCCGTTCTCCTTCTCAATAGTAATGGTATGGATGTGTTTTACAGAGGTAGTTCGTTAACGTATAAAGTCATCGGAGGCGTTTTCGATTTCTATTTCTTCGCCGGATCTTCGCCGTTAAACGTCGTTGAACAATACACGTCTTTAATCGGACGACCAGCTCCAATGCCGTACTGGTCTTTAGGTGAGACTTCTCTCTTTAACTTGATTTTTCAATGCTTTAGTGATATAATTTTGTGTGTTTAGGGTTTCACCAATGTAGATGAGGATACCGTAATGTATCAGTTGTTGAAGATGTTGTGGATAGTTATCACAAGGCTAAGATTCCTCTTGATGTGATTTGGAACGATGCTGATTACATGGATGGTTACAAAGACTTCACGTTGAATCCTGTTAACTTTCCTCGGGGTAAGCTATTGGTGTTCTTGGATAGAATCCATAAGATGGGAATGAAGTATATTGTGATTAGTGATCCTGGTATTGGTGTTAACGCGAGCTACTGTGTATACCAGAGAGCCATGGCTAATGATGTGTTCATTAAATATGAAGGGAAGCCTTTCTTGGCTCAAGTTTGGCCTGGTCCGGTTTACTTCCCTGATTTCCTTAATCCGAAAACGGTTTCTTGGTGGACCGATGAAATACGACGTTTTCATGAATTAGTTCCCATTGATGGTCTTTGGATTGATATGAACGAGGTGTCCAACTTCTGCTCTGGGTTGTGTACAATCCCAGAGGGGAAACGGTGTCTGAGTGGGGAAGGACCTGGTGTGATGTGTTGTTTAGACTGCAAGAATATAACCAAGACGAGATGGGATGATCCTCCTTACAAGATCAATGCTACTGGAGTCAAAGCTTCTCTTGGTTTCAAGACAATAGCCACAAGTGCTTATCACTACAACGGTGTTCTAGAGTACGATGCTCACAGTATCTACGGGTTCTCTGAGGCCATAGCGACCCACAAAGCCTTACTTTCTGTCAATGGCAAACGTCCATTCATATTGTCCCGGTCCACTTTTGTTGGTTCAGGTCAATATGCTGCTCACTGGACTGGAGATAACCAGGGAACATGGCAGAGCTTGCAAGTGTCTATCTCGACGATGTTGAATTTCGGAATATTTGGAGTTCCCATGGTTGGTTCAGACATATGTGGATTCTTCCCTCCAACACCAGAAGAACTCTGCAATCGTTGGATTGAAGTGGGCGCGTTTTACCCCTTTTCAAGAGATCATGCTGATTACTATGCCCCAAGAAAAGAGCTTTACCAATGGGGAACAGTTGCAGAGTCAGCTCGTAACGCTCTTGGGATGAGATACAAACTCCTTCCTTTTCTCTACACTCTCAACTATGAAGCCCATATGACCGGCGCACCTATCGCGAGACCGCTCTTCTTTTCTTTCCCAGATTACACCGAATGCTATGGTTTGAGCAGACAGTTCTTGCTCGGAAGCAGCTTAATGATATCTCCGGTTCTGGAACAAGGCAAAACCCAAGTGGAAGCACTGTTCCCACCAGGATCTTGGTACCATATGTTCGACATGACTCAGGTCGTTGTCTCCAAGAACGGAAAGCGCGTGATTCTTCCAGCTCCGTTGACCGCCGTGAACGTCCATCTTTACCAGAACACGATTTTACCGATGCAACAAGGCGGGTTGATTTCCAAAGAGGCGAGAACAACGCCGTTTAGTCTGGTCGTCACTTTCCCGGCAGGGGCTTCAGAAGGATACGCCACTGGAAAACTCTTTCTGGACGAGGATGAGCTTCCGGAGATGAAACTAGGGAACGGGCAGTCCACGTACGTTGACCTCTACGCGTCTGTTGGAAATGGGAGTGTGAAGATGTGGTCGCAAGTGAAGGAAGGTAAGTTTGCATTGAGCAAAGGTTGGGTGATTGAGAAAGTGACTATTTTGGGACTTCAAGGAACAGGGCAAGCTTCTGAAATATATCTCGATGGAAATCCAATCTCGAACGAGACCGAGAAGATTGAGGTAAGCTTCGAGGAGCAGAAGTATGTGGTGGAAAATGAAGGAGAGAGTAAGAGCTTCATGGTTGAGGTTAAGGGCCTTGAATTGCTAGTGGGTAAAAACTTCAACGTATCTTGGAAAATGGCTAGTACTATCAATGGCACCCATTAATCTGCATGTGAGAGTTAGTCAATTAGTATGAAGGAAAGATTACTGCAAAGAAAAGTAATGGTAATGTCACTCAAAAAAGTATGGATGTTTGGAAAATAAATAATGTGGTTTCTTGTTCAAATAGTTATCAAAGCCCAACACATTCGTGTCTTAGCTCTGAAAACAATGACATTTAGTAGTAGAACTAGAACACATTGTCTTTACCAACTGCACAAGCAGGAGACGTCTCCTCTGATTTTGGCATGGGAAAAAGTTGTCCAAGTCCATTACATTCACAAGAAAAGCAACTTATATTACTAATCACCTGTTCTGTTTTTTTTGGGTCGAAACTAGTCACCTATTCAAATTGAAGAATATTACTTAAAACTTTACCATTCTCAAATTCATGTACCATGAAATCTTTAAAATGTTTTCAAGATTCTTTTTTTATTGTTTGCCTCCAAAATTCACATATTATCTTCAAGTCATGCTCTATTTATATGTAATCGGAGTAGGAAATAAAGTGATTGAAGTCCTTCCGTGTGGCTTCATGGTCCATCGATGAGTCTACCCGATCAATCCGCATAACATCACATCTATCTCATTCATCAAATTGGTCCATAGGGCACTTGAAATGTGGAGTTTGTCACCAAATTCAGTATTAATAAATAGTCAATACAATGTACTCCATAGCTTATTCATGTTCTAATTGCCCGAAGTATTCAATTTAATGCACAATGGGAGGTAACACACTGAATAGATTGTGGAATGGAATAAAACTTGAAAGAATGCCTGAAGATATCAATAGATAATTGTACCAATGAGATGATTTTCTATGTTTTTTTACTTGTGGTTAGTTGCCAACAACGTTAAAGCTCATATGTGATACACCTTAATACCAATATTACTAAGCTAACACTATTGAAGATAAATAGCTAATGCTGATTTACCAACAACCAAACGGCTAAAAAGCCAGCATGTACAAACCAAACTAAACCGAACCGGTTCTAAGCTCTAAACCAAGAAAGTAACAAGAAGATTAGAAAAGCTTGCAATTACCAAAAGAGTGATACTACATTCACGAAATTGCAACAAACAACCTCAACTTTTTCGATTTTTGGGATTTAACATCAAATTCTAAAAAACGACATAGTAGAATACAATCAGATTATAGAAAACCCTAGCCGCCGAATCCGTAGAGAGTCCTTCCTTGTCTCTTGAGAGCGTAAACAACATCCATGGCAGTCACCGTCTTCCTCCTCGCGTGCTCTGTGTAAGTAACCGCGTCACGAATCACGTTCTCCAAAAAGATCTTGAGTACGCCACGTGTCTCCTCGTAGATCAGACCACTGATACGCTTGACTCCACCTCTACGAGCCAATCTTCGAATCGCAGGCTTAGTGATTCCTTGGATGTTGTCTCTCAGAACCTTCCTGTGTCTCTTCGCTCCTCCTTTTCCCAATCCCTTTCCTCCCTTTCCACGACCTGACATTTTCTCGAGAAAAAAGATAGATTTCAATACTAATTGCAGAGTTGAGATTGTGGAGTAGAAGGAGAGGAGTAGGTTTTTATATATAGATCTCAAATGGGGAGGATGATGTATTGACCGTTGATTAAAGAGATAAATCAACGGTTCTTAGAGTCGATCCACGTGATTGACGAATGTTTGCCAATTTATAAGCGGGAGACTTTTTACGGTTTTGTTTTAGTGTGTTTTGCTTTCCCTCTCTTTCTGCAACATGCGTCGTTTTAGTATTTAGTAAAACGCAGTCGTTTATGCGTTTTGTTTATTATGTAAACGCCTAATCGTCCGTAAGCAAATGAGACACAAATGTTTGGTCGGACAGATGAGATCATGTGCTTTGGGAGGTGGAGATTGGTCGGGCCCGTGATATGATTTTTGATCATTTAACATTTTGTTGCATTCAAGAGACGAAGGCCTCTCTTTATCCTACATGGTCCAGCCTCATTTAAGTCAGACAACCGACTACTCTTCATATATAACAATATAGATCGATCTTTTTGATTCTCGTGGAACCTAATGATAATGCAAATGGTAACTCCAAGTATAACCTTTGCTAAAATTTATGTAGGGCCCATGTCGGCCAGGTAAATATAGTTACTTATCATGAATTTTTTAATTTTACTACAACACACATCTTATTATAAACCTATATGTTGATAATTCTAGTGTACATTTTCATTTATCGATATGTTAAGGGGATGATTTGTTAATTATATGTAATCTATATCAATATGAATACCTTGTTATTCAAATAATGAAAACTTAAATGAAACCAAACCGTTTTAGATTAGATTGTACAAATTAGTTACGAAAGAGGCAGATTAATGTTACGAATAAAACTTGTAAAGATAGTAAGAGCACGTATGGGTTGGTCAGTAGGCACGTTATGACCCGCTCCTCTCACCGTTGCAAATGTAAAGTTGCTTTTATATTTCTCTGTATATCCTCCCACTTCTCTTTCGGTAAACCATGGATGCCATTCATTTTCAACCGTTAGATTCATTTTCTTTAGCGTGGACATTGTAGCTGTCACCGACACAGCTGAGTCCACATCACCACTATATATAAAGATTCGTACACCATTTTCCATCAGCTCGTGGAGGATCGGAAGCATTGAGGCAGAGTAGTCGTCAAGATCCCAATCATTCTTGATGTCATGGTTGCATTGCGTCCAGTAAAATGGTAGTTTTGTGTTATTGCTTGCATGCATTACCTCCTGAACATTTGCCTTGTTAAGATAAGCCTCCAGGTAGATGAGGTCGCATGGATCATAGTCCATTACTGAAGTGTGTTTCTTAGGTTTGCTAGTCAATGTCTCGTTTAAGCACTTAAAAGGAGCATATATGTTGTATTCTTGCAAATACTTTCCCATTCTGCTGAAATTTTCATTTGCTTCCCTGCACTTCCTTTCATCATCAACATCTTTACCTTTATAGGCACATAACCTTTTTAGATTCTCCACCATTTCTCTAGAGGCCAAACCACGTTGCACATAAAATTCAAGCTTATCTTCTTCTACTTGTATGTCGAGTCCTGGGTTACCCATCAAAATGCCTCGTAGGTTAATGAAGGTATGGTTGTTATGATGCATGACCATTTGAGCAAGTTGAGGGATAGAATGGCCTGCGAAACTCTGACCTGTGAGGTAAACTTCTCTTCCTTTATATTCTGGAAACCTCTCAAGCCAATTCACTAAGAACACGTAGTTATTATTGGTTGTCATTTTGCCTTGTTCCTCTTGTATATATTGCATTTTTGGAGTATTTGTGTATGAAAATCCTACGTCTGCTGGAGATTCTAAATACAACATGTTCGCCTCTGCGGATCCACATATAATCGAATAATTACCCACATGCTCATAACGTGTGAATAGAAACGAAAGATAATAAGAAATGCAATATGAACCTTTATTCCATGAGTATGGATTGCGAAATAATGTTTTGCCATCACTTTGTATGCGAAAGGGTCCATTTTCCGTAAGAGCTCCTTTTAGAGAAGAACAACCAGGTCCTGCATATATTATTTTGAATAAAAAAATTATTAATTTTAAGCGTGTCTGATTCTTAATAGTTTATTTTTTAGGACTTAGATGTAGATAGTAGCTTATAAAAAAAATTACGCATGTGATGTTGGAACCTAAAAGGAAAATATATACAAATAATTTCAAGAAAAGAGAGCTCATATAGAGGTATATGCATACCCCCATTGAACCAAATGACAAGAGGAGAAGAGTTGGCTTTGATGGCTTCCACAAAATAATAGTAAAAAAATCGTTTTCCTGATTTGTCTACAGGCACATAACCACCATACTGTTTGAAATTAATGGATGGTTGTCCAGGTAACTTATTGATCACGTCTTTATCTTTTACATTTTGTTGGCTCGTACAATTGATTTCGGATGCGAGAGATAAGAATAGGAAAACATAAGCGGATACAAACCAATCTTGTTGTTTTCCCATTCTATTATCTTTGTATACTTTGAAGAATATGCAACAAAATGAAAAAAAAAGAAGGATAAAATGTTAAGAAAATGAATGGCTGCATTTTATAGATAAATTTTTAGTTTTTTTGTTGTTGTCAATTTTAGTTTAACACCTATTTTAAGCACATATTTAGTGCGGTTATTAAAAAATATTTTTAGCTAAAAAGTAAATTTCTGTCTTATATTCATTTTATAAATAGATTCTAAAACTTTTTATTTTTAGCTTCTTTAGATGAATAACAAAGTAAAACAAACCAACAAACAAACCAACTATAATTACAAATATATGAAGCATTAAAAAGATATTATGATGATGTGTGTAAACGCGATATGTAAAATATTTATAACTCACAACAACATGTAGGATATTATGAAGAATTGGTCAATATAGACATGATATATATGATAATTATAAAAATATAATGGATTGTGTCAAGTAACCTAATTAAGTAAAAAAAAATTAATAATGAAACAAAAATAATTGTCAAGTAATTAATTAAATAGTATTAAAAATTTATAGTTCACACTAATTAGGAAAAAAATGAATACTCCAAACTAGTGTTGACCCGGGTCTTGTTCATAAGGCTATATAAATACCTCCTTATGGCCTTGTGAAGAACAAGCAACTTTTCTTAGCCTTAAGCTTTTCTTTAGTTTTCTTTAAGGTTTTAGCTTCCTTAGTACATTTTGTAAACATTGAATATGCTAAGTATTCTCTTTTAGTGTTATTCGTGTTTAAAATTTCAATCTTTGCATTTGATCTTGCTCGCTTTCTTTATTTTAAGCTACTTGCTTTCGCCGAGCTCGGTCATGGATTTTCCCGTAGCAATGAGTGAGTAGTCTTCAAGTGTTTGTGGAAATGCTTGACCGACCTTTTGCTTGACATAGTGTCCTTGACCACACCAGTGATGTAGTTGCGCTATGTGGGCTGATTGAACCTTGACCTCTCATTCTTGGAGATACTTTGAGTCCGGCCACGACAGTGAAGCAAGAACAAAGGATGGACAAAGTAGTATTGCACCACGAAAGTGGCTTACTTGTTTCCGTGGTTCATATCCTAAGTAGAGCTTAAAGCAAGACCCTTTAGCTCCTTTAACCGCACCTTAAGAGTCTAGATCAGTTGGTATGCCAAAAACTCAACTCTTTTATCATCATATCATCTTGTATCGCATAATCTAGCTTTAAAGTTTTCACCTTTTCATTAGTTTAAAGATTTGTTACTTGATTGAACCTATTTTATTGATTGCTTTAACTTGCATTGAAAGTCATTTAGCTTAGTACTCTATAACCATGCTTTCTTTTGTTCGATCCCATCCTTGCTACAATTGAATCAAGTTAGGTTGTTAGCATTGTATTAGTTTCATTTGTGACATTGATTTTGCTTGCTTTGCATGTGAAGAATGATGCATCAAGTTTATTCGACCAACTTGGTTTTGTACAAATACGAATTATTTACACATATTTTAAGTCTTATAGTATTTTCTTGATGATTTTGCTTTTAAACCTAATTCATTTAGTCTTTGGACCGATCTCAGAGTGTTGCTCAATCCGATATCACCAGATAGTTGTAAACAATTAACTAAAAATGTTTGTTATTCATGGATTTTCAAGGACTCATGGTTCGAACTATTCATGATAAATCAAGAGAAATAGTATTCTTAGAACATAAACACAATAATGAACTCCTCGTACTTTCGCAACAACAATTCCTAAAATTATGGGTATCTCAATATTTAAAAAACTATTTAGTGGGTTTTTTTGCTTCAAATTTTGAGATGTCCAAACATATTATAACATTATTTTTTACAACACAATAACACTATTAGTATTTTTATGTTATTTCGAGAACCCCACTGAGATACCTTCAATGGGGATGCTCTTATCAAGAATATTTAGTTTTACCACAACACATGCCATATTATAAACCTATATGTTGATAATCCTAGTGTACATCTTCATTTATTGATATGTTAAGGGGATGATTTGTTAACCATATATTATCTTAATCCATATGAATATATTATTTATAAAACAATGGAAATTTAAATGAAACCAAATTATCTTAGATTAGATTATACGTACAAATTAGTTACAAAAGAGGAAGTTGAATGTTACGAATAAAACTGGTAAAGATAGTAAGACCACGTATGGGTTGGTCGGTAGGAACATTATGACCCGCTTCTCTCACAGTTGCAAACGTGAAATGGTCTTTATATTCCTATGTGTACACTTCTACTTCTCTTTCGATAAACCATGGATGCCATTCTTTTTCAACTGTTAGATTCATCTTCTTTAAAACATACATTGTAGTTGTCACCAGCACAGCTGTGTCCACGTCGCCATTGTATATAAAGATTCGTACAACATTTCTCACTAGCATAATCCGAACCAGCCAAGATGTTGTTGTTGCATTGCATCCACTTGTATGGTAGTTTTACGGAATTAGTGCTTGCACTCATCGCTTCCTGGACATTTGCCTTGTTAAGATAGGCCTTCACGTAGATGAGACCGCATGGATCATAGTCCATTACTAAAGTGTGTCTCTCAAGTTTGTTGGTCAATGTGTTGTTTAAGCACTTATGAGGAGCATATATGTTGTAGATGTCCAAGTGCTCTCCAAGACTAGCGAGATTATTATACGTTATCATACACTCTTTAGCCACACCCTTAATATTGTCACATAATTTTTTTATTCTCCAAAATTTCCTTAGGGGGCAAACTACATTGCATATGAAATTCAAAAAGTGCATTATTTTCTACAAATTTGTCGAGCCATGGATTACCAATCAAAACGCCTCAAAGCTTGATGAAGGTTTGGTTGTTACGACAAATAACCATATGAGCAAGTTGTGGGACAAAACGGCCTGCAGAACTCTGACCTGTGAAGTAATTTTCTCTTCCTTTATATTCTCGAAACCTCTCAAGCTACTTCACAGAGAACACATAGTTATTTTTGGTTGTCATTTTGGCTTGTTCCTCTTCTATATATTTCACTTTTGAAGTATTTGTGTATGAAAATCTTCTACTGGAGATTCTATATACAACATGTTGGCTTCTATGAACACACATGCAATCGAATAATTACTCATACATTCATAACATGTGAATAGAATCGAAAGATAATAAAAAATGCAAGATGTACAGTTGTTCCATGAGTACTGATTGCGAAATAACGTTTTACCATCACTCTATATGTAAAAAGGTCCATTACCTAAAAAACTCATTTTAGAAAAGAACAACGAGGTCCTACATATATTATTTTGAATAAAGATCATTATTTCTCAGCGTATTTGATTCTCGATAGTTTATTTTGTAAGACTTGGATGATAGAAAGTAGCTTATGAACAAAAATTACGCATGTGATATTGAAACCTAAAAGAAAAACATTTACAAATAATATGAATAAAAGAGAGTTTATATAGAGATATATGTATACCTCCGTTGAATCAAATGACAAGAGGAGAAGAGTTGGTTTTAATGGTTTCATAAAATAATAGTAGAAAAATAGTCCTCTTGATTCGTCTACAGGCACATAACCACCATATTTTTTAAAATTAACACGAGGTTGTCCAAAGAATTTATTGATCACATCTTTATCTTTTAGATTTTGTTGGCTCATACAATGGATTTGAGATGCCATAGACATGAATAGGAAAACATAAGCGGATACAAACCAATTTTGTTGTTTTCCATTCTATTATCCTTGTATCCTTTGACGAATAGGCAACAAAATCAAAGAAAAAGAAGATAAAATGTTAAAAAATGAATGGCTGCATATAATTTTTTTTTTTTTTTTTGTATTCTCAATTTCATTTTTAACACCTATTTTAATCGTAGATTTAGTGGGATAATTCTAAAAATTATTTATTTTTGTAGTTAAAAACACAATTTTCTGTCTAGATGAATAATGATAAGTGCATATTTTACCTTTTCTTAGCATGCATTTTAGTAGTATTTTGAGACATTTAGCTTAGGTTATTACATATTTTAATGCATATTTTGTTCATTTTAGATTCGATTGAATCTAGAGTCCAAATTCTTGTTTTCTTGCATTTGCATACATATTTTATCTATTTTAGGTGCAAATGAAATCTTGGATCAATTGTGAACAAGTGGAGAGACGAATCAAGATGGAAAAGTGAAAAATAAGAATATGGAGACAGAGAAGGCTAATGGATTGGCTAGCAAACCGGTCGCCTAGCCGATCCATAGAGTGCCCCGAATGTCGAAAATCCACAGCCTCGAAAAACGCCTTTTAGACCGGCTAGCTAACCGGTCGGCACGTCGATCCATCGGCCTCCTCCAACTCGCAATTTGTAGTTGTTTGACCCGAGTACACTTAGTTTTTCCTATAAATAATCTTATTATGATTAAGACCCTAATGTTTTTGCTTCTTCTCTTATCCATTGTGTAAACTCTAAATCTAATGAATTTTTGAGTGATTTGAGGTGAAAACACTTCACTTTGTATGGTTTAGCAAAATTTTCTTATTAATTTCTTTAAGTTTTTTCATTTTGCATCTTTATTTTCATGCTTTATGTGTTTTAGATATGATTAGTGAGTAATTTCCTTAATGAATTGATTCATATGAGAGTATGATGCTAAGTTGTTAGTCTTTCATATTTCATTGATCAGAGAGTATCTAATGTTAGATTATGAAGTAATTACCCCAAATCTAGATCATTGTCTTTTCATGCCTCAAAAGTAGGGGTGGGCAAACGGGAATATGGGACGGGATTTTATGGGAACGGTACGGGAACGGGATTTTTGGGATAGAAAAATATGTCCCATTTATATCCCATTTAGAATTTGGGACGGTAACAGGATAGGACGGGATGGGACAGAAACGGTACGGGAATTCCCATCAAATAACTTGTCTCATATATTCAATTAAAACAATTATAAAAATTGCAAATATGTATTCAACTTATTTTTTCAAATCATCAAAAGCATGTTCATATTTAAGATAAAAAGAAATACATTGTATTTCATAAACATTAAAATTTAAAATAGAAAAACCATAATCTAATCAAAATGAATCCAAAACTTAAAGTAAACCACATAAATATCTTAAATCAAAGCATAAAATTCAATAATATAAAGGTTCTAAAAGTAGCCAAGTAGGTAGCTAATCCTCTTGTATCATTCTTCATTCACGGCAATTGATTGTTTCTAAACTTCAATACAAGAATAAAAAAAAACAAATAAAAGTAGTTGTTGGTTAATAAAATTAATATGGTAATGTTGAAAATATCAACGGATGGTGCTAAAAAGGTGAGACTATGTATTAATATGACATAATATATTATATGATTCTATAATAAATACATAAATATATATAATTTAATTTATATAAATCTATATAAATGGGATTACGGGAAATCCCGTTCCCGTCCCATCCTGTTCCCAATTGGAAATTGAAAACTTGTCCCATATGGGAATACGGGACCTATATGGTACGGGAATTTGGGAACAGACGGAACGGGACGGGAATTATGCCCACCCCTACTGAAAAGTGTGTGAAAATGACTAGGAGAATTTGATCATGCATTTCTCATCTTAGCCAATGGAAGTTGATGTCTAATGAGTTTTGTAAGCTTTTATGAACATGATCATTAATGATTCTTGATTAGTCTTTAACAAAATGGAAGTTTGTGTTAATTATTGATTAAGAAATTGATTAGTACCATGGAAGTGGATTAGTGTAGATTAAATGGATTCATGCTTTTAAATTAGCTATCTTTAGTTGTTGTCCATCACTATCTTCACTTGTTTCAACCCAAATATATTACCTTTACTCAAGATCCCTGCTTTAATCATATAGATCATCTTGCTTAATTTTGTTGACTTTTGTTGACTTTTTGTTGACTTTTCTAGAATTGCATTTTAAGCTTGTTTTACCCTTACTTATGTATTGTTTTGTTTCATTTTAGTGTTTCACTTTTGTTAAGTTTTAACATTTCACTTATTGCATCATTTCATATTGTCATTTAAGCTTAGTACAATCGAAATCCACCTTGAATTTTCATTCACCTAGCTTCATTAGTTTCTTGCATTCCAATTGTTTGACAACTCTATCCTTGTGGAAGAATGACCCTTGATTACTACATTGATTGCACTATGCACTTGTGATTAGTTGATTGAGGTATTAGAACTCATAACACTTCTTGAGCACTTGCATTTAGCATTGATCATTTGGTGCGCATCAAGTTTTTGGCGCCGTTGCCGGGAATTTGAGTTTATTGATATTTAAGCTTTGGAGTTGATTGGCCATGATTTACTCTTTATCGTGATGTAAGGCTACTAATCAAAGTTCAATTCTTAAGCATGGAACACTTATTAAAACTAGCCCACTTTCGTGGCACTAATTACTTTGGTAAACACTTATTCTAGCATCAACTTTTGTGGCTAAACTTAAACATTCTTCAAGCATGATCGAACAAGTCCAATAAGCTCACCTAGCACTCTAACATAAACTTTCGTGGCAAGAGATACTAAGCTCATAAAAAGTTGGTTCAACCATTTCATCGAACACCTTTTGGGCATGAAATCACCTATCATCAAGATTCAAGCGATCAACCTCAAATCTAGCATTCAAAGCAACCCAAATGAATAATCAAAATAAGGAACAACCTAAATCATCATCATCCAATCATCATATCAACTTAATATAGCATTCTCCATGATCCATCTTAAAGACTAGTTTCTAAACATGATGAATATAACATAAAAGATAAAAGGTTGAAGAATCTCACTCTAGAGTACCATAAAATGATGAAGATCAATCCATAACTTCAAGAGAAGAGTTTGGATCTAAATCAAATTCCAAAGGAAAGGAAACTTAGGTTATTACAAAGCTAAAAATGTATTTATAGAGGACTAAAATGAAACCTGGTCGACCCATCTTAATTTGGGTCGGGTCATCAAAGTTTGGTTTTTGGAACACCCATACCGAAAGTCTACCCTCGATATCAAGCCACAATATGCCTCCTGGAATTTTAGCTCCAAAAGCTTCATTTTCATCTTCTAGCCATGCTTTTTTCTTCCCAACGGATTTGATATGCGTTTAGTAAATCAATCATAATTTCCGCAGTATAGCTCCAAATGAGTTGAAACCACCTTCATTGGAAAGGTTGCTCAATTTCCTTCAGCTCATCAAAGTTTAGAATAAACTGGACTCGTGAAGGTCTTCAACCAATCTGATCTTTAAGGCGCTTCAAACTAATTATGCGGTATAGGGCCTTCTCTGTCGATCAGGACCGATGTCGCGGGCTATTAGTGGCTTCTTATCGGCCAGGGCCAATATACAATGTCTTGACCCGCGTCTCTAGTGTCTCGATGCTTCTTTGGGATATCGGTCAACAGCGATAATGATGACTGATAGCTTACTCTTTAGCTTTTTTCCATTTTTTTCTCCTTCTTTTCACCATAGTTTCTTCCAAGCTCATTTAGCTCCAAAACACCTAGAAGTAAGAGAAAATAATGCAAAATGCACAAAGTTCTATTCTTAAACTCTAAAATACAATTCTAATATAAACTAGACTAATATGAGACCAAAGATGCGACATATGATACAAAATATAGAGTAAATGGATGCAAATATGAACCTAATATATGTTAAATTAGTCTATCATTATCCCCAAGCAGCTCATTGCCCAGAGTGTTGGGTCCAAATTGTTGTATGGACTTTTATCATGCTCAGTCATTATGTAGATGTGAGTCATTATGTAGATGATAAATTTCATCCTTTGAGAACTCCACCATGCTAAATGGGTTACCATGACTAAAGATGATTATTCAAACACAAAAAAAACATATTTGTTCTCAACATTTATTATTAACATACAAAAATGTTTAAAATTTGACTAGCATATTTACGAGAAAAAGAGCGATTGACATTTTTTTAACCATCTAATTTTATTCCAATAGAAATCAAAAGTTCAAAACACAAAGAAGAATAAAACGAAACTTCAAAGATGTATACAAAACAACATCACACTCAATGACAAGGGCCGGATCCCCAAGAGCCATGTACGAATTGAACCGTCTCTCGTAACACTTTGGGATATTTGTCTTGCTACCTTATTTGCTTCCTTTGATTCTAGTTCAAACACACAACTATTAAAACAAGTTTGCAAACTAAGAATCTCTTCCAAAAACCCTCGATACCTTGTCCATTCCAATGGTTTCGACAACGCACACTGAACCATAGAACAATCATATGCAATTATCACATCTTGCATATGTAAATCCTGAAGACTCTTCTTCATAACCCAAATGATGACTCTCAACTCCGTTGTAATCCCATTCATGGACCTTGTAAATGCATCACGAGCATGATATAAAACTGACCCATAATGATCTCTTAGAATCTATGATCCACCACAGTGCGATAAAGAATTCCTCCAAGTCCCATTAATATTACACTTCAAAGAAAAAAGCTGACACTAATGATGTAAATCTACCAATTATGTATTTTTTATAAAATATTTAATAAAATTATTATAAAATAAGGTGATGTATAAATTTCATGTAAATATATTATTATTATTAAACATCACATGAAATTTATTACTTTTTATTTACCTTTATAATACTCGAATAATTTTTACCATATAATACCCTTTATAAGGACATCTCTTTTTTTACATCAAATCTTTTTTTTGTGTGCAAAATGCTCTCCAACTCAACACCAAAATGATGTAACATCATTTTTATACCATATTTGGTGTAAAATATGGTGTAACACCATTTTGTTGTCAAATTTTTTATTTATAAAATGGTCTTTCATCTTTATTCTTTTAAAAGAATTTTTTTATTTATAAAAATAAGAAACAATTAATAAATAAATTTTAGATATATAAATTTAAATTATATAAATTTTTCAATTTATCATTATTTTACAAACTTTTTATATAAATTATAGTTTTTGTTGTATATAATTAAAATTTGAAATATAAATAAAATAAACTTTAATAGAAAATATAATTATATTAATTAAATAATAAATTTAAAATACATAAATTACTGAAATTAAAGATAAAACATCAAATAGATCAGAAATAAGAGAAATTTTGAAAATTGCCACTTTCAACATGCCACTTTGCAAAACTGCCATGGGTTAAAACATTTTCACAAAAATGCCACGATTATTTTAAAATATTCCCAAATTACCCTTATATATTTTTACCCTAAATATTTGTCTAACTTTAATTCGTTTTCACTTTCACGAAATCGGAAAGTCTCCGATAATGGATTCACCGGTAAAGTTGTCGCCGTCCTATCTCTCCATCGTGAATCGGAACTCATCGTCAACTCTCTCCGTCGTGAATCGAAACTCATCGTCACATCTCTGTCTTGAATCGGATTTCGGGTCAAAATCTCGGGGCACTGAAACTAGATCGGAAAAAAATTCAGATCTGGAAAACTGTAAAGTAAGAAGACTCCGATCAATAAATCATAAAACTCCGAGTAAGGAATCGTAAGTACCTGAAAAAAACGAATCAATTTCAGATTCTCTCGTTATCTCTAAAAGATGCCAAATTTGTGATGAGAAAATATCGGAACAGTTTAAAGGAAACGTTTTTTCTGGTTTTAAAGTTTAGAATGAGTTTGTATGTAGTAGATCTATAAAATTCATATGTATAAAACAAGAAATCCGAAAATGATGAAATTCATGTGACGTTAATGGTGGTTGCGGCGGAATTAGATTTGCAGAGAGAGAGGTGGTCGAAGAAGAAAGAGAAAATTATAATTATGCCATTTATTAAAGAAAATTTTTTATAATAAAACTAGTGGTTGGCCCGCGCTTCGCGCGGGTTTGTTTCACATATTTTAATTTCTAGATTTTGTTTTATAGTCTTACTTTCTTAATATTTTGATTATGCTTATTTTTTTAATATAAATGCTCTTGTATATCATAAAAATAGGAAAGTTAAGTTCGTCCTCTTAAACGAAGCTAATTTTGTAAATACACAATGTACTCGGATTCTCTGAATTGATATAAAATAATGTTACCAAACTTAATTAATGTTAGGCCCAAACTTGAGCATAATGAAGGTAGAGAGAGCGATAAAAGTCCTACAGAGTAAAAGACAAAAATTGTTTTGAAAAAAAGGCAAGTGCGCCATTGTAGCATGAAAAAAAAACTAAGTACAGTGAAATAGTTGTAATCGACCACCTCTTGAGATTTAGGGGTTTGTTTATTCTTCTCCTACCATTGTCAATTTCAAGAGCGAGAGTTGTTATGTGTCTCCATGCTTCGTGAGAATAACGTAGTTGGATTTATTGTTCGTGAAAATGATAATGATTCCCGTGGTTCGTATTGGTTTTGTGCATACCATTTTAGTTGCTAGAAGGGAGTTTCTCATTGTTTTTGTCAAAAGCAATGAAAGCCAAAATGTTGCTCTCGTCGTTCACCACCAGCTCCACACAATATATGATTGGTTTGGGAGATGGTAAAATGGAACCTAAATAGTTGTTTCGGTATTTAAGGACTAAAGACGTGGTTGATGTGAACCGGATTGAGAGGTGGAAATCAGTGAGCTTGAAACGGTTGTTGCTCCTTCTGACCTCGAATCCGCTGATAACATAGATGGATCCTTCATGCAACATTGATTTAAGCATTGTTAGGACTTGTACAGGGATTGAACCTTGCATCGTCATCTCCTGAAATAAAGGAATGGGAACTAATGTTATAGATTTGTAAAACTCGATTTTATAAAGTGAAAAAGACTTTGAAATCAATTCACCAGTGGAGAAGGGAAATGAAACATGCTAGGGCTGATGGATTTCTTAGAATACAAAGGCTATCATGTGTGAATCAAGCGTGTGGATAATTCTATCTATGAAGATCAAGAAAGCCATGTCTAAACGCAAATAGTGGAAGTGAATTAAAAATCGTGGAGGCTTCTGGTGGGAAGAGAATACCTTGTCGTCGATGAGGAGCATATTAATGCTCATGAGCTCCCCTCCTTTCTTCATGTTACATGCATCCTAAAAGCCAAGCTGCCTAGCGAGGACACGTTCGAGAGGGCGTCTTGACATAGGGGAGGAGAAAATGATGCATGAGGCAGTCATTTTTGGTAAATGTGAAAGAGTGAGTATGAAAAGAGAATGAGAGAGAAGTACGTGAATAAGACTCTAAGATTGTATTTATGCATCTATATATAATAGAGCTTGAAGGTGCTTGTGTGAATTGTAGTAAGTAGACAACGATAATGATTGGGAGAGTGGGTTGCAGGAATTACGAAGGCGTTACAGGAAGGGCAAGGGAGATGGAATCGTGGATGTGGTCATTAATGGAGGTATTAAGCGTCGCTTTAGTTTCAACGGTTGTTCTGTGACTACTGAATAGAAGAAGAAACCTAGAGGTATGTTGGGTATTCATGTTGCGATGGGTTGTGAATATTAAGAAGGCCGTATGTAAATTTATGGGCTGTGAATATTAGTGGCATATTTGAGTTAAAGAGGCCTTATATTAAAAAATAGTTTTTCTTATTTTTTTTTTTTCATTTTAGTTATGTATAATTACAATTATTCTTTTATTTTTTTCTTATTTTTTTTATTAGATGTTAAATTTACGAACTTATATTTTCTTTATGGGTTTAATTCTAGATCAACTTAATTGCTTAGTTGTTATATTTTAGTTTTTATGATAATTCCAATACATATTATTTTAATTTGTTTTAAAAAAAAATTACTTTCACATAAGTTTTTATTGTTTTTGTTTAATTTAGAATATGAATAATAACTTTTCATATTAGTGTTAGCATGTTAATAACCAATATAGGATATGAAAGATAACTTTTTATATTCTTCTCATAATGTTTATACCAAAATAATTAATATGTGTATTAAATTTAAAATTATGAAAATTATTGTAAATATATGATGTGGTAATGATGTGGATGATGAGGTGTCTTAAGGAGAAGAGAGAAAATGTCTTTTTATATATATAGATTTCATGCCATGCCATTCGAGAACCCATGACAATACGACTTCTACATGCAATATGACCAACTAGATTAACACAATTTATTGTTCATATTCTTCATAAACATGTATACATACTTTATAAATGTTACAATTTTTGTTAAATTTCACACGCAAACTTAGACGTAAACACAAAAAAAAGAGTTTGGATTAACCATTTTACGTTTAGGGTATAGTTTTTGGGATATGGTTAGAGTTTTAGCGTTTTTATTTAATTATAAAACTTTTAAAATTGTCTTACAAATCCCTTTTTGTATGATTTATAAACATTTCGTATGATTAGGATGTAGAGTTTGGGTTAGGGGTTTAGTTGTGAATATCAAAAGTTAATTTTATTTTTGTTGTATATTTGGAACTTTGAACAAACAGTGGTATTTTTTAGATCAATTAATAACATTTCAAATACCTTGTAAACATTACAAAAACCTTATTATGCAATTTCATAGATCAATTAATAACCTTACAAATATCTTATAACCTTTACAAAAACCTTATAAATACAGTTTTATAGATCAATTAATAACCTTACAAACACTTTATAACTTTTACAAAAACCTTATAAATACAATTTTATAGATGAGTTAAAAACCTTTTAAAAACCTTATAAACTTTACAAAAACCTTATAAATACAGTTTTATAGTTCAATTAATAACCTTACAAACACATTATAACTTTTACAAAACCCTAATAAATACAATTTTATAGATCAGTTAAAACCTTATAAACCTTACAAAAACCTTATAAATATAATTTTATAGATCAGTTAAAAACCTTTTAAACTTTACAAAAACCTTATAAATACAGTTTTATAGTTCAATTAATAACCTTACAAACACCTTATAACTTTTACAAAAACCTAATAAATACAATTTTATAGATCAGTTAAAAACCTTTTAAAAACCTTATAAACTTTATAAAAACCTTACAAAAACCTTATAAATACATTTTTATAGATCAGTTAAAAATATTTTAAAAACCTTATAAACTTTACGAAAATCTTATAAATACAGTTTTATAGTTCAATTAATAACCTTACAAACACCTTATAACTTTTACAAAAACCTAATAAATACAATTTTATAGATCAGTTAAAAACCTTATAAACTTTACAAAAACCTTATAAATACAATTTTATAGATCAGTTAAAAACCTTTTAAAAACCTTATAAACTTTACAAAACCTTATAAACCTTACAAAAACCTTATAAATACAATTTTATAGATCAGTTAAAATATTTTAAAAACTTATAAACTTTACAAAAACCTTATAAATACAGTTTTATAGTTCAATTGATAACCTTACAAACACCTTATAACTTTTACAAAAACCTAATAAATACAATTTTATAGATCAATTAAAAACCTTTTAAAAACCTTATAAACCTTACAAAAACCTTATAAATACAATTTTATAGATCAGTTAAAAACCTTTTAAAAACCTTATAAACTTTATAAAAACCTTATAAACCTTACAAAAACCTTATAAATACATTTTTATAGATCAGTTAAAAACATTTTAAAAATCTTATAAACTTTACGAAAATCTTATAAATACAGTTTTATAGTTCAATTAATAACCTTACAAACACCTTATAACTTTTACAAAAACCTAATAAATACAATTTTATAGATTAGTTAAAAACCTTTTAAAAACCTTATAAACCTTAAAAAAACCTTATAAATACAATTTTATATTACATTTTATAAAAACAAATACCTTATAAAAATGTTATAAATACAATTTTATACCAAATCTTATAAAAAATGAAATACCTTATAAACCTTATAAAAAACTTATAATGTAATTTTATAGATCAGTTTGTAAAACCTTTTAAATACTTTAGAAAACTTACCAAATTTTATAAATGTTTGTGTTTGTATAAACCTTACAGAATACTTTATAAATACAGTTATGAATCAATTTATGAAGCTTTTCAAATACTTTACAAAAACCTTATTAAAACTTTATTCATACAGTTTTATAGATCAATTTATAAAGTTTTTCAAATATTTTATAAACTTTACAAAAACCTTACAAGTACTTGTGTTTGAAAAAAACAATAAAAATAAATTTATAAATCTTACAAAAAAACTTTATAAATACGATTTTATAGATCAACTTATAAAACTTTTCAAATACTTAAAAAAAACCTTATAATAAGAGTTGTATAACATTTCCAATCTTTTCAACCATAAAGACCACACACGGTCCTGGGAAGCTGTATATACCTGACAAAAAAACGAGAATAAACTTATAAATTTTTTAAATACTTTATAAACTTTACAAACAATCTTTCAAATACACTTTTATAGATCGTCTAATAATTTCTAATATCTTATAAACTCTACAAAAACCTTATAAATACAGTTTTCTACATCAATTAATAACTTTTTAAAAACCTTATAAAGTCTACAAATAAGCATGATTATACCTTATTAATCACTTGAATCTTTGAAACAACAAAAAGCATGGACTGTAACACCATCATTTCCAGATACAAACAACAATTCTCTAAACAAAGGATCTTTGTGCCGATTGTAGGTGTCCCCACAAGTGCCCCAAGCAACAGACTTTACATCAAATATCAAATATAACAGACGACGCATCTGATAAGTCTCTGCGAGAAACAAAGGTTAATCTCGTTCCTTTTCGTGGTTTCACCATAGAAACTAATTCGATTTCTCGACTGAATCGGAATCAATTAAGACCCATTGCAGAATCTATGTTCTAAAGATCCTTGTCTGAGGATTCCCAATCACACAAACTTCCATTTGAGATGAACAGGAAACAATGAACGATTCATGTATAGGCACAGTGAACAAAGTCGGTGGCGTCAAAACACTAATAACGATGTTGTTCAAACGAACCACCACCACCGATTCCGACTCCGAGATCGATTCTCCGATCTATAGCTTCTTCCGATCTACTTTCCAATTCATAAAAAAAGCGAGCAAATTTCATATCAATGAATCACACCCAAAATCGAGGTCGAGTTAATGGAATCTCAAATCCCTAAAATCTCAATAGCAACGGTGACGGCAACTCGTCGCCGGAGACTAGAGATCAACGGGTCGGTGAGATCTAGTGATGGAGGCGAGATTGATTGGAGAGATATAGTGATGGAGGCGCAATCTCCAATGAAATACACAGAATTTTAAGGTGTTTAGGGTCGAGAGAGAAGTTTGAGAGAGAGATGAAAAAAAGTTAGAAAAAATGAGAAAATGATTTGCTTCGAATTGCCCCGTGTTTTTTGCCAAGGGTAATTTCGTCCGAAATGACGAAATTCGTGGCATTATCGTGAAGCGTGCTTTTAGAGTGTCATTTTTGCATAATAGTATTTCAAACGTGGTAGTTTTGCAATTTCCCCAAGAAATAAAACAACAATAACCATTATTGACTTCTAACTTAATAATATGTTGGTAAATTGCTTTTGGATCCAGTAAAATCATCAAAATATTGTCCAAATGAAGCATCTTTAGACGGAAACAAAGACGCTCATCATTTTTGGTGTAATACATTGGAGTAATACACACCACCATTTTTTACACCAAAATGGTGTAAACAATTGGAGATGACATAATGGTAGGAATTTTTTTTTTTTTTCCATAATTTAAAATACGATTCATCAAATCTGAAAACATAAAAAGAGCTCTTTCTTTTCTGTTTGTACATAATTAGAAAGTAGAAAATAAAAAGAGAAAATAAAAAGTTTTATCTTTTCTCTGAGCTCAGAAAATAGCGACTGTTCCTAAAGTTAAAGAATCGGAATTGAGAATGAGAAGCGTTCTTGAAGAAGAAGAAGAAGAAGAAGACAAGCATGATGTGAAGGACAAAATGACCACAATGGCGGAAGACAAGATGACGACGGTGATCACGAACAAAACGGTGGTGGACAAGATGGCGGTAGACAAGATGGTCGGAGGACAAAATGACCACAACATGGAGGACAAGATGACAATGGTGATCACAAACAAAAAAAGGTGGTAGACAAGATGACGACGGAGACGATGGAGGACAAGATGACCACAATGATCATCAACAAAGACAATAGTGGACAAGATAGAAAAAAATTTTGTGGACCAAATGTATAACATGTGCCAAAAGTTATTATTAACAAAATTGTCCACTAATGAAGTAGAGGATAGATAAGGAGATTTACTAGAAAAATAACAGGTGCAAGTGAACAATTTGTGAATATAATGTTACACGTGAACAATAAGTTGTCTACTAAATGGACAAGAAATATTATTTGCCACATAATCCACTAATAAAGCTGGAGATAAATAAGAAGATTTACCAGAAAAATAAATATAGACACGTGCATGTGAACAATTTTGCGAACATAGAGTTACGCGTGAACAATAAATTGTCCACTAAATGGACATGACAATATTGCGGAGGAGAAGTTTTCGTCACCATCTTGTTTTCCGACCATCTTTTTTGTCACCTATGAATAACATGTGCCAAAAAAAAAAATTTACAAGAGATTTACTAGAGAAATAGAGAGATACACGTGCATGTGAACAATTTATGACAAGATTAAGATGGATAAACATGAGACGGTGATAGACAAGATTGCGATTGACAAACATGACGGTGGCTGGGAGAGCAAGATGATGACATCAGTGGACAAGACAGAGACGGCGGTAGATAAGACGACAACGGTGAGCATCGACAGAGACGGTGGTGGTCAAGATAGTGATAGACTCCACAAAATCTTGTGGATCTTGTGGACCAAAATGTATAATATGTGCCAAAAGATATTTTTTACAAAATTGCCCACTAATAAAGTAGAGATTTACCAGAGAAATAAATAGAACACGTCTGAATAAACAATTTTGTGAACATAGTGTCTTGCGCAGACAATAAATTATCCACTAAAATCGTAACAAAAATAATAGACTTCCCCTAAAATCATATCATATACAATAAATTGTCCACGAATAAAGTAGGAGAGAAGAGAATTTGGCAGAAAAAAAAATGAAATGAATAAAACATTTTTCTGATTACACTTTATCTCTTGTTGGGCATTTTTATCTTTTCATCATTTGATGAATATTGATTTGTGGTAGAATCAAAAGTGGTTTTCCACTTGTGGTAGAGCTCTATACAATTTTCACCAGAAATAGTATTTTTGAGCACAACATCTTTTTATTATTAAATATCACATGAATTTTTCTTATTTACCTTTTATAATTTTTGAATTATTTTTACGATAGAACCTCTATAAATTAATATTCGATAAATTAATAATCACCATAAATTAATAAAATCTTCCGATCCCAAGTCGGGTCATTGTAAAAATTAGCGAAATTTAATAAAATTATAAGATAATAATTTTTTTGAAAATCCAACGTAAAATATGGTCCCAATAATATAAATTAATAATCATATATAATTATGCATATATATAACTATAATTATGTACTAATGCATGACTTTAATGATTTTTGTTGTGACTTAAAATTGAAAATCTTATTAGACTTTATCTTTACCTTTACTTCTTGCATCAAAAACTTTTAGGATTACTTTCTTGATTTGTAATTTAAACTTGTAGAAATTTCTAAACAAAATAATTGATTCTTACGTGACTCTTTCTAAATGAATCAATCGTCATTAGAGATAACAATTACCATCTCTTCTAAATTTAATAAATAATATATCATTTTAATTTGATTGTTTATTATCATAATAATATATATTTTACTAGGTGACTTTCCCGCACCGTGTGCAGATATGAATATTATTTCAGAGCATATTTAATAGTAATATTAAAGATATATTATAATTGTGAACTATGTAAATCTTAAGTATCATAGCATGTGGAAAATAAAGAAAATGTTTTACATAGTTATTCCAATGGTACGATAAATAATGAAACAAGTTAAATAAGATAAACTTTGTTTTATTGTTCAACTCGTCTTCTTTCCATAACAAATAAAATAACTCTATTGGTGGGTTCCTAAGTAGGGGAAGCACATAGTAAAGACCGACTCCAGTTTTCTAACTCTTTTCTCTATTCTTTTATCATACCACATATAAACTCCGCAATTGACACAATTATTTAGAGAATTTCAAAAATAATCACATTTGAATTACCTTTTTGCGAAAACGACACAGCAAATTGTCTATTTTGAAAAACACCATAAATTTGAAAAGATTAAAGCTTTTAACCATAGAATTTTTAAATTTTAAAAACGTTATGGTCCTAACAAACCTAAATCCTAAAAACTAAACCCAAATTGAACATAGTCAACCCAAATAAAATTCGAGTTTTTTAGTAGATGATATTTCAAAAATTTAATAAGTGGCATTTCTGCAAAGATTTTCAAAATGTGACATTTTTTAAAAGTGGCATTGGGTGGCGTCATTTTATGAAATTTGCCATTATATTTTGCATCTCCTTGATCACGATAACCTGGATATTTGTAAGAATTTAAAATATTGTTTATATTTTTTTGAATCCATGTTTGAATTCTTACAAGTGATGTTAATGTTATAGTGGTAGTAACAACGTTCGAAGGTTAAATCATGTTCTTGTAGAATTGAGTTTGGTTGTATATTTCCCAAACATTCACCAAGACAAAATTTAGTTTCCGTTTATTATTTTTCAAATTCATCTTCATATTCATTTTCCATAATATACCTATTGTTGTAAGCTAATAAACATACGATGGTTAATAGAAAATATATAATATAATAAAATTGATCAATTTTTTTATGTAATATATGCTTTCTATGTAATCTCATTTTGTATTTGTGTTACCAAAAAAATATCTCTCCTCTGTTGGATTATGTAATTTTTCTCCCACCGAATTCGTAAAATCTTTGAATGGGGAATAATTTGGCCGCCCAGGAATACTGGACTTAGATGATGATTCAGTTAGTTTTATCTTTTCGGTTCTACCACTTATAAGTACATAATATATTGAAATAAAGTTAATCAATATTTATTTGTTTACATAGAATGAGAATGAACACTTATTTTTTTTTGTAGGGAGGCGGCTAAGTTGGTAGAGTTATGATTTAACTTTTAGAATTTTTTTTTTTGGGTCTACCTGTAACATTTGAATTCTTCTTGTTTGGTGATGATCTGCGCTTCATTGTGAATGATACAGAAGAAAAAAACAAATGAAGGTTAATATCTTCTTTTGACAAACTATCACATAACTGATTAGCTTAAGAAATTACCGTTGGTGGAGATTGATATGAGTGTTCACCTACAATATTGTTTTATAAAATTACACAGTTTTTGTAAATCCTACAAAATGAAAGTATTATGATAAATTTTGAAAAACAGAGAATACCTAATGCTTTGTGAAAATATGAGATAATTACATGTTTTCTTTTTCTTCAGTTTGAGAGGAAGGTAGTTTCTCCGTTCGTTATCTTTGTGAGCATGATCTTCTTTAAGAAAACAACGTAAAAGAAATGGTTAGGTCGTTCGTCTCCAATTGTTTTCTAAATAAAATAGTCTAAATCTTTGTAAATATAAGGATAACTATGTGATATAATAATCATATCATATAGTAGTTATGTGTGTTGGATTTTTTGTATTTGGGTATATTCTTTGTTTTATAAGTTCCATTATAGTATCATAATCTTACTTATATTTGGAATCACGTAAATACATGATCTGATTTGACAATATAGTAGATTAATTATTTGGAATCACATAGATATAGAGAAATTTAGTTTTTTCAAATCTTAAATAAATATCTTTTTTTTGTCGAATAAATTTTGAGGAAATAGTAATATTTGTGTTTGGCTTTAGTGATTTAGGTAAGATTCTATTGGTAATTTTAATTTTCTATTTAATTACCTTATTTATTAGTTAGAATGCCGTCTCATATTTTTAGCAAAACTATGTCATCATTTTTGTTTGACACGTCATAGTTTTCAACCAATCAAATTATATCGTTTAATGAATCTAAATAATTTGACTTCGCTTTTAATAGGAAGGAGATTGCGATAAGCGAAAATTTAAATCAAAATTACTTGTCATTTTAATATAACATAGCTAAAAAACAAATTAAAAAAATATTTTCTAAAAATTTCTCTCTATAAATTAATATCTATTTAAATTAATAATTAATAAAAAAATTAAGTCTTAATATTATCAATTTATAGAAATTTTACAGTATCAGCCATGATCTAATGGGTAAGAAACTTGTTCTTTTTTTTTTTTGGAGTAAAAAATACGATTCATGAAATCTGAAAACATAAAAAAGAGGTCTTTCTTTTCTGCTTGTACATAATTGGAAAGTTGGAAAATAAAAAGTTTGTCTTTTCTCTGAGCTCAGAAAATGGCGACTGTTCTTGAAGCTAAAGAATCGGAATTGAGACTGAGAAGCGTTCTTGAAGAAGAAGACGAGCATGATTTGAAGAGACTAGCAAAGACATTTCTAGGTTTAACCTTCTCAGTAATGCTAGCTCATCTCCCAAGCGACGCAATATCTCTGATTCCGAGATTGACATCGGAGGTCACTGAGCTTAAACGGCGTCTCACGGCGGCGGAAGATCAAGTCCGTCAGATGAAATCCCGGCGCGTGGAGGATTCGAAAGCTAACGCGCGTGTCGTTGAGATCTTTGCTAGTCACAGGAACGCTTGGCAAGAAGAGGAGAAACGTCTTCAGAATCAGATTCATGAAATGGAAGAAGAGAGAGAAGATTTCATGAATAGGATTAATGAATTGGAGAGAGAAGTTAGTGAGAGAGATGAGATGATTGGGTTTATGTCAAGAAGAGGTATTCAAGAAGATGAAGAAGAAGAAGGAGATGATTCCATTGTATCTTCTTCCACTGCTTATGGGATTACTCCAAGTTCTCAATTCTGGGCAGAATCTAATACTAATCCTTTCCAGGTTTTTGATCTTGTTTCTTATTTTAGCTAATGTGATTGTGGGAATGAGAATTTAGGGTTTGTGTTTGTAGGATGTACAGTATGAATCTCTTGAATCTGTGTACGGTATGAAGCAATTTGTGCCAAGGTAAAGTTGTGGAAACTTTGAGATTTGAGATTTTGGAAATGAATGGATCAGTGAAACTTATCTTTATGACACAGAAGGGAATCACCATGGAAGATAGATAGTGAAGGAACTGGTGTATCTGCGAAATTGAGGTTACTAGAAGAGGAATTACTAAATCTTGAGAAAGTTTGTCGTAGTGACATTTCAAAGGTTCCAGCTTTGTTGAGAAAACAGGCAAAGAGGTATCAAGCTCTTTCAGGGAAGTTTGATGATCTTTGCAGAAGAATGGTAACTCCCTTACTAATACTATATTATGTAACATATGTTTGAGTTTGTCAAGAGCTAAAAAGGCTTTGTTCTTTTCTGTTTTTTCAGCAGAGTAGTGATCCGTGTGATGCGACTCTAGGACCCGAGTTCAGGACGCAAAGACAAACCGAGTTTCTGCTCGAATGTATCAGACTTCAGCAGCGAGCTTCAGAGACAGGGCAGAAGCTCGTTGCGTTGCAGACTGAAATCACGAGGAGCAATCAAGGAGATCAACTAAACCATGCCAAGATGAACACAAGAAGGTCATTGGATTTGATCAAGAACAACTTGAAAGAAGTTCAGAGAAACTTGGAGATTTGGCTGGCTAGGATCATTGGAGATCTCGAAGGCATACTTGCTCGAGATGGAGCTTCACGTGTAAGAGAATTCTACGTTGCTCGATACCCCTTTGTTCAGTAGAATCAGAAATCTCCATCTCTCACGTCTAAGTTCTAACTCGCCATTTATTTGTTGCTTCTTTTGCATTGGGGAATTTTATCTGTTCTGTAACTGTGGTTAACATGTAATAGATCACTGTAGAAGTCTAGGCTTGATCTGATAAATAAGCCAATTGTGTAAAAAACGTGATGTATCAATCGTATTCCCATTTTTGCCGGCTCATTTGTAGGTCGCAATGAATTTGATAAGAACTGGACCTCACATGTCATGATGTTTACATATTCACAAACGCATTATTATTTTGTTGGAATATATTCACTATCAAGAAAGTGAAAACCTAATCTAATAAACATCGATAGTACATATCTAATTTTCGATTTAAATCTGAACTAACGAATCTTCTGACTTGACAAACATGTAAATCTCTAAAAAGCTTACGGCATTTCAAAGGCAAATAAACAGAGACAATGAATCTATTCTATACCAAATAGAAAATTGAAGCCTGTGTTTTATGAGCTGGAAGGAGAAGATGATGGTTCACAATCATAACCTAGACGGATTCTGGTCGGTAGAGGTCTAGCTATCAGTCCTTCAGTGACCCAACCCACTAATTCACTGTCTTCTTTGGCGTGTTCAAATTCTCGTCGCACGTAATCTAAAGAAAAATGAAGGCGACCACCCGGTTTGCAGTCTGAATAAGTGTTTGTAGCTTCGATCCCAGCATTCTTCTCTAGCCAGTAGAGATAGTTTACTTGAAACAACGACCTGAGCATGTCTTGTGGTGATGAGCTTTCCTTGAGCATGACCTGAAAATTACAAGAGGAGATAAAATGGTGAGAGATTCCTCCAGATGATAACGAGGAACAAGGTTCAAATGCTTACGCAGAATCTGCCTCTGTGTTCTGTAAGGATGTAGCCTTCATTGCGATACAAATCAAACAGTGCTATTGCTTCTTCCTTGTTGTGGATAACATCGCTGAGCTTTGACCCTAGTTGAAGCCTTTCCTCTATGTCTGCGGCTGCCGCTTTTGCTTCTGATGATAAGACAAGATGTTGCAGCTGAATACAGAAGATAATAAGAATCAGGCTAGTGAGCATTTTATGTTCGGATTTTTAAACTGGTTATTACGAGATCTCAGAGGGTTAATAAGGAGAATGACATTGCCACCTTCCCTGGAGATTTTATGTTTAAACATCGAACAGCTGGGAAGAGCGGTTCTTCATCGTTGACCTCTTTGATTGAAGGAGCTTGGCCGCTGATGAGATATTCACTAAAAACCAAACCTGTAAATAGTAAACAGAGAGATGCTACTTATGTACAGTCAAAAGAAGTTGATGAAAATATCGAATGAACTGGGGTGGCTGCAGGAGAGGGATTTACTTGCACGATATGGGTTTAGAGTCCGGAGCTGGATGCATTGGTAAGATTTGAGATTGGTATACATATGGATCGATGTCACAACTCCAAACGCAGCAAGGGCAAGACTTGTAGAGGTTCCTATGCAATTGGCAACCACTATTCCGAGAAGGATACCCATTGACTTACTCACCATTCCTTGAGCTTCACCCTTGGCAATTACCTACAAAAGAAGTTGTTGATGAGTAATCAAGACTTGACGAATTTATCGAAAAAGCCATATAAGAAATGTAGTAGACCTCAGCAAAGTTCCTTTGAGAAGCAAAGCCAGCATTAAAGCAACTTCTAGTAGCAGCCTGCAGACAAATACACAGTAAGTTCAATACAAAACTATACACAATGCTACACTTGAGCTATATATGCAAACAGAGCTTTGATAGACAAGACGAGCACCTGGATCAATGCAGCCGCAGATCGACCAGCACCAGCAGCAGCACCGATCGGAACGAAGAACTGAGGGAAGAGCGGCGTCAACATCTCCATACCGAAAGCAGCGTTTTCAAGCAGATCAGCAAATAGCCTCCATCCTTTAGGATGAACATCGAAATGTCGTCCATATTTCGATAACATTATCTTACTAAGATACCCAATCCCATCTTTAAGCACCCAATTAATAGCTGCAGCTGTAGGAATTGCTCCTTTACCCAACCCAACTGCATAAAGCAAAGACTACCAAACAAAAAAAACCCAATGAACATCAGGTGCTCGTGAAAATGCCTAAGAGAGATGATAAACTGAGTCAGTCTACCTGAGTAGCAAGAACGCCACTGATTTGGCTAGCGATTCCTTGAACACCTCTCCAAAGAGAGTAATCAAGATAATCAGAAGTGACACTATCAGGAAAACCTTCGGGAAGAAGGAAGTGAGTGAGAAGGTTTCTACATTGAGCTAAGAGATTCTCAAGAGTCAAAGAAGATGATAATTCGAAAGCAGATTCTTCCGATACAAACTCATCTCTAACGAAATCGGAAACTAGTCGCTTCCTTTTACTTCCTCTCACTTCCCAAACCGTCTCCTTCTCAGTATCTCCGTCCGGAGGTTTCGCTATGGCGTAAGCAGCTGATAATTGTAAATGGAAGAAACAAGACAACACCAATACAATAAAGCATAAAAATCTCAACGAGAAAGTAGAGTCATCGTCGGAGTTATCTCCGCCATCGCCGCCGTTAAACCACCAACCACCGTCTCCGCCGTTACCGTCACATCCACCGAGGTCTCCAATTGACAGAGACGGTAAGCAGTTTCTCGTCTCGAGAGATTGTTTACTGACTAATCGTGGGAATCGAGGAAGTGAAGGAAGCGATTGCCGGAGTAATTGCGGTGGGAGAAACAAACGTTGCCGGTAAGTAACATCACTCCACCGCCGTGAGACGACGGAAGCGTCGCCGGAAAATAGATAAGAGCAACTCATCTTGTACTTTAAATTAATTTCAAAATCTCATTTTATAACAAACAGTTGTTCTTTTTTTTATTGGGTTTCGTGGAAGTGGTTAGAATTTGCGATTTTACCTTTTTAGGTCAAAAATCTACATGCTATTCCCTCCGTGACATATTAGCTAGGTTGCATGGAATCGGAAGCGGGTACTTGGAAGCGGAAGCGTTTGGAAGCGCGAAAGCGCATTTTAAAAAAATTTAGGAATCGGGTACGTATTGGAAGCGTGTATATATATATATATATAACATAAAATCATATCAAAAAAAATAAAACATTGAAAATAAAAATCATAATGTTGGAATAGTTATGTTTTTATCACACTCAATCATAAAATAAAATACTATCAAATCTAACTTTTTTGTAAAATTGAAGATCCATCAATATGTCCACAAAAGATAAAAGTAAAAATCGAGAAAAAAAAGTAGATAAAACAATAAAAACAGTTAACAAATACTATTCACGTTTTCTAGCCACTATTATTTTTAACTAATGACTTATTGTAATTTTCATGAAAACTAATGGGCTTAATAATCTAAATGAATTTTGGGTCCAACTAAATTAAAAACCCAACTAAAGATACAGATCTCTTCATCTTCTTCCTCAAGCCACGGCCGGCGACGAGGGATAACACTTCCGATCTGGATCAATCCGCTTCCAACTCCGAATCGCGCGTTTCCACAGCGATTCCAGACTTCAGTTTTTGGGAATCGCGATTCCAATGCGATTCCAAACGATTCCGAGCGATTCCGATTCGGCTTCCGATTCCGAAACGAGAATCGTACCTCACGGACGATTCCGTGCAACCCAGCATATTAGTTATCATTCTAGGTGATTTTACGTCAATTAATAAAATATTTAAAAATTCTGTTTTATCCCTAATTAATGTGTTTTTCATTTGATATATGTAATTAATAAAATAAAAGAGTATGGATAAAAATGAAAAATCAATCATAAATTTGCATTGAAAATGTAAAACGACAACTAATATGATACAGAAAAAAAACGTAGAATGACAACTAATATGAAACGGATGGAGTAATCCTTAAAATTTCAATTAATTCGCAATATAATCTTCGACCGTATATAAAATCTTCAATCCGTATATTACAAACATGTTTATCTGGTATAAAAAAAATATGGCTAAGGATTATATCGCGAGTTAAGGGTGTTAATATGTAAGTTTTTGATTTAAAAAGTAAAATCGGAAGTCCAAGCCATTTCGAAAATTTATTTGCATAAAACCGTTTTTTATTAGACGGCTAAATTAGGGTTCTTGGTTCTGTATAAAAAAAACCCCAAATTTAATCCCGCCATTTTTCGGAGAAATTAGGGGTTCCAATTTCAATGGAGAAGGAGATACATGATTTATGGAGAGAAGTGAGAGAGTTAAGCTTAGGTACTGAAATCGATCGTCTTGATACTCCACCGTCTCCGATACAGTTTATCAGAGACTACGTTTCTCAAAGCAAGCCTTGTGTAATCTCCAAGGCAATCTCTCACTGGCCAGCTTTAAAACTCTGGTCAGATCCGTCCTACCTCGCCGCATCTTTGTCAGATGATCTTGTTTCATTACATCTCACTCCTAACGGCTCCGCTGACGCCGTCACTCCGATGAATCATCACGACGGGAATACAGAGAATCTCTGTTTTGCTTCGGCTCATGTGGAGAAACTTCTGTTCACGGAGGCTCTTCACGCCGTTAAATCGTCGTGTAAAGGGAGAAACGTTGCGTATTTACAGCAGCAGAATGATTGTTTTAGAACGGAGTATTCAAATGTTTGTTTAGATTGTGACGGTGATATAGCTTGGGCTACGGAGGCGTTAGGTTGTTCGCCGGAAGCTGTGAATCTTTGGATAGGTACTGATCTCTCTGTGACTTCGTTTCACAAAGATCACTATGAGAATTTATACGCCGTTGTTTCAGGGGAGAAACATTTTCTTCTCCTTCCTCCTACTGATGTACACCGTCTCTATGTTCAAGAATATCCAGTAGCTAACTACTCTTACAACAGAGTATGTAAGATTGTCAGATTAAGTTTAAATGTCTTTGATTTGTATTGGTGATGTTGAAAATGAGATGAAGTTTGAATGTTTGTAGGATAGTGAAGAGTTCAAGCTTGAGCTTGAACAACCCATGAAGTATGTGCCATGGTGTAGTGTTGATCCATACCCTTCACCGGAGAAAGAAGCAAGCGAGAGATCGAAATTTCCATTGTTCTTCGATGGCCCGAAGCCGTTTCATTGTACTGTCAAGGCTGGCGAGATTCTTTACCTGTAAGTATTTCAATCCCGTTGATTAAGAGATTGAGAGTCCTTTAGAACAAATTTTCCTTAATTTAGAATTGAAGTCTACTTAAGTTTATCACTAATTTATCTGAATTTTGCAGGCCAAGCATGTGGTTTCACCATGTTAGTCAAACCCAAGGAGATGGTGGCTATACAATTGCGGTGAACTATTGTAAGAGTAAAATAGTTTTGTTTGTATTCTCTGTGTGTTTTCATGTGGTGAACCACTATTTTTTTTTCAGCTCTCCTGCTTCTAATACACTACATATGCATCTAATTTGTAGGGTATGACATGCAGTTTGACGTTAAGTATGCTTATTTCAACTTCTTACAGTCTGTACCATATGAATCATCTTCACTCATTTCAAAACTGTCTGGAAGAGAAGACGAAGATTCGGAATCCAGTGATGCGGAGGTATGAAGAGATGTAACAATATTTTGCTTGCAGAGTTGATGTGTCATAGTAGAAAGCCCGGAGATCTTAGCTTTACATATGGTAATCTTAGGACTGAGAAGAATTGTCTGTTTGTGTTGTTTTCATTACTTATCATGTCCATTTGTTCTTTCTCCACTATTCCTTGAGTTTTGTCTCCCAGAAATTCTATAGAACTATTAAATCATTTATAAGATCTTAAATTCTCTGAATTGTATCTCTTTTGTTGGTGACTTCAAGTAGAAAGGTACCACCGTACCAGTGTTTTCTTGTGCCTTAGAGGCTTGCGCTTGAGTGGTGAACTGGTGATAGTGCTTGATTTGGGCTGCTATTGCAAGCAGATTCCAGAAAGCTCGGGGTTGAATCAAATGGTTTGATACAAAAGTGGATTCTCAGTGGAACTGTACGGGAAGTATGGGTTGGTGAAATATGCAGACAAGGTATTTAGAGCTATTGAGGGGAGAGAAGTTTTAGCTGCTGGAATGCTATGGCTGCAAGTTATAGTGTTCGCAGAGTGGGTTTCATATTGAGGCCATTAAGCTTCTCTATCAGATGAAAGCGGCTTGCATCAACGTCTACGACACTCTTGAACGAGTTAAAACTCCACTCGGTGTTCTAGCACTAGATCATGAACCTGATTAAACATTCAAGACTCATTTGTGCACAAGACAAGCAAAAATTGATGTGTATACTCATATATACTGTTTGAAATGTATAATAGTCGCTCGTGTTCACGAAAAGAGATAAAGAAAACATTTTAGCAGACCTGAGTTATTCAAAAAGCTGGACTCTTGGTTCAGTCCGCAGATTTTGGTGAAGATATGGGAGTGTTTGTGGATAAATGTCCTATTGGTTTGTTCTTATTGTCCCTGTAGATCAAGGGCTCAGCTTCCTTTGAGGTGATTGGGATGATACCCGTTGCTGCTGCTGCTTTCTTTTCTTTGTAAGTAGCCCAGGTGACGCTGTAAAGACCTGCGATGATTGCACATCCTCCTAATACACTAAGAGAGAAGGAGAAAAAACCGAGTCAGGCATGTCAGACACGTAATGGCTGGGAATAGACAAGAGAAAAGGAGAGAGAGTTATAAACCTCCCCAAGTAGATAGGGCTTCCAAGGAAGATTCTGGACAAGAAAGCCGAGGCTGCAGGTTGAAGAGGGTTATATAGAGCAACCAAGGAAGGACCCAAAATCTTATTTGACCACGTCAAGAGACCATAGTTGAGAGCAGACGCGATAACTCCCTGCACAGAGGAAGCAGCAGAGTTACTCATTTGGAGAGACCTAATGGCTCAAAAGCTTTACAAAATACATATGGGGCGAGGAACTTACTGCGTAGACAACTGCAAAGAACTCAGATCTCGTGAGACTCCAGTTCGTCGAGTCATTTGTCATGAAAAATGCAGATGTCACCATAAACATGGTCCCAAAGAAATACGAGTATGCTGTGACTGAAAGATTCGCCGGATACTTCTTTAAGAGCGGAGCCTGATCATATGTTTACAATGCGAGGTTAGTCCAAAGACATAGAGATATCTGAAACTGAAGTGTTTGGATCATTCGAATGCTAAATGACATGCCTGAATAGCAAGAAAAGCAGCCATGCAAGTGCAATTCCCAATCAAACACAAAACTCCCAAATTCCATCTCCCAATTCCATTGAAAAAGCCAGACATGAAGTGTCCTGATGTTTCAGAGTGTCTTATATCACCATGACCCAGGAATTCAGCCTCTGTTTCTCCAAACAAAGCCGGTCCACGAAACAAAACCATCAGTACCGCCCCAGTGACACAGATCAGTGTACCTCCTACCTTAGCTTGACCTTCTAATCTGAATAAATTCAATCTCTCTGTTCTGCAGCAACACACAAAGAATGACAAAGAAGGCATTGATTCTCTAATAAGAGTCATCAGAGAAGAAGAGAGAGACCGATCAGTCGAATCTTTACCCCATAATGAGAGCCAAGATGAAAGTAAAAACCGGGATCGAGGGCTGAATGGCTGCAGCATAAGTGGGATTGGTGTAATTGAGACCAATGAGGAACAAAAGCTGATTGCCAAATATCCTAACCACACACCAAAACAACATTGTAGATAGGTTTTGATGATCTGCAATCATGGAGATAGCAGAAAGACTAGAGATCTTACTTACCCAGTTAAGCCAAGGAAGAAGAAAGCTAAGAGAAAGTCTCGATTCAAAGGCGGTCTCGTCCTTTTGTCACGATGATAAGCGAGAGGAGCAAGAATGGAGAGAGCAATGAGATCACGAAAGACGCAGAAGACAAGTTGGTTTACACCGACGTTGAGAGCAACTTTGGTAATGACGTGATATCCTCCGTTGAACAATTGAACACCGACCATCGCCACGTGTGCCTTCCACGCCTCTCTCTCCACCGCATTCTCCATTGGCCGGTTTCTCTTTTTCCGACGATTCTTGTTCCCGGAGAATGTTATGAAAGCCAGTGTTGAATGGTTAAAGACAAATATTAAAATCTTGAAATTGGTTGCTTGATTGTTACTTCCAATCTCTTTTGTCAAAAATGTGTTTTTCTAAAGATTGAACGAGACAGGGGAACAAGAAATGATGACATCATGCTTCGGACACAAGCATGATTGATCCTATTTACCCGCCATTACAGGATCACTAGACAGACTTACCTTACCTTAATTTTCTTAAATTATCACTATAATAAAATATGGCATGGTAAAAATTCTACAAATCTAAAGATAAATTCGAGGAAAGAATACATAAATTTGTTGTTAAAACATTCTATCGTAGTCATAAATCATCTTTTTTATAAAACGTAAAAAAGAAGAAGAAGATTTATTCCTTACATGTAGTACCAACTACCAATAAATAAGAAAAGTACAACAGTAATGGATATCTTTGTGGTCACTTGGAAAATAACATGGAACTGTCACTTGGAAAATAACACGACATTGTAGAAAAATGCTCAATGTAACTTTTTTTTTTTTTTTGTTTGTTTGATAAGTAAACCTTAATTTGGTTTACATTCATACTCTTTGATTGGAAGCATAGTGTGGGACGTTTTTTTAGCTTTATTGTGGATTTTTTTTTTAAAGTCATTCAACCTTAAAAGCTTTGATTGATGAGCACGTTTTTACCATTGCGGAATGGTTGTTGTGGGCCTAACTTTTGTATTACCGATCAACAAAGTTTTACAAGTGTGGTACGCTTTTTTTGTTTTTTTTCACAAAAAATGAAATTTTGAAGTGCGGTTCTAATTTAGTGTCTAAATGGTGACAGTAGACTAGCGGTGCAAAATAAAAATATCAGATAGTTTTTTTTTGTCTAGAAATAATATCAGATAGTTGTAACTTGTACGGTTTAAATGCGGCAGTTTGTGTAGGGTAAGCGGATCATACTCGAAAAACCGGTACACAATAAACAATACATAAATTGAATGGTAATTATAACTAGTGCGGTGCGAGTATATAAACATCAACTTTCACAAATTGTGTTTCTAATGTTTATATAACTAAAATATTTTTTAAATTAAATTAATCTAGACAATTAACTCTCCGTCAGTATGACCGCTACTGTTCGGCGTTCCTTACTGACTCACAGGAGTTGGTGAACATGATTGCCGACCCAGACGGCTGACCTCGTTTTTGCACAGAGCTTGATGACTTCCAGGAGTTACGTTTTTCTTTTCCGGACTTTACTCTTCAGTTATGTCCTAGGGGAAAGAATGAAAAAGCAGACCTCCTCGCGAGGAGTGCTCGCCTCCGAAATTCAGTGTTTTCCTACATTAGCACTTTTATTCCTCTTTGGTTCAATGATGCTCATGTATTCTTGTAATCAATAGGTTTTTAAGTGCGTTTGTGACAATAAAAAATAATAAAAATAGACAATTAACTCTCATAACTTATTTCCCATTTTTAAAAGTTATTTTTCGAAAAATGAAATAAAACAATTATAGTATTTATGTACTGAATAATGTAATACATTAGAGTCTAAGCATATTGATTTCTCCAACTTAAAAGTGTATGCAATTCATCCCAAACAACCTATTGCATCGTGTTTTTTCTTTTCATATAACATAATAACAAAGCGATAAACAAACTGAAAATCAAGGTAACCTAGACCTGTTGCATTGCACAGTGAACGTGGTATGACCCTATCAAACTTGTTATTCGATGCAGCGATGAACATGATGGTTGTTGGAAATACAGGTAAAGATCCTTCGAATGTGTTAAAATTCATACATAATCATGTAAGACGAAAATTAGCGAGAACGTCTGGCCCACCGTGGAAACCATTTAGAGTGTTGTTTGACACACTCTGACCAAAGATGGAGAATTCCATAACCACTCTAGCACTTTTCCTTCAAGTTTATTCCTTGAAAGGTCTAATACCATCAAATTGGGTAGGGTTTTTAGAAATATGGTGAACTAAGTGATGCCGCAGTTGGACAAGACTAACTTTTCAAGTGTTGATCGAAATAAATAATCTGACGGACGTTAACCCCATAAATTTCCAATTACATCAAAGATTTTTGAAGGGCAAAAATGATTGGTTAAACCGTCAATCACTAGTATTTTAAAGTTCACTGATTTAGAAAGAAAATCTAAGTTTCTACCAGTAACAAGGTTTTTTCCAAGGTATGCGTTTTTAAAAGTAGGAGATAATAAGAAGAATTTGAAATTTCAAGCGGTCCCAAGGAGGTTGGAAATCAAAATAAGTTTTTTTTTAGCCAAGACATAGTAACCTTAATTTGTTTCTTTGAAAAATAACCTAAATTTGGTTTACATTCATACTCCCAGATATGATCGAGTGGATGTCGGGCCAGGGATTTCAGATTCTGATACCCGTTTTCGTGGACTAGTTATACGTTTTGTATGAACGAACATAAGTACGGGTGCAAAACACTATTGTGGGTTACTATTTCACAAAAATTAAAAGCTTTAATTAACAAGATCCTGAAGGAATTGTTGTGATTTAGAACATTCCCCGATTTCCGGTAGTATTTATGCATATGTGATCTTCTTAGCTTGTATTATAGGTTTTGCCTATAACTCGCTACTTGTTTGATATTTGAATATTTGATCATGCAAGGTGGTTCATGTTGGAATCTCACCAAGCACTTTGATTTCAGATTGTTAGATTTAAAGATATTGGTTTCAGATGTTGCCGACAAGCAACTTGATTTTTGACGTGGCATTTTAATTACATCTATCCTAACAGTTTGATTGTTTATGACTCTAGTTGCATCTAATAGTGAATTTTGTTTTTGCCATCCTTCCAAAAAAAACTTAAAGAAAAATACTTTAGGAGGTTGGAGAATTAATCTCATTGGAGTTGATATTTCAGATGAGTAGTTTTTACTAACGAAAAAACAAAAATTGAAGGTATAATTTTTGAATAAATTAAATCGATAAGAGTCTTAAATCATTCTTTATTTGCCTAACAATTGCCCCAATCAGATCCATCTGTTAAATCAAACATATGATATTATTAATTAGGAAAGATTGCAGCAAAAATGTAGTCACAACTCTGGCCAAATTTGATAATGATTTGCATCAATCAGTTATATGCCACTAACACATACATTCAATTTGATAACTATTACAAATCCGTCGTAAATTAACTTCTGTTACTTAGTTTGCTTAGGGTTATAAAAGATCAATCATTGTTTCGGCATTTTATTTTACGACGATAAACTATTTACGTCTTACATAGTAGTCCATTTTTTTGGTTGGCATCATATACTTTTATTTCTGATCAAAGTAACCGCAAATCAAATGTGTTATTGCCTTATTGGTATTGGAAAAGAAAAGGAGTAACGGTGCAGGGAAGAGTATAAAAAATCCTCTAAAGCAATGCATGTGAAAACTTTCCTTTTTCTAGTGTTTCACAAAAAACAAGAAAAACAGTTGAAGTAAGACAAGCAGATGCAGTCAGTACTTTTGATAGAGTGTGTTTCAAGCAAAATGTATTAAATATAGATGTTAGTATACATACATACATACATGATACATATGATGTGTGTACGCATACGTACGTATACACACACATGTAAAGACTATATATACCTAAAACCTTTTATTATCTCGGAAAGCATGCAAATTTTTAGTTAGTTCGAGCCATTTAGTGCGAACAATTCTATTTTACTGTTATATACTTATATGTGAGATTTATTATAGAATTGCTTACATCTACAGAGATAAAATATTCTCAAGTATGGTAAGATCAGAAGCTGGCGTATACTTGTTTAAAGGTCTTGTTCCAAAACAGATTAAGCCCTGATATATATCTCATTTATAGCTCAAACTATATATTTTTTTAACATATGAAATGGTGAACTTTTAGATTGATTGTGTTACTTTAAAGTCATAGATTTGTTAAATAATGGGTCGATGTAATTTTTTAGGTGTTTAGCTTATTATATGCTGCAAATCTAAGTCTAGTTTAGTTTCTCTACAAAATTTCGTACATCACCATTTCCAACAAATAAGAACCATCGATACCATAAAAGTAGTAACCCCACATGTGTTTGGTACCAAAAGATGCTGCGTAGATATGAGTGCGAGACTTAGTTTGAGACACAAAATTTATGAACAAACACACACACACACTCAATATACTTATTCTTATTATTTAGTCTTATACTTATACATGTGTGTGTTGATAATGAGAGAGGAGAAAGAAAGCAAAGTGGGTTGAAAAAGAAGAGCACATGTTGAGGGATCATATCACATGCTCCTTAACCCCACTTTTGCTTCTCCTTTTTCTTCAAGCTTCTTTCTTAATTTCTTCTTTTTCTCCCTCCCCAAATACACACATAGCTCATATAGAAACACATATTGCCAAACATATATATACATCTATAGATATGTATGTGTACACACAATGGTTTGTTGGCTAATAATCTAGATTTGTTTTCCTACTAATCCCACGGACATTAATTGTGGTCTAACATTGACAATTGATTATAACTAATTAACTAATCGTAAGATATAAAACTTGAATTTAATTAATGTTTTTTGAGATGTGATTGAATAGTTTATTCAAAATATATATATATACGTGATTAAACCATATTCCGAATTCGTATTTCTTTCTGGTATCAAATTCATCGGATGAGCACATTTGACTTTTGTAAGGTTTACAAAACAAGTTAGGATTCGATTCAAAAAGTTTACTTTGTGTTATATTTAGTTACCTAAAATTTATATATATATTTTTCCAACAACATGCATCATACAAATTTAAATGTAGGTAATGATATTTTGATGGTTGTTACACAAACTATTAATTAGGATATATGTTATGATTTTAATTAGGGATAATTTGGCTACTAACCAAGAAAAAAATTTAAACATAATAACTAACCAAAACCCCATAATGTGGCAAAATCTTGGCCATTAAATTTAGAGATTTTGGTTAGATATTATGTTTAATTTTTTTTTCTTGGTTACTAGCCAAATTAACTCTTTTAATTATACTTTGCATTATGTGTGGGTCTTTTCTAGTAGATATCTACATAAGAACATATATTGTGTGTTTGATTCTTGAAATATAGAAAGATTTAGAGTTGGATAATAAAAAATAGGCCGTTAGTTACAAACTGATATCTTAAATTCAAATTTAAAAATTTAAATTGGAGTTAATGGGACTGAGCTAATTTAAATTATTGATCTTTTTAAGAAAAATATCTAAAAAGGCTCCAACTTTTCCCCTCAAAACGGGAATACAAAAATGTCTTCTAATAATAATTTAGTGGGAAGAAAACAAAATAGAAACAGTGGTTTTAGTGATTAACGCGTAATTCAGGTTAACGATTGATCTTGCGCCGTTAACAAACAAACAAACAACAAGTTCTGGTCAAAATAACCCAAACTTAACCGACGGTCAACTATAAACCAAACCAGATCATTATTCATACTCGCATCTTATCCATTCAAATTTTAATATTTTTTTTTTATCAAATAGTGTTTGTATATACTAATCTTTTGTTGGGAAAATGGCTAAATTAGACTCAAACAATTTGCATGTGTTATTTAGACGTGAACTTTTGTAAATAACTAATCTAAACCTGAATTCCAAATAAATTAAAATTTTACACCTAAACTAACATGTTTTGTGCTGAATTGTACCTTGTCTAAGATTCTATTAGTCAACGTTAACGAAATATTGACTAAAACGATACGTCGGTTAGCTGATCAGGTAAGAAATGTTTGAAAACGAACTCGGTTTGTTGTTTTAATAAAACGATGTCATTTTCATTAAGAGAAAACTCGAAATCGTATCATTAATTCGATAAACTGTAAATGAAAACGACGTTATTTTATCAGAATACGAAAGTTTTCTCTAAATGAAAACGACATCGTTTTATTAAAACAACGAAACGACATCGTTTTGAGCCAACATAATCGAGCCAGCTAATCCACATGTCATTTTAGTCAATATTTCGTTAAGGTTAACTGACAGAATTTTGGTCAAGTTACAATTCGGCACAAAACACGTTAGTTCAGGTATACGATTTGGAATTCAAGTTTAAATTAGTCATATGCAAAAATTCAGATCTAAATTGATACGAAAGCAAACTATTTGGATCCAAATTGGCTGTTTCCTATTCTTTTGTCAGCTTGAATGTGTATCTACTACTCCATCTGTTCCTAAAAAATAAAAACTTTACAAAAAAATTTTGTTTCAAAAAGATAGAGTTGAAACAAGATAGAGTTTTTACTGTTTTCTATGCACTTTTACAATTTCCAAAACAAATACTGAAATACTATTAGTTAAACTTTATTGAAAATCGTAGAAATCAATGTATTTTCTTAATAAGTGTGCATAACCTTAAACATCTATCTTTTCAGAAGGAGTATAATTTTTTTTTGAAATAGTTGGTTAAACCGGAACAGAAATCTCTGTCTGGTCCGGTTCTACCTAAACCGTTACACTAACGTCGTCTATTATGTTTTAACTTTGGAAATGATCTCTTTATTTTTACTTCATCTCTAATCTCTGCTTTGAGAAGAAGGAACAATAAATGCACTTCAACACTCTCTCTCTCTCTCTCCAAGTCTCCTTCACACACTCTCTCTCTCTCTTGAATCCGCCATTGCTGAAACCTTTTACTTCTCTGTAAATCTTCAAATCTCACTGCTCTAGTGCGTTTTTGCTTCTCTGTAAAGTACTACTCTTTCTTGTTCCAAAGCTTCTTCCTTTTTTGTTACTCCATCGTTGATGATCCGATTGTAATCGGTCTTGAGAGGAAGATCTATAGCTTGTTTGGTGTTAGAGTAATTAGATTGGAATAATGTATTTACATTTGTTCTGTGATTCATGGAGTTGGATTGAGTCAAGAAAGTTGCTAAAGTTGGGATTTTTAATTAAAAGTTTGTAGCTTTAGTTGGTGGGCATTTCAGAAATGTCACTATAAAGTTCTTGATTGGTTTTGGGAATGTTGTTTGGATCGATACTCAAATGTGATGGATTTGTTTGTGCAGGAGAGAAGCTAAATGGTAGACAATATTAGTAGAATGGATTCGATGCAGCAACGAAGAGGTGGTATTGTATCTCTCTCTCCAGCTCAGACACCACGATCAAGTGATAAATCTTCTAGAGATTCAAGATCTTCTGAGTCTAATTCCAATAATAGAAATGATAAAGAAAAGGGTGTGAATGTGCAGGTCATATTACGTTGCAGGTGTGTCTTTTAGCTTTTTAAGCTGCTGCTCTGAGGTTCTTTTTGGGGTTGCTCTCACTGGTTTTTTTTGGTTCTTATAGGCCATTGAGCGAGGACGAGGCAAGAATACATACACCGGTGGTGATTTCTTGTAACGAGAACCGTAGAGAAGTTGCTGCTACTCAGAGTATTGCTGGGAAGCATATTGATAGACATTTTGCTTTTGACAAGGTTGTAGAGTTGACAAAATGTTCTCTTAAAAGCATGTTTTTTTGTCTCTCAGTTGTCTCATTTTGCTCTCTGAATTATTCAGGTCTTTGGTCCAGCGTCTCAACAGAAGGACTTATATGATCAAGCTATTTGTCCTATTGTGTTTGAAGTACTTGAGGGTTACAACTGTACCATCTTTGCATATGGTCAGACTGGTACTGGAAAGACGTATACTATGGAAGGAGGTGCAAGGAAAAAGGTTGGTCCTTGTATGCTTCTGTATGATTCAGTGTCTACTTTTCATGTGTTTTTGATAAATAGTTATGGTTGTTATTTTTGTAGAACGGTGAGTTCCCGAGTGATGCAGGTGTTATTCCAAGAGCTGTTAAGCAAATTTTCGACATATTAGAAGCTCAGGGTGCTGAGTATAGCATGAAGGTCACCTTCTTAGAACTATATAACGAGGAAATCTCAGATCTTTTAGCACCGGAGGAGACTATAAAGTTTGTTGATGAGAAGTCTAAAAAATCAATTGCTCTCATGGAAGATGGGAAAGGAAGTGTCTTTGTCAGGGGCTTGGAAGAAGAGATAGTGAGTACAGCGAATGAAATATACAAAATCTTGGAAAAAGGTTCCGCAAAAAGGCGTACAGCTGAAACTCTTTTGAACAAGCAAAGTAGTCGCTCTCATTCAATATTTTCTATCACCATTCACATCAAGGAAAATACTCCAGAGGGAGAAGAGATGATCAAATGTGGGAAACTAAATCTTGTTGACCTTGCTGGTTCCGAGAATATCTCACGCTCTGGTGCACGAGAGGTATAATCATCTTATTATCATTGTCTCTGATGCCAGTGTCTTCAAGGCAGTCATGGAAGCTAGTGCTAAGTAATTTGACACCAACTGTTGCAGGGACGAGCCAGGGAAGCTGGAGAGATCAACAAGAGTTTACTCACTCTTGGACGTGTCATTAACGCGCTTGTTGAGCACTCTGGTCATATTCCTTATAGGTACAAATGATCAGTTGAAAACATCCTGATAGTTTGTTATTTCGTTGGTGACTTTAATTCAAGTTTGACTCCTTTGAACTTCCAGAGATAGTAAATTGACAAGGCTCTTGAGAGATTCGTTGGGAGGAAAGACGAAAACGTGTGTAATCGCCACAATTTCACCTTCCATCCACTGTTTAGAAGAGACACTAAGCACTTTGGATTATGCACATCGCGCCAAGAATATCAAGAACAAACCAGAGGTGAGTTTTAACGACATTCTTCCGCAATATTATCTCTTGCGTAAAACAATGGCTATAACAATCTCTTGATTCCAGATCAACCAGAAGATGATGAAAACTGCTGTCATGAAAGATCTGTACTCTGAGATAGACCGACTGAAGCAAGGTATGAGTATGACCATTTTATGCATTGGTTTCAATGCTTTCCTTACTTGGTATTGTAACGTTATTTGTTTCCGTATTCAATATTGCACCTGCTTAATAAGTTTCGTATATGTATTTCCGTAGAAGTATATGCTGCGAGAGAGAAAAATGGGATATATATTCCAAAAGACCGTTATATTCAAGAAGAGGCTGAGAAAAAGGTTTTAGTTTTCCCTGAACTGAATGGTTATTATCTATTCCATCCTTGTTTCCAATCCTGAGTCTGAAAAGTAACTCTATTCATTCGTGCTTTTAATCACAGGCAATGGCTGAAAAAATCGAAAGATTAGAACTTCAATCAGATTCCAAGGACAAGGTATGAAACCTGCATCATCTGTCTCCATTTCCCATTAGTGCTTCACATGATATTTCCATAACAAATTTGTTGTCCCTGCAGCAAGTAATTGAACTTCAGGAGCTATACAATGCTCAGCAGCTTTTAACTGCAGAGTTGAGTGAGAAACTTGAGAAAACTGAGGTATGCACATTTCTCTTCTGACTCCTCCCGAAGCCATTTCCTATATATATTGATCGAAACGCACGAAAAGCTAACTGTATCTCTGTACAAATAACAGAAAAAGCTTGAGGAAACTGAGCACTCATTGTTTGATCTTGAAGAAAAATACAGACAGGCGAATGCAACCATTAAAGAGAAGGAATTTGTGATATCAAATCTCCTTAAGTCAGGTACTTGATTTTCTTTACTAACCTTCTCATGAGGAGAAAGCCGTTAGAAATTCTAATGATAACATTTTCTTGCGACTTTCAGAAAAATCACTTGTCGAGCGAGCCTTTCAGCTGCGGACAGAACTAGAAAGTGCAGCATCAGATGTTTCCAACTTGTTTTCGAAAATAGGTAAAAGATTGATGAACCAAAAATTTCAACTTCTTTTGATAGATATTCCGAGATTCATAAATGCTGTTGTTATGCAGAAAGAAAGGACAAAATTGAGGACGGAAACAGATTTCTCATCCAAAAGTTCCAGTCACATCTCACACAACAGCTTGAGCTATTGCACAAGACTGTGGCTTCTTCTGTGACTCAACAAGAGGTTCAACTAAAACACATGGAGGAAGACATGGAGTCCTTTGTTTCGACAAAATCTGAGGTGAGAGATTTTTTGTCTCTCTGGACTTTTTGTTTTCAGTGACCACTGACCTCATTCTTCGGTTTTCTTGTAAAGGCTACTGAGGAACTCCGTGGGAGGCTTTCAAAGCTGAAGACAGTGTATGGTTCTGGCATCGAAGCTCTTGATAACATAGCTGTGAAGCTTGATGGAAATTCTCAATCAACATTTGGTAGCTTGAACTCAGAAGTTTCCAAACATTCGCATGAACTTGAGAATGTAACTTTAGTACTTTCAATCTCCCACTATACCATTAAATATGCAACTGGTGTCTCTGTTCTGAGTCAGTCTTCTTCCTTTGTTGTCTCTTGTAGGTTTTCAAGGGTTTTGCTTCTGAGGCTGACATCTTATTACAAGATCTCCAAAGTAGCCTTAACAAACAGGAAGAGAAGCTTATCGCATTTGCTCAGCAGCAACGGAAGGTTAGTAATTCTTGATGATCTATTAAAAGGTTACAATATTAATTTCAGACATTTAGGTTGAAACATTGATATCTGCAGGCACACTCGCAATCCGTGGATTCAGCAAGGTCAGTTTCAAAAGTAACAGTGGAATTCTTCAAGACTCTAGACACGCATGCGACCAAACTAACCGGGATAGTGGAAGAGGCACAGACAGTTAACCACAAGAAATTGAGTGAATTCGAAAACAAGTTCGAGGTAACTCCGGTTTCTTGGATTCTTGACACGTACGCAGCTGCAAAGGTCTCCTGTAGGTTTTAATTCATTTGCCCCTCTCTTGTAGGAATGTGCTGCGAATGAAGAGAGGCAATTGCTAGAGAAAGTAGCAGAACTTCTGGCAAATTCTAATGCTAGGAAGAAAAACCTTGTACGCATGCAATTCCATGTTATTTATTAAGGAATGCATTTGGTTTGAGGTATTGAGCAAAATTTTCAATCTTACTTTTAGGTCCAAATGGCTGTACAAGATCTAAGCGAGAGTGCATCCACCAGAACAACCACCCTACAACATGAGATGTCAACGATGCAAGATTCAACTTCTTCCATTAAAGCTCAGTGGAACCATCACATGGTGAAAACAGAAACGAACTATCATGAGGACACTTCAGCGGTTGAGAGCGGGAAGAAAGCAATGCAAGAAGTTCTCTTAAACTGGTATTAATTAATCTCACAGTTTCATTATTACCAAAGTTCATAACATAAGCACCGAACTTTTTTCATGCATTTGATTGACCTATCAAAACGGATAATTGTAGTTTGGAGAAGGCAGAGATGAGTGCACATCAATGGAGGAAAGCTCAAGAATCACTGGTCAGTCTAGAACGAAACAACGTGGCTTCTGTTGACTCAATTGTTAGGTATGATTTCCACATATAGAAAACCAATTCTCTTTTTTTTTCACCGTTTCTGATTTGCTTCGAGTCACTTATCATTCTAATCTCTCAACAGAGGTGGGATGGATGCCAATGAGAACCTACGCTCTCAATTCTCAGCCGCTGTATCATCTTCTCTCGATGTCTTTGATGCTGCAAATGGCAGCCTCCTTACTTCCATAGATCGTGAGTAGAGCTAACCAATTCCTTTGAATTTGCAAGTTCAAAACAAGGATTCATCATATTTTATTTACTACTTTTTTTCAGAGTCATTGCAACTCGATAATGATGCATGTGCAAAGGTCAACTCCATGATCATCCCATGCTGTGAAGACTTGATAGAGCTTAAGAGTGATCACAATCACAAGATCGTAGAGATCACAGACAATGCAGGAAAATGTCTTCTTGATGAATACGTAGTAAGTTTAAAGATTTCAATTCGCACGAAACCGCAACATATCAGACATTATAGTTGGTTTTACTGACTACATGAATGTGGTTTTTGGTGGCAAACAGGTGGATGAACCTTCGTGTTCAACACCGAGGAAAAGACCAATCGAGATACCGAGCATTGAGTCGATTGAGGAGCTTAGAACTCCAGCGTCAGAGGAATTACTGAGAAGGTTTAGAGATGAGAAACTGTTGAAGCAAGCCAATGGAGATGCAAAGCAGCAGCAACAGCAACACATTATACGTGCTTCCTCTCTTTACGACGCAGCTGTGTCGGACTCAAGATTTCCTCTCTCTGCTGTTAACTGAAACGTAGAGAGATTGGTTTTACAGAAGCCAAGAGAAGAAGAAGGTTACTGTGTCACACTGTACAGAGAGTGTTGCATACACGTAAAAATCTCTTTTGTTCATGGAGTTTTGTTTGGGGGAGTTTACAAAACACTTGAGAGAATTTTATTTAATATTCTTTATTGTTTATTAATTTGTATTGTTTATTAGTTGAAACCAAAGAAAGTTGTTATCTCTTCTGAATCAGTAGATTATGAGTTGATTACAAACAAATCCATTAAAAAACACGCAAACCAAACAGTAATTGCATGACTGAAAACTAAAAGGAACCTAGCAAACGATTCTATGCTTTAACCAGAAAAATGGCTATGGAGAAACCCTAACCGGAACAAGGGAGTTGCTTTTATAATCATAATAACCAATAAATAAAGGGGGATTTGGATAAGTACCCTAAATTTGTTTGAAAATTTGAAAATTATACCAAATTTGTTAACATTTGAAAACTACCCTATTTTTAATCTGAAATGATGTTTTTACCGTTAGTTAATCATTAATCATTCTATTTTTTCTTTAAACAAAATAATTTGATTTTTCAGTTTTAAATAAATATTAATATAATTTTTAAAACTAATAAATATTTAATCCAACCATTTGTTTTTTTAACTTATTTTTTTTATTTTTTATTATATAACAATTAAGAATATTACTTATTTTTTATATAAAATAATTATGAATTTAAATATTTTAATTTAAAATTAATTTATAATTTACAGTTTAATTAATTTAGATAGTAATTTGTTAAATCCATGAACATATTAATTAAGTCAGTGGTTTAAAAAGTTGACAAAAGAAAAAGTTAATGAACCATAATACAAATCGATAGTGTAAAATAAATCAACGAATACAATAAATTAAGTCGATGAACATAAAAACAATAATTTAATGGTTATATAAGTCAACAAATAAAAAAGTCAACCAATACAAATATAAATCAACAGTTGAAAACAAGTCGACGAATCTGAAAATTAAGTTAATGAACACAAAAACAATAAGTCAATGGTTATATAAGTCGACAAAGGAAAAAGTCAACCAATATAATTATAAATCTATAGTTGAAAATAAATCGACGAATCTGATGATTAAGTCGACGAACAAAAAAAAGAAAGTCAATGGTTATATAAGTCGACAAAGAAAAAAATCAACCAATACAAATATAAATCCATAGTTGAAAATAAGTCGACCAAACTGAAAATTCAGTCGACGAACAAAAGAAATTAAGTCAATAGTTTAAATAAATCAATAGAGTAAAAAATCAATGAAGAAAAATATAAATCAACTGTGTAAAATAAATCGACTTACTTAATTATAATTTTAGTTGAAAAAATTACGATTAATTAACCATATAGTTTTTTTTTTGTTTTAAAAAATAAATATGAATTGTTAATAAATTAAACTTGATTTTATAATTTACACTAATCAATTTTTGATTGTCAACATATTTATATGATAATTTGTTCAATATTAAGGGTAGTTTGTCAATGTTGTAAAATTTGGTATACTTTTCCAATTTTCAACAAGTTTTATGGTATACAATCCAATTTTCTCATAAATAAAATGGCTATACGTTGGCGAGATTTTATTGGTCCTAAACCAGCAAAATGGTTAGTTCTGTGTTCAACTAAAGGTAATATTCAGATCAAACAAGTGAGGAAGAAGAGACCAAAAAAGATTGGTGGAGCAAATGTATATAGGAGACGGAGAAGTAACAAAATATAGACAAGATGCAAGAGATATAGAGGAGGAGATAGAGTAGAGATACTGAAAATGCTTGCTTGGTCGGTCCAGTATCATAATGAAAATATCCGCACAAATTCATTTGTATTTGTGTTTTGTACTTCTCTTTAACGACCACTCCTTGCCAAATAATATACCTGTTCAGTTCCACAGATTTTCTAGTTTTCGATGAATGTGATCGATCATCATAATGAATGAATATCACCTTGTATTTCTAAGTCACCAGATCAAACAATTATTTTTAACTACACCTATACCTCTACTTCTATATATATATTAAATATTGACACATAAATCATTGTATAACACTAAACTTTTTTTCTTTGGTCAAGAATAAAAAGATGGATGGCATGAGAAATCTACAGGAATAACCTTTCAACAACCTGTTTGTGAGAGAGCCTGTGATATTACTCTTTCGACATACCAAAACAATTATGTCTTTATACAAATCCATAGCTTCTCTTTCTGCTAAACAACTACCCTCTCGCGCCTTTTCACCTGAAAATTTGAATCAAAGGAAACGGTGTTGTCTTTGTCAGAGGGATTCACCATTGCAACACCATGATTGAAAACTCAATATCACACAACAAGAACTGACTTAAGACACAGGGCTATTGATCTTAAAGTATGATGATATGATCAATGAAACAGAATATGAAACCTACCTTGGTATCAATGAGTTTCACCAATCATGGTCCATCGTCAAAATCATCATCCACAGAGTTTTCTTGGCAGATAAACGTCATATCCTCAACTGGATTAGATACAACAGCAGGATGAGGCTCCCACATCATCGCCTCGTTACCCTGTGCACTGTTCTCAACATCTTGCTCCTCTGCAGCTTGTTCAGTCTCATTAAACAGTTGGTCTGCTGCTCCTTGATCCCCATCCAAACCAGAGGGCTCAACAGTCTTTGGGTCTGAACCCATCTCAGTCTCCGTTTGTTCTTCATCCCCGTTACACGCTACAGTGACAGCTTCTTGTTCCTCTGATTGCTCCGCAGTTTCCTTCTTCGGCCTCTTCCATTTCTTAGTGGATGAAGTACCATCATCCTCAAAATCTTCTTCTTCTCTATCTCTGTGTAGATACACCCACAGTTTCTTCTCTGAGTCGAATTGGACACAAGGGTCCCTCTCATAGTGCAAACGATCCAGGGCCCCACTCACAACTTGATTCACCTGTGCATCGGTCACATCCTCCACGATATACTGCGAGTCTCTTATTAAGGTACAAACATCAGCTCTTGTCCCAATACTACTAGGCAATCTGGAAGCAGCATCTCTAACAAGACACAGAATTGTGACATGTGGAGGTCTCTCGCGTTGCAACATAAAATGATCCCGAGCTTTTGAGGTTGGCTTTCCTCCGCCTCTTCTCAGAGGAGCAACAATCGACTTCTTACCATCCGCAGCTGTGTACACAAAGGCTCTGTCCGGAATTGAGTACCTCAGAAATTCTTCTTTTCGGAAATAAGCTCTTGCTTCATCGGAACTCTGGGAAATCGTGCTAAGGCTCTTTTGAGCTCTCAGATCCTTGAACCTTTCTTTCTCGTCAAGGTTACACTGCATGAGTGACAACGGTGGCTCAGGAAGACTACCGATTTGCTGAAGAGTTTCCTGGCCATTTTTCAGCCAATTAGCAAATGAATCAACCAACTTCACAAGCATCTTGTGCGGGAGACCCCAGGCTTCAGGCGATGTTACCTCTTCAACAGTCTCTTGATCAGAAGGAGGTAGAACAGGGCCAATCCAAGACCAGCATTTTGTGGACCTCTCATATGTTACAAGTGGCTTCCAACCCTTTGCCCCTAAAGGCGAGGTTTTCGAGGAAAAGATTTTCAGAACCCCTCTAATCAAATCCTTGAGTGGCTCTTGTGTCTCGAGGATACAAGGATCTCCCGGGTTTGACTTCACGCAGCTAACAATCTCCTGGATAGTGAGGGTTGGCAAGTTCCCATTTCCCTGCTGTGGCGACTTGTTATCCTCTGCATCCTTGGACATGGGAGCACCATTTTCTCCAGATTCATGTTCTGCATTCTCCACAGCCATAGGTTTGCTAACATCTAACAAATCTTCAGGACGCGAACTTACCATTGCCATACGCACGGCTGTCAGAAGATGTATAATGGAGAAAGAGAAGCCAGTGTGCACTGTTGGTGTGATCAACACAAACGGTTTCTTCTGCGGCTTGGTTTCCACCTCTACTTCACTTGCTCCCTTTCCTGCTGTCGGTGTTTCAGAGGTTTCCAGTTCGAGAAAACCAACATCAACCTCCATTTTCTTCTTTCCCTTTCTCTTTGAGGCAATAATATTTTCAACCGGCTGTTGAGTGTCAGAATAAAGCTGCAGCTCACCATTATCATCCCTCCTCTCCATGTCCATCAGAGACTCTCTAGCCTTCCTCTTTTTGGACACAGCACTGCAAGTAACCAACAACCTGGCCTCTAAATTTTCATCACCACTATTACCATCTCCCTCAGAGACCTGATATCTCCTACCATGTCGACCCCGAGCACTATCATTAACCAACGTTCTCATCTTAAATGATTCGTCATCTTCATCAAAGCCTCTTTTTCTCCCGGACAAATTTGGCTTTGCAGATGGTCTCTGAAACTGTGGTCTATCAGTCATTTGCTCTCTTGTCTGGCTATTCTTGTTTGGACTGAAAAACTCCTTCCTGCTGTTTCTGTCCTTCACATCACTCAAGCCTGTGATAGGGCCATCTTCAAAATCTCGAGAGGAATAATTGTTTAAGGGACTTCTGTCACGCATCTTACCCTTTTGTTTTGCCTTGAAGGGGTGCTTCTCTGGCCCTGGCGCATAGATGTGTTCTCCATGTGGGCCTAAATATTTCAAGTAATCGCCCCTTCCATCAAGCAATTCATTCTCCAGCATATCTTTCTTTCTGGATTTCATTTTTCTACTATCTTGCCCGGATTTGAGTACTGGAAAATGAGAATTATTCAGCCTACCAACAGTGAAGGATGATTTGTTTCGCATTAATCGTTTTCTCTCCTCATCATTATCATACCCCTCAGATGCATCCGACTCTGTATCATCATTTCCCATGATCATTCTGCTATCTCTGAATGCCGCAATACCAGACCTCGCATTTGGTACCACATTCACCCTAATCTTTTCCTGCACTTGGTTCTCGCCAAAATCAGAATTTAAGAATCGCTCGTTCATTTGTTGCATAGAAGCTCGATAAGATCTCAAACTAGTATCAGGTGAGTCCCTCTCAGACTTCATTTTTTTTCTTTTGCTATTCAAGTCATCAGATACATATCTGGGATCAACAGAAAAGCCATCTCCATGATTCTTCCCATGCCGATACAAATCCCCACGAAGGTCTGCCAGACTACCTTTTACAGGCTTCATCTGATCTGCATATCCACGAGGCTGAATATGATTTGCATATTTACTTGATTTTGCAAAATTGCTGTGAGACTGCCTTGATGAATATGGTGGACCCATGAAATGTTCAGAAAGGGGTTCACCCTCTCTTAAAAACTTGTGTTTCTTTCCAGGTCTCGAGAATCCAGATTTCTCTCTAACAACATTATCCCGATCTCGTCGAGAACCCCTTCCAAAGAGTGGATCCTGGTCATCATCATCATCAATATTATCTTCTGACCCAAGAACCAAACCTGAACCATACTTCTGCCTTACGAGAGAAGAAGTGTTGTAGGCAGAGTTACCTAACCCATTATAACCTGAAGCAAATGGCCCAACAGACGTTTTAGCAAATGGAAATTTCAGTGTTCCTGTCTTTGACTTTGGTTTGCCATATCTATCCTGTTCTACAGTCGTCAGTTGCCGCCGGCTAGGAAATTCCAAACCTGAATCAACACCATAACTAGAATGACGGGCCATTTTGTTTTGCACAGACTTCTGATCTTTTACCTTTCTGTTCCAAGGTACATCAAACAGTTCTTCCTTCTCTGATGAATCCTCCTCAAAATCTTCCTTTTTCTCACGCATTAAAGTCTTTTGGCTTTTCACAATATTCAGAACACGAAGCTTTTCATCAATACTATACCCTTTACAACTTGCCCAAGCATCCCTTGTCTGACAAAGATTCACAACCATGTCATTATGATACTTCCTCAGAGTATGATAATGCTTGGTCCGTAGAAACAAATCACGCCCCTCAAGATAAAGCGTGTTCCTCGGTTCACACTGCCCACCTTTCAACATATCAAACAGTTTCTTAATCGGACTACCAAAGTGGAAATTACTACCCTGAAAAAGCTCTTTCAAAGTAACCATAAACGTGAGCTGATCAACATCAGGTAGATAGCTAGAGAGACTAAACCGCTCCTCCTCAGTAAGAGACTCATTCCAAACATCAACAGTGAGTATATCTTCAAGATGTTCAAGATCATACAACTCAAAAGGAATACTACAAGTCACGTTCCCTACCTGACAAAACTCAGCACCAGTTTCAGACAATTCAAGCAAATCAAAATCATCAGAGCCAGCTCCAGAATCATCTTCATCAAAATCATCACCATCATCTTCCTCATCCTCAGAATCAACATTAGCAATTGAATTTTTACGTTTCTCTTCTTCTTCTTCGTAACTTGACATAGTTTCACCACTGCCATGTGAGTACTCTGAATCAAACCTAGAAACCTTGACGTTACTCTTCTCAATCGCCATCACGCATCAAAACCCCAAATCCCACTCAAAGTAATGAATCTTAACCCTAACACATACCAAAATCAAAAAACACAAATCCCACAAAAAAAAATCAGAATCGAACAAGAAAAATCAGAATCAAAATTGTAAACTCTACAGCACAAATTGGATCAGAATTGAAAAGATTTTCGATGAATAAGATCAGAATACCTCAGATTTTCTGCAGAATCGAACAAAATTGGAGCTTTGCGAGCAAAAACTTGAGAAGGAACTCGATGGAAAGAAAAAGGGGGAAAAAGATGAATGTGGAGGAAACCCTAGAAGAATAAATAAGGAGATAAACTAAAGAGGAGAAGAAGACGGTGACCGAGAGAGAGAGAGAGGGTTGAAGAAGACGAAGCTGACGTGGAAGGAAGCAGAGCCGTCAGATTAGTGAGGGTTATGTGAAAAGACGAAAAAGGGCAAGACCACCAGAGAGTTAGGGCATAGTAGGACGAAGAAGACGGTGATTTTCGCTTAAAGTGGTTGGGAAAGAGACGGACCGAGTCTACACGAGTCGACTCGGAGCGAGTTAGAGAGGGAAGAGAAAGACGATCCAGCTTGGCCTGATTTCTCACTTTTACTGACGTGGCACATTCTAATCCGACGTCGTTTTTTATATATACTATTTGCTTCTTCTTTTTGTCAACGTAAAAGGGATAAAATAATGTTTCTTTTTAATGTAAAAAATAATATAATATCTCAATTAATCTAACCATATTGGAAAACTCTTTTTATTTTTTGTTGTTGACTTGTTGTTATCAAATTCTTTTTCATATAACTAAGACGTACAATGAAATTACTTTTCGAAAAACAACAAACCCACTTAAAAACATAACACAAAGCTACTCGGAATATAACACACTTTAGGTGGAAGACAAAAGTATATATTCTCTATGTATTTGAAATAATGATCTTTTACATTTTTTCTTGGAAGACTTACTAAAATAACCTTCTTAGATTTTGGTTTAACTCAAACAACCTTCTTAGATTTTAATTACTGGGGCTATTTTCGAGTCCGTTTTACCCATTTTCCTTTGATAACAAAAAACGTATTTACGAAAATGCCATTAATGAAACGCGCCAAGCAGACGCGAAAGTTTCCCGCCTAAAAAAAATAAGTCTACCGCTATGTGATGGTAGACTTATTTGAGTTCTGGTAGACTTATTTTTTTGTCTGTAGACTTATTTGAGGAGCGGTAGACTTATTTTTGAGCGGTAGACTTATTTTGTCTCCTTTGGTGGTAGACTTATTTCCGAACGGTAGACTTATTTTCTCTGCGGTAGACTTATTATCCCGTAGCGGTAAACTTATTTTTTGCGGTAGACTTATTATCCCGTAGCGGTAAACTTATTTTTTGCGGTAGACTTATTATTCGAGTGGTAGATTTATTTCCGTAGACTTATTTTCAGCGGTAGATTTATTTTTGTTCGATGGTAGATTTATTTTGCCTGGTAGATTTGTTTCCTTTGGTGGTAGATTTTTAGTCATAGTAGCGGTAGATTTATAGTGACGGTAGACTTATTTTAGTAGCGGTAGACTTATAATTTGCGGTAGACTTTTTTATCGTGGTGATAGATTTCTTTTGTGTTTAGTAGTGGTAGACTTATTGTAGTAGTGGTAGACTTATAGTTAGCGGTAGACTTATTTCGTATTTTCGGTCAACGAAACCAACCATTGACTGGTAGACTTATTTTTTTAGGATCAATGGTGGTAGACTTATGCGTTTTTAGCGATAGAAGCGGTAGATTTGTTTTTACCCAGGTTTAGTGATGGTAGACTTATTTTCAAACTTAGTGACAGTAGACTTTTTTCACATTAGACATTTGGTAGACTTATTTGTGATAGCGGTAGACTTATTGTATTTGGTGGTAGACTTATTTCCTGTTTAGGAATTTATAGTGGTGGTAGACTTATTTTCGAACTTAGTGACGGTAGACTTATTTGTGATAGCGGTAGACTTATTTCCTGTTTAGGAATTTATAGTGGTGGTAGACTTATTTTCGAACTTACTGACGGTAGACTTATTTGTGATAGCGGTAGACTTATTGTACTTGGTGGTAGACTTATTTCCTGTTTAGGAATTTATGTGGTGGTAGACTTATTTTGGTAGGTGGTAGAGTTAGTTGCAGGGAACGGAAATGTCGATTTTACCCTTTCAAAATAGACAAATTTGCACGAAAAACCAGCAACAATGGTGATGAACTAGGGTTTACAGCCGCATAGGTTTGATCTTTGCGAAGTGATTTTTTGAACTTTCCTTGTTTTCTAAAGTTCTTTTCGAACGAGTGAACCTGTTGGAGTGAACTTGAACGAGGTCGAATGGAACAAATTGTTCTTGTTTGTGGTAGATGGAGCTTTTCGAAGAATGGATGGGTGTTCGAGGTTGACAACTCAAAAGGTGGTAGAGTTCTTGGGTTAGATCATGCAACCTCGTTCAACAATTTCCTTCGAATGGTGTATGAAGATTTCGGAATCGATGAACAAATTTTCGAGGTAAAATTGAGTTACCTTTTACCAAGCTTAGCTCTAGATACACCACCGATTTCGTTACAAATTCAAGACAGTTCAAGAGTTTTGTACAACAATATAAGAAGGAAATGATTCGTCTATGCGTGGAGATTAGTGAAAAAGAAAAAAAACAGTTTAAAAGAGAGAGAAGTGGATGCAAGAAGGGAGAACCTATAGATGAAGATGATGAAGATGATGAAGATGATGAAGATGATGATTGTAGATTTGACTATTGCGACGATTCAGATGGTGCAAGCTCGGACGATGATGAATACGGGAGGCGTGGTAGACTTTCAGATGATGAAGACGACGCCCCCATGGAAACTCTACCACCGAAGAAAAGGGGTCTACCATCGATTCCAGATGGCGTAAAGTTAGAAATGAGGTCGGTAGACTTAGCGGTTGGGCAACGTTATGCCACAAAGGAGGACTTGGAGAGGAGATTGGAGATTATTTCTGTTGCACGTAAGTTTGACTTTAACGTCGGACACTCAACTCCAACGTTGTTGACGGTTAGTTGTTGGGTGGAAGGATGTACGTGGAGGGTTCGTGCTTCAACTATTGAAGACAGTCCCAGTTTCCATATCAAGACTTATAATGGAAACCACTCTTGTTCTGTGACTGATCGTTCAACCCGTGCTCGTAAAGCAATGTATCATGTGTTAGGTCGTCTCTACAAAGATTTCATTGGTGGTGTTGGACCAACAGTCTTGCCAAGTCATGTTGCCGATGCTATAAGGAAACGTTTCAGAATAAAGGTACTTTAAACGATGGTAGACTTATTTTCTGTTTGATGGTAGACTTATTGTTGTTCGATGGTAGACTTATTTTCTGTTTGATGGTAGACTTATTGTTGTTCGATGGTAGACTTATTGTTGTTAGATGGTAGACTTATTTTCTGTTTGATGGTAGACTTATTTTCTGTTTGATGGTAGACTTATTGTTGTTCGATGGTAGACTTATTTTCTGTTTGATGGTAGACTTATTTTCTGTTTGATGGTAGACTTATTTTCTTTTTGATGATAGACTTATTTGCCTTTGATGGTAAACTTATTTCCGTTTGATGGTAGACTTATTGTTGTTCGATGATAGACTTATTTTCTGTTTGATGGTAGTTTTATTTTGTGTGTGATGGTAGACTTATTTCTGTTTGATGGTAGACTTATTTTCTGTTTGATGGTAGACTTATTTTGTGTGTAATGGTAGACTTATTTCTGTTTGATGGTAGACTTATTTTCTCTTTGATGGTAGACTTATTTGCCTTCGATGGTAGACTTATATTTGTTTGACGGTAGACTTATTATTGTTCGATGGTAGACTTATTGTTGTTCGATGGTAGACTTATTTCTGTTTGATGGTAGACTTATTTTCTCTTTGATGGTAGACTTATTTTGTGTTTGATGGTACACTTATTTTCGTTTGATGGTAGAGTTATTCTCGTTTGATGGTCACAGGTTGAGTATTGGAAAGCCCATCGAGCATTAAAGTATGCAAGGCAATTGGTTAGAGGAAGCGCTGAGAATGGGTACGAAGAACTTCCCACGTACTTATACATGATTAGGAGAGCTAATCCAGGGACACTTATAAAGCTGGAAGTCGATGGTGAAAATAGGTTCAAGTTTCTTTTCCTTGCATTTGGCGCAAGCATACATGGTTTGAAGTATATGAGGAAGGTAGTTGTGGTGGATGGGACATATTTGAAAGGTAAGTACAAAGGTACTTTACTGATTGCCACGACACAAGATGGAAATTTTAACATATTTCCTATTGCTTTCGGTGTTGTTGATACTGAGAATGATGAGTCTTGGGAGTGGTTCTTTAGACAGTTAAGCCGAGTAATCGCAGATGATGAAGGTCTTGCGATTATCTCAGATAGGCATAGATCAATATCGAAGGCGATTGGGAAGGTATACCCGCGTGCTTCTCGTGGTATTTGCACATATCATCTGCATAAAAACATTTTGCTGAAATTCAAAGGTGGAGAATCATTCGGACTAGTGAAGAAGGCAACGAAGGCGTATACACTTCAAGAGTTTAATGAGTTATTTGGGAAGATTGAGGCGTTGTATCCTGCTCTTCATACTTATTTAGAGGGAGCCGATGTTCGTTTATGGACTCGTGTGCATTTTTCCGGTCATAGATACAACTTCCTAACAAGTAACATAGCGGAATCTATTAATAAGGTCCTATCTCCTGCGCGCGGGTATCTAGTAGTGGAACTTCTGGATACTATTAGGTCGATGTTGACAAGGTGGTTTGCTACAAGAAGGAAAAAAACAAGTTTAATGACCACAACCTTGACCACTGCGGTGGAAAAACAGCTTCAGGTAAAATATTTGTTATGGTAGATTTAATAAGCATATTGTGGTAGATTTAATTTGCATGTGGTAAAGTAGATTTAATAGGCATGCTATGGTTGATTTATAGACAACTGAGGGTAGATTAATACTTGTTTGCCTTTTTCGTAAACAGGATAGGGTTGAGAACGCTAAGCTTTGGACTGTGCAAGAGATTAATGACAACGAAATAGAAGTAATGTTGGGGTCATCATTGCATGTGGTGAATCTAACATCAAATAGTTGTACTTGCAAAAGGTTTGACAAGGATAGAATTCCTTGTGTTCATGCCATTGCAGCAGCGGAAACAGTGAAGAAGTCACGGATCGCCCTTGCACATCCCTACTTCCATACAAAGAACTTGTTCAAGGGTTACTCAAAAAGTATTATGCCACGAGATATTGCGCTTCCAGCGCCGGAAATTGTGGCAACAAAAGTCTGTAAACCTCCGGTTGTGCGGGAACCACTAGGTAGGCCAAGACTTTCCCGGATTAAAAGTGCTTTAGAAATAGCCATGGCTCGGAAACGAAGTAGGAAAGAACCCAAGTGCTCAAACTGTCTTCATCATGGCCACAATCGTGCGACTTGCAAAGCTTAATCATGTATGTTATGTTTTGTAATTTGATTAACATAATGGTTACGAAACACATAGGAAACAGAAAATAAGTCTACCATCGAACAACAATAAGTCTACCATCAAACAGAGAATACGTCTACCATCATACGAAAATAAGTCTAACATCGAACAGAAAATAAGTCTACCATCAAAGGAAAATAAGTCTACCATCAAACAGAAAATAAGTCTACCGTCAAACAAATATAAGTCTACCATCGAAGGCAAATAAGTCTACCATCAAAGAGAAAATAAGTCTACCATCAAACAGAAATAAGTCTACCATCGCACACAAAATATGTCTAACATCGAACAGAAAATAAGTCTACCATCAAAGGAAAATAAGTCTACCATCGAAGAGCTAAAAAGTCTACCATCGAAGGCAAATAAGTCTACCATCAAAGAGAAAATAAGTCTACCATCAAACAGAAATAAGTCTACCATTACACACAAAATAAGTCTAACATCGAACAAAAAATAAGTCTACCATCAAAGGAAAATAAGTTTACCATCGAAGGCAAATAAGTCTACCATCAAAGAGAAAATAAGTCTACCATCAAACAAAAATAAGTCTACCATTACACACAAAATAAGTCTAACATCGAACAAAAAATAAGTCTACCATCAAAGGAAAATAAGTTTACCATCGAACAAATATAAGTCTACCATCGAAGGCAAATAAGTCTACCATCGAACAAATATAAGTCTACCATCAAAGGATAATAAGTCTACCATCAAACAGAAAATACGTCTACCATCAAACAGAAGATGGTCTGATTGAAGGTTTACCATACCATTAAATGAAATTAAGTCTGAAAATGTTGTCAATACGTTTTCGCTACAGAAGTCTACCAAACTTTCGAAGGACCACTAAATCTACTCCAATGGTGATACTAAACATGGTCCTTCGAAAGTATGCAAAATATCCAATAAGTGTACTACCAAATGAAAATAAATCTACCACTGCATACACAAAAGTCTATGACTACATACACAAAAGTCTACCATGACGTTAAATCCGACTATCTTGAATCTGTCTGTAACGGGACTTTGTCGTCTGGATTAGTGCGTGGGTTTGGGTCGGAGACCTGTATGGCCAGGTCAATAAATGGTGCCTCCTCCAGGATATCAGCCGCAAGTTTTAGACGAATAGCAGACACAGTTGCATCGCAAATCCCATCCATTGTATGTCCTAGAGCTAGACACTCTAAGAATTTCACAGTGTAGACATCACAGTCGCCTGATTGGATGTTTTGGGGTACGTTTGATTTTTTCTGTAGAATTGAAACGCAGCCTCACTCATCCCCTTCCTTTTTTCAGGTGGTGCAACAGCTTTAAGCAACATAGGAATCATCTTCGTGTATGGTCTGCATGACTCGGCCACAACGTCGTCCTTGTAACCCGAGATGATGCTATCGTAACATTTGACATTCCTGTTAACAAAGTCTACCACAACACCCACCCAATGCACGTCGTTGATATTATGAGCTATGTACAATGTATCAACATCCGTTACCCATTTCTTGTGGGTTGGACAAAACGTGGGAGTTAGGCCATTGTACATGTTGAAATACCCCTCGCCGAATAAAAAGGTCTTCTCTTTACCTTTGCAGTTCCATTTGTACTCCTGACACCAAAGATTCCCAAATATCGGATCCAGAAAGGTTATCCTTTCACTGGTAAAAGGGGTAGGACGTTGCATAGCCCTTTTTCGCAACATGTCCATTGCAGCCCCCATTTGCTGCAAAATAATTTAACCAAAAGTAAATAAACCTGGCACAAAAATTATAGATAAGTCTACCATCAAACAAAAATAAGTCTACCATCGAACAACAATAAGTCTACAATCAAACAGAAAATAAGTCTACCATCAAAGGAAAATAAGTCTACCATCAAAGGAAAATAAGTCTATCATCAAACGAAAATAAGTCTACTATCAAACGAAAAAAAGTCTACTATCAAACGAAAATAAGTCTACCATCAAACGAAAATAAGTCTACCATCAAATGAAAATAAATATACAATCAAAATTAAGGCAATAGTAGATTTATTTACCTCACTATTTAGCCATCCATATCGAGTGTGTGACCACATTTCTTTAGCTGTCATAATTCCCAAATACAACTCCACTAGTGGCAAAGTGTTTTCTAATGGGTTGTCTCTGACATAGAACCATATGTCAAATGGTTAGAAGGATGAAATTTTTGGTGTATTGAATAAGACGTTTCTATTAAAATGACTATTAAAAGGACAAATGACTTACAAATCTTGATTCACGTACTCGATCAACTTTTCCTCCCTATGCTGGTCCACCGGCTTAAAAGGATTGTAGACAGCGGAAGAAGGAACTGTACGAGCCATGATTCGTACGGTCCCGGAGTGTCCTATAAATGGGGACTTCTGAGACGGAGCAAGATTTTTATTGCGAGCTACGGGGGGAACCTCCAAATCATCTTTGTCTGACAACTTTGTAAGAGCATCAAAAGCAATGGTCAGTGCATCATTGACCTGCTTCGCCTTTATATCATCAGCATCATCAGATGATGTTGTTGAGTACGCGTAATGCATCATTTTGCGCCGACTAGGAGGTGTAAGAAAATCAGAATCAGATCTTTCCTTCTCTTTCCCAGCATCAGCAATAGCATCTTTTGTCTACAAGTTAAGGATTGAGTCAAATAAGTCCCAATAAGTCTACCACTAAGTACAAATAAGTCTACCATCAAACGAAAATAAGTCTACCATCAAACAAAAATAAGTCTACCATGAAACAGAAAATAAGTCTACCACTAAGTACAAATAAGTCTACCGTCAAACAAAAATAAGTCTACCGTCAAACAAAAATAAGTCTACCATATACGTACCAGATCGTGGATTTCGACACAGTCAGCTCCTGTCTTCCTTTTAACCGGTGTAGATTTCGTCTCCTTATCTTTAAACGTTAATCTTTTACTCTACAGCTCCAAACAATGTATAAGGAATGAGTCAAATGGAAGTAAGAAAATTTGTTGAAAATCAAACTACAAAGGAGAATTACTTCCCACCTTCAAACCAAAAAAAGTCTACCATCAAACGGAAATAAGTCTACCATCAAAGGAAAATAAGTCTACCATCAAACAGAAAATAAGTCTACCATCAAACGAGAATAACTCTACCATCAAACGAAAATAAGTCTACCATCAAAGGAAAATAAGTCTACCAGCAAACGAAAATAAGTCTACCATCAAACATAAAATAAGTCTACCAACAAACACAAAATAAGTCTACCAACAAACACAAAATAAGTCTACCAACAAACACAAAATAAGTCTACCATCAAACAGAAAATAAGTCTACCATCAAACACAAAATAAGTCTACCATCAAACGAAAATAAGTCTACCATCAAACACAAAATAAGTCTACCATCAAACACAAAATAAGTCTACCATCAAACACAAAATAAGTCATCTATATACGTACCAGATCGTGGATTTCGACACACTCAGCTCCTTTACTCCTTTTATCCGCTGTAGATTCCGTCTCCTTCTCTTTAAGAGTTATTCTTTTTCTCTACAGCTCCGAACAATGTATAAGTAATGAATCGAATGGAAGTAAGAAAATTTGTTGAAAATCAAACTACAATGGAGAATAACTTCCCACCTTCTTTTTAGCTTCAACCTTCTCCAAGGCTGTTAAAGGTTTGCTTTTCTGTTTGCTTTTCTGCACAGGTGCCACAGATTTGCTTTTCCCTTTCCGCTGGTCAGTTCGTGTAGCCTTTTCATCCGGCTTTCTAACTACACGGCTAACTGCCAAATTTGTTTTTGTTGTTGGTTGTTGTTCCATCCAAGACTGTTAAGAAAAGAATTTGGAAAAATGTTCAAACATCTCTATAAGTTCATATAAGTCTACTATAACACACTAATAAATCTACCACGCCTTAACATAGAAGTTCAGGAAAACATGTAAATAAGTCTAAAACATGGTTCCCATATATCTACCATCGGCTTAGAAAAGACTCTTACGTACCAGATCATCGTCCTCCACAAATGCATCTCCGCCATCTCCCGTGTATGATTGTTCATCTACCCCAGTCAAGACATTCCCTTTTCCCTCCAGAGCTGTAAGCCTAGTATCAAAGTTGATAATTGTGCTCGCCATTCCCTGAAGGAGCTTAAGCACTTCAGCAATATCTCCACCTTCGGTCTCCTTCTTTTTCTTTAGTTTTGGAATGTTTTTTATTTGGATAGCCAAATCGCATTCCTCTTCCCTATCCTCTTCAGATCTCATCTTCCTCTTCCCATACTTCACCTTCTCCTTCTCCTTCTTTTTCTCTTTCTTTTCAGCCGGAGAGTCATCCTCATCCTCACTTTCTTCAACAACAACCTTAGCCTTGATCTTCTTGCTCTTCTTTATGTTCTTTTTCTTTTCAACAGGAGAGTCATCCTCATCCTCATCATCATCCTCACTTTCCTCAACCCCCTTAGCCTTGTTCTTCTTTTTCTTAGAACCCGGAGAGTCAGCTTTAGTCTTACTCTTCTTTTTCTTAGAAACCGGAGCATCTAACTCCCAAAAATCTTCATCCATGCATCCACCAAGAATGTCGCGGATCATGTTATTAAGTTTGAAATCTTCTGCATCAATCCATGTAGGGTAAATGAATTCGAGAGGCTTCACCACTAAGTGTCTGATACGAACCTATAAAGAACATTATTGCAAAAACAAAGAAAGAGATTATTAGTAAAAGTCTACCATCAAAGAGCTAAAAAGTCTACCAGCAAATGAAAATAAGTCTACCATCAAAGGAAAATAAGTCTACCATCAAACAGACAAATAAGTCTACCATCAAAGTGCTAAAAAGTCTACCATCAAAGAGCTAAAAAGTCTACCATCAAAGACCTAAAAAGTCTACCATCAAAGAGCTAATAAGTCTACCATCAAACAAAAATAAGTCTACCATCAAATGAAAATAACTCTAACATCAAACAGACAGTAAGTCTACCATCAAACAGACAGTAAGACTACCATCAAACAAAAATAAGTCTACCATCAAACAAAAATAAGTCTACCATCAAACTGAAATTACCTTGTTATCCTCCTCCATCACCTGTTCCAGGTTGTACCTTCCTCGGCTTCCACCCCAACGTAGCATAGGAACACCTCCTTCTCTTCTCCTCCCAAATCTTTCCCCTAAAATGGGAACTGCCTCGTAAATCGAAACAAGCAACCCATGAACACACCCATGGAGTGTGATCTTTTTCATGTCCGTCACTTGCATGGACGAAATCAGAGATTCAAAGGACACTCGTCCCCATGGATACCTCTCGAAAGCCTCGGGATCCATCACCCTTTTTGCAGCTTTCAAAGGGATTCTACTATCACGAGCGTAACCATACACTCCAACATGCAAAATAAACAACAGAGCTATCATTCTCTTCTTCTCCTCACTCCACGTCCTGATTTTTTCAAACAGGACCAACAGCTCAGACCACTTTGGTCCCTCCCCAACTGGGACACCAATTTCTTCCCAAAACTGTGTGTGGTCAATGTCCCAACCATCATTTGCATCAGCCTCACCACAGTTCATCTGGGTTACCTCTTCAAACTCATTCAACGAAAATCTAACTGGCCGACCACCAAACAAGGACCACATCTCATAGAACCTTGCAGTTTTCAATTGGTTTGAGAGGAAATGAGTCACCGTCGCACCTGAGAAATAGAATTTCCGTGCAGCAAGCTTCAGAATTATTCCAACTGAGGAATTATTCATTATATCATTGTACACGTCTTCACCAACCGCTTCCCCCATTTTCTCAAAGTCGTGCAACATGCAATTGTGATGCATGCTTCTTTGCCCCGATGGTGACAATCCAGCCGGAAACCTTCTCGATGGATATATCTTTCGCACAATCGAGGAAGTCATATCTGCACAAATCAGTAATTATAAGTCTCCATCACAACAAAATAAATCTACCATCAAATGAAAAGTAAAATAATTCTTCAACATAAAATAAATCTACCATTACATATAATAAATCTACCATGTCATAAAATAAGTCTACCATCAAACGAAAATAAGTCTACCATCAAACGAAAATAAGTCTACCATCAAACAAAAATAAGTCTACCATCAAATCAAAATAAGTCTACCATCAAACAGAAAATAAATCTACCATCAAACGAAAATTAAGTCTACCATCAAACAGAAAATAAGTCTACCATCAAACAAACATAAGTCTACCATCAAATGAAAATAAGTCTACCATCAAACAGAAAATAAGTCTACCATCAAACAAAAAATAAGTCCCATTAAACAAAAAATAAGTCTACCATCACATAAAATATAAGTGTACCATCACATAAAATAAATCTACCGCTACTTAAAATAAATCTACCACCACAGAGATTAACAAATCTACGATACCAATCTTTTCTCTTACTTTATCTGCGAATATCGACGCCGGAATCTTGGTTTTCACAACCGAAACTGAAATAAATATACAGATTTCAGATTAGGGTTTTCGTCATTCATACAAGACTTCCACAAACCAAACCAAAAACGGTTAGAATAAACTGAATACCTCTTTTCAATGCACGAAATCGATAACCCACCGCTTGACGGAACTTTGCTTCGCCGGAATTTCGAAAACCTAAAACCGACGGACGCAAAATTTACTTCAAATTCCGTAAAAACTCCTTACCGAAAACTCGTCATGGATAGAGAAGGCGAAAACTCATTAAAGAAATCGAAACTTACCGTCAAATCAACGTCGCTTGAACAATCGCCAAAATCGCCGGTTACGCAGAAGGTGAAGAAGAAGAACGTTTTTTGCGTTTAGTTTTTTTTTCCTTTTTTTTATATGTTCAGTTTTTTTTTTTTAGTGGCAAAACCGTTAATAAACGGTTTTGCCATTTTTTAAAGGTCTTTGTAACATTTTTTAGAAAAAAAATTAGAGCTCAAACATATAAAGGTCTTTTGAGTAAACCATATATCTAAGAAGGTCTTTTGAGTAATTATCTCTTTTTTCTTTGTGTTTCGAAAGATTGATTTTTTACATTTCAATTACTACTTTTTTTGCTTTATCACTTAAATTCATGGCAAATATTTGTTTTACCCCGTAAAGTTGCATACCTTTTTTATTGGAAAACAAAAAAGTAACTATAAATAAATAAATAAATTATAAATAAATACAAATAGTTACTGTGTCTTAATATGTGTGAAAAATTCTAAACATCAATCTTTCAAATACAAAGGGAGTATTTTGTAGTATGTCTACCGCATAGTTTCTTAAAGACAAGAGAGCTTTCTCGGGGCGTTAAGGCACCTCAACCCTCCAAGGGGCCTCTTTACCACCTGGCCTGAGCTCCTCTAGTGGGTTAAACGCAACTCCACTAACTCCCCTTCACTCCTAAAAAACGTGGTAATTCAGGCTACAATATTTCATTTGTGGAAGCAAAGGAACAACGTCCTTCACAACCTCATCTCCATACCACATGAAGTTATCTTCAAGGGAATTGATCGTGAAGTGCGTAATATCTTATCCGCAAGACGTCATCGGAATCATTTCACAAACCTTTTGTCCTTATGGTTTAGATGATTATTGTAACTAGGTTTCTTAAACCATCTTGAGTACTCCCTTGTTTTTTTCTCTTTTTTACCATGGGTGTACAAACTTTAGACTTCCTTGTTGTAAGTTCTATTTTCTCATTTATATGATATTTACATTTTAGCAACAAAAAAAAAAGTTTTGGTATAGAAATCGATCTCATAGACCCTTCTAGTGCTACCGATATGCCGTGTTGGGCAAACCGAGCTTAGCAATTTCAATTATAGCCAAAGTTTAAAGCCTGATCTAGTACGATACTAGGAAATATAGGGCTCGGATATTGATAATGCTTTTTAGATTATGATGTTCGAAGTTGATTTGTTTACGTAATACATCTCTACATGTGAAAATTTTATCCAAAATGGACTACCAAGTGGATGGATCATTACCCTTATAAACAAAACAAATATGTAAGTTTAAATTTGAAACTAAATAAAGAATTAATTGTTGTGAAACAAATAATGAATGCCTATCAAATCACACATCCTACAAATAATCTCATGGTGTAGTAAACTTTTTTTTTTTTTGATTTTTAAGCTTGGTCGTGGGTGAGCTGGTGTAGTAAACTCACATGAGTTCTAAGATATGTATTTTGCTTATAAAAAGAGACCATTCTCTAAATACACACAAGAGTTTAACAAATACAAGAATTATTTCAATTTCTTTTTTACTCACAATACATTATCATCACCGGCCGGTACCATTATTTGAGTTCTTAGAGAGCATCTCCAAAGGCAAACTTCATTTTTGTAGTTTCTGAAACTTCAGATTTGAAGTTTGGGTGTATTTTCTCCAAGGGTAAACTTCAAATAAAACTTCAAAATAATTTGTATTTTGCATTATAGTCCTCAACATTACTTATAAATATTATATTTTTTAATGGCTATAATCAACGCATCAATTAGAAGATCGCATGTATCCCTGCTGCTATCGATCCACAACCAAGAGATAAGAGTTTGCGAGACTATTTGCTAAAATATTTAATAGATTATGAGCACATCTTTAGATGTTCTATATGACCAATTTTAATCAAATAATAATAATCAAGGTTTCATGGGCCAAATAATTAATTAGATTAATTAGTAAAATGTAAATAAAAAAATTAGCGATTCTTGACCCTAAACAAAATTAGCTATTAGGCTCATGGAGATCTCAACTAACAAGGTTTTAAAACTTTATAATTACACTATATTGTAATTAAGATAAAATAAATCTTGCCAAAAATTTGTGATTGAGATATGGATTTGGATTTGGCAATGGATAATAAATCTAGGGAAATTAGGTGGAATAATATGTTTTGACATGTAAATTAATAAAGTAACATGTGTAATTAGAAAATTAGGTAACTAACAAAGAGAAAATTAAATTTGACTAATTTACCAAAAATAAATTCAATTAATGTTGTCAAATTTCATCACATTTAATGCTAATTTATTTGTAATAAATAAAGAAATAATAATTTCATCTAGAAATAAATTTAAAATTGAGATATAAAGAAAAACATTTCGTTGAAAACACAAATATTTTTTTTTCTTTTTTTCTACATTATATGTTTACTCAAAAATAGTCATAGTTTTTTTACCTTTCAGGATAATTAATTATTGTTTGAATAGATAAATTATATAGTAAACTATATCACAAATTAGAAACTATTGAAATAAATAGTGAACTATTTCATTATTCGCATTTAAATAAAAATAGTGAACTTTATTTTAATAAAACTAACTACTTGCTTTATATAATAAATTTCACACTAAAATTGTGTAATAGTGAACTATTTATGAATATATTCAAATATATGAAATAATGAACTATTGTTGAATATAACAAGTATACTTGATTGTTTGTGAATAAAATTAACTATATAAATAATTATTGTTTATTTGTAATTAACTACACATGGATATATATAACTAACTACATTTAAATATAGTTATATATAATATAATAGTGAACTTTTCTATGCGTGAATAGAAGTAGTATAGTTAACAGTTTGTAAAAAAATTAACTATGTAAATAATATATTCATAGTTTATAATTTGTGATAAAGCTAACTATATAATTTATCTATTCAAAAAATAATTAAATATTCCGATAAGTAAAAGACTATGACTATTTTGACTAAATGTATAATGTAAAAAAAAAGATAAAAAACATGTTTTCTTTATATGTCAATTTCAAAAAAATTAGATGCTATTATTTCTTTATTTATTACAAATAAATTAGCATTAAATGTGATGAAATTTGACAACTTGAATTGAATTTATTTTTGGTAAATTAGTCAAATTTAATTTTCTCTTTGTTACTTACTTAATTTTCATATTACACATGCTACTTTATTAATTTAGATGCTCAAATCTATTATTCCACTAATTAACCTATAAATCTAATGGGCCAAATTCATTTTAGTTTTTGTTGTTAATAAGGTTTAGCACAAAACAAAAATATCTTATTACTTAATTTCAAAAGAAAAAAACGTGGATATCAATTAGCCATTATAGCATGATTGACTTTGATAGCTACTAATTATGCCATAAATGTTTCATCTTTGATCTGGCAATATAGCATGAAACGGATTCTTTGATTATACGGTTTGAATTTATTCGGTCAAGTTATTGTGATTAAATAATTCTCATAATTCATGTTAGAGAAAAAGCCTATAAAAGACACATTTTCTCATTTATTCTCCAAAGATAGACTCATACACACACTCATAAATTCACAATTATTAAAATTTCGAGCAATCTCTCATCTCTTTTTCTATAAAAGTAAGTCTATATTGTAGATTTTTAGTTTGCATACTCGATATTCGAGTATCGCGATTATAATGTCACACAGTTTTATCATGGGATTCAACATCTCAAAATTTTGTCAAAGTACGGGAGATTTTATGAATTAAAGAGAGAGATCATATTTCGACTCTTTGTATTTTTCTAAATCATTTTCATAAATATTTGATTTCTTCTCTTTACTTCGCATATTTTCAATCCAGTTTTTTGGTTACTAAACTATAAAGTAAATTCATCTTGAGAATGCTTGTGGATTCTTTTCTCAAGCCTTTGATTATTATTGCATCTCTGTAGGTGATAAGTGATGGTTTCTAGGGATTATATATCTCTTTTTCTTTTCCCGTTTTTCTTTCTCTCTATTTTCGACTTTCTTTATAATGGACCTCAGTGTTGAACTTTCCTTAGCACTTTCTATTTTTAGTATCTCTTCATGTGGCTCTCTTGCCAAGTAAATCGACTATGCGCAATGTTACAAGCGACACACAATGATGAGGCTATTCTTAGTCCTTTCTCATGGAAAAATCGACATTGAAATCTCCAAAGGAAAAAAGGAGAGCAAGAACTTACACGAACTAAGAGAGAACGAGAGAGAAAATCACGATCTCTCAGGATCTTTTATCAACCAAAAATAAAGATCTATAAGGATCAATTAATCTTCGATCACCTGAAGAAGAGAATCTCCTCATGTGCCGTGATAATTAAATCATCGTCAAAAAACAAAGGATACAAAGTTATAAGCCACTATGAAAAACAACCGGAAAGCCGGGAACGAAGATTCCACGAAATGGATGTTACATAGCGTCGAGATAGATCCAAATGGCGAGCGACCGGTGAAACAACCCGAAAACACAATGGATAGCAATATTCCCGAGAGTAGTAGTGCTGGTGCTGCTGGTGGGATCTTGAAGAATGTGTCCAAGAATCTTGGCGTGGGATCAATAATCAGGTCCATGAGCGTGTCGAAATGGAGAAAGAGCGGTAATCTAGGGTCCCCTAGCACGACGAAGAGCGGAAACTTGGGGCTCCCTGTGGCCGTAGAAAAAAAAACGGGGCCACAAAGGGTCGAGAGGACTACATCTAGTGCGGCTAGGGGACTACAAAGTCTCCGGTTCCTTGATCGGACGGTCACGGGACGAGAACGAGATTCGTGGAGATCAATCGAGAACCGTTTCAATCAGTTTGCCGTTGACGGAAAGCTTCCCAAAGAAAAATTTGGCGTTTGCATCGGTAAGACTATACATAATTTTTTTCACGTAAACATAACATTTTACGAAAAATAATATTCTTTACATTCGGATAAAATGTTTGTTTGTTTATTTTATAATTATGTATGTGTACAAGGAATGGGAGATACATTGGAGTTTGCGGCAGAAGTATACGAAGCATTGGGTAGGAGAAGACAAATCAACACAGAAAATGGTATTGACAAGGAACAACTCAAGTTGTTTTGGGAAGACATGATCAAGAAAGATCTCGATTGTCGCCTCCAGATATTTTTCGACATGTAATTACTGTTTTTTTTTTCTCTATTGGTTTTAATTTGAAAATATATAGCAATTAGCAAGTAAAGTTAACAATTGTGGTTTAGGTGTGACAAGGACGGAGACGGGAAGCTAACAGAAGAGGAGGTTAAAGAGGTCATGGTCTTAAGTGCATCCGCGAACAAGCTCGTGAACCTCAAGAACAACGCTGCGTCTTATGCTTCTTTGATTATGGAAGAACTCGACCCCGATCAACACGGTTACATCGAGGTTTCATCTTAATGCCATTTAAAAATAGAACAAAACTAGATATCTATATATATATATATATTGCATGCATGCTTCCTCGTCCACACGCTGACATTTCTCTAGTTTACGTTGACCAGATGTGGCAACTCGAGGTGCTATTAACAGGAATAGTAGCAAACCCTGACTCACATAAGATGTCAAGGAAATCGCAATCGTTAACGCGAGCCATGATCCCCAAACGCTACAGAACGCCAACGAGCAAATACGTTTCAGTAACCGCGGAGCTAATGCTCGAGCACTGGAAGAAGATTTGGGTCGTCACATTGTGGCTCGCAGTCAACGTCTACCTCTTCATGTGGAAATACGAAGAGTTCGCGAAGAGCGATCTCTATAATATCGCTGGACGCTGCGTTTGCGCCGCAAAAGGAACGGCGGAAATGCTTAAATTCAACATGGCATTGATCTTGGTGCCCGTCTTACGAAGAACCCTAACGTTCCTTAGATCATCTATCTTGAGCCACGTGATCCCATTCGACGACAATATCAACTTCCACAAGTTGATTGCTGTGGGGATCGGGGTCATTTCTTTTCTCCACACGGCATTACACATGCTATGCAATTACCCTAGGCTAAGTGCTTGCCCTCACGACTTGTTTGTCAAGTACGCAGGAAAGACAATTGGCCCGACGCAACCGACTTATTTAGGTCTAATGCTGACCCCGGTTTCGGTCACAGGACTTCTGATGATTATTTTCATGGGGATTGCATTTACGCTAGCGATGCATTACTTCAGAAGGAACATAGTGAAATTGCGTAAACCGTTTAACGTTCTTGCTGGGTTTAATTCGTTTTGGTATGCTCATCATTTGCTGGTTATTGCTTATGCTCTTCTCATCCTCCATGGCTACATTCTTATCATCGAGAAGCCTTGGTACGAAAAAACGGTAAGTTTACATATATATATATACATATATATATACACACTAAATTTAATCTATATTCGCTAGGAGTTAGAAGCTAAAATATAAATTAAACATTAGTTTTTAATTTTTTATCTAATTAAAATGACAACTTTCAGAGAAAATGATTTGTTTGGTCATTTCAATATTCTTTTCCCACAATGTTTCTAAATTTAAAATTATTTTGAAAATACTATTATAGACGTTTTGTTTTCTTTCTAAGATGTAAATATCATGTATAATGAAATGTTAGATTTTACAACAAGCAAATCTAAAGTTGCACACCCTTGGCAAAAAAAAAAGAAAAAAAAAGGGAATACTAAAAAGTTTTGAACAACCTAGAGTCGTCTAAGCCAAAAGTATAGACGTTTTTCTCATCTTTCAAACAAATAATTAGAACCCAAAAATCATCGAGCATTAACGATCTTGTGTATTCTTTCTTTTTCTTTGCAAATAAGTTTATATTGATTGAAACAAAATGCAGACATGGATGTACGTGGCCGTACCAATGTTGATGTACGCGGGCGAAAGGCTTTTCTCACGAGTTCAAGAACACAACCATCGTGTCCACATTATCAAGGTAATTAATTAAGAATAATAATTTAAATTCGTCTTCTTCACAACATTATATATCACATAGTAATTATTTTGAATTCCTCGTACATGTTGTTTTCCCCAGGCTATTGTATATTCAGGCAACGTTCTTGCGCTCTATATGACAAAACCTCAAGGGTTCAGGTACAAAAGTGGCATGTACATGTTTGTCAAGTGCCCTGATATCTCCAAATTCGAATGGTAATAATTTCTCTTTTTTTTTCCAAAAAACAACCAATAGTTATATACCTTGCCAAAATAAATATCTTATTTCTATCATTGTAATAATGTAATTTTTTATTCTTGTGGTTTAGGCATCCATTCTCGGTCACTTCTGCACCCGGAGATGAATATTTGAGCGTTCACATAAGAGCATTGGGAGATTGGACCAGTGAACTTAGGAACAGATTTGCAGAGGTAATTTAATTTTCTCAATTAGTATTTGCTCTATTTACAAATTTTACATTTGTATCATTTCACATAAATAATAATCATCAGGAAAATGAAAGTTTGAATAGACAATTCTTGTTTGTTGTAGACATGCGAGCCTCCTCAATCAGCGAAAACAAATCCAACTAATCTTATTAGAATGGAAACAAGAGCAAGAGGTGCAAATCCTCACATTGAAGAATCACAAGCATTGTAAGAGAACATCTTTATTACACGATCAATTGAGGACACTCTTAAATAAGGTGATCGAAATGTGATCTCATCTAATCAATATATTACAACCAGATTTCCAAGAATTTACATCAAAGGACCATATGGGGCTCCAGCACAAAACTATGAGAAGTTCGATATCCTTTTGTTGGTCGGGCTAGGGATCGGTGCAACCCCATTCATAAGTATCCTAAAGGACATGTTGAATAATCTCAAACCCGGTGTTCCAAAACCCGTAAGTAATCTATAACCACGATGAAGAAGTTTAGAAGAAAGAAGAATATAATAAAGAAAGTAATGCATTTTGAAATTTGGGAAATGTAGGGACAAAGGCAGGAAGGAAGTGTAGGAGGTGAGAGCACAGGAGGAGCTAGTGTAAATGGAGGTAGGAAGTTCCCACAAAGAGCATATTTTTATTGGGTGACAAGAGAGCAAGCTTCTTTCGAATGGTTCAAAGGAGTTATGGATGATATCGCAGTGTACGACAAAACCGTAAGTTTATTATTCATTTTTGTAATGTAACAATTTAGTTTTTTGATTAAAGAAATACCCTAAAATGAAATTAAACGTATATTTTTGTTGTTATCTATTTCTTATATTTTAAAAGAAATTGTCTATTGTATTGGCAGAATGTGATAGAGATGCACAACTACTTAACAAGTATGTACGAAGCAGGAGATGCAAGATCAGCTCTAATCGCTATGGTCCAGAAACTTCAACATGCCAAAAACGGAGTTGATATTGTCTCTGAGAGCCGAGTATGTTCTTTTTTTCTATTTGTTTACTATCCATTTATTATTTTATTAACCTTAATTACTTATGTTATATATCGTTACGTCAAAGTATTTATGTATACATCCAAATTCCACCTCATTCAGATACGAACGCATTTCGCAAGACCTAATTGGAGGAAGGTATTTTCTGAATTGTCAAGCAAGCATGAAACTTCTCGCATAGGTAATTTGGTTCTCTTAATTTTCTTAAAACATTTTTTAACATTGGTAGCAAAATCTTTTAAGATAATTGTATAATTGTATTTCATGTGTAAAAATTAGAGAAACTTCATGAGTCAACTAATTGCGTAATAAGCATTTTTTCTTATGCAACTTTTGCATTATTATTAAAGACAATTCAAAAAGGACGAAGTTCAAATAAACTAGCCTAGGTCACTTCTTATGATAGTAGTACTTTGTAGCTTTTTTTCTTTTACTATAAAATAGCTAGCAAAAGTTTTGTTTAAATATTTTACTTGAGATAAATCCTAATTTGTATGGTTTCAGGTGTGTTCTACTGTGGAAGTCCAGCGCTTGTTCGACCACTAAAAGCACTTTGTCAAGAGTTCAGTCTCGAGTCATCCACTCGCTTTACTTTCCACAAAGAGAATTTCTAACTTTTTCATTTAGTGTTTTCGGCTTATTTAAACACGAAATTTTGGCTACGATTTTTCACTTAGAATTACGTACAGGTTGTAAGTAGTTAGTGAATGATGTTTGCTATAAAGCATTAGCATTTTAATTTTTGACGTGGTGATGAATTATATATAGTGAACAAAAAATACAATTTACAGTAGAACCTCGATAAATTAATAAACACTATAAATTAATAAATTATCCCGGTCCCGAGTCGGGCCAATGTAAAAATCAAGTCAATTTGATAAAATGATAAGATAATAATTTTTTTGAAACTCCTATGTAAGATATGGTCCCAATAATAGCATAAATTAATAATCATATATAATTATGTATATATATATGATAATGTACTAAACATGGTTTTAGTGATTTTTGTTTTAACTTAAAAATGAAAATCTCATTAGCCTTATCTTTTAATTTAAGTGTTACATCAAAAAAATTTATAATTTTTTTTTCCGGTCTTTACCATAAACTTGTAAAAATTCTAGGCAAAATAATTGATTCTTTATAATAACGCTTTCTAAATGTATTCATCGACATTAGGGATAAGAACTATGATTTTTTCTAAATTTTATACATAGTATACCATTTTAGTTTGATCGTTTATTATGATAATGTCATCCACTCTATTGCGATAATCAAAAAATTTAATCAAAATTTCATTAATTTGCAAATAGATTCATTAAATTCCATAATATAACATTATTCGAAAAAACAAATTAATAAAAATCTTACCTAAAACAGATTTTTCTCTATAAATTAATAATTATTAATTTATCGATAAAATAATATTCTCTCTAAATTAATAAATTATCCCGGTCCCAACATTATTAATTTATAGAGGTTTAACTGTATATACATTAGTTTACTTGATAGACGACAAAAAAAAAAGTTTACTTGATAGTGAGAGATTATATATGTAAATTAATTATTGAAGAAAAATCTTACTCTCTTTTGCGCCATGTACCAGATTGTAGTTTCAGATCACACACGTATCAACCCAAACCAAAACAGTCGGTAAATGATTATCGCTCACAAATTCAGCGCATTTAATATACAATGCTAGTTTCATCACTCAAAAGTTTATGGACTTCTCCAAACTTTACATCTATATGATCAGATTTAGTTTAACCCCTAATCTAAGACTACATTCAAATGACATTTATATAGAAGTTTCCCGCAAATGTCCCTAAAAAGCTTAATCAGAAATTGTTTTTCACATTAGGATTGGGAACAACCCCATGAAACCATCATAACCAGACATGCTAGGGACCTAAAAGCACAATGTGTGTTGCCTCAGTTAACAATGTCTCTTTTGCTATGCCAACAACAGCTCTCCTGCAATCTCACTATTTTGGACAGACTCAAAGAGGATACTCGCCAGATTTTATGCGTGATCCGTCACCTTCTAACTACACAGGCAACCCACCAAATAACACCAAGGTTAGCAATGGAACAAAGCTTGTTGTCTTTCCCTATAACACCAGTGTGAAGCTGGTGATGCAAGACACTAGCATTCTGTTTATTTGGCCTTCTCAAGAAATTAGCATGAGGCTACTTTCTCTGAAACAAAACAGATTCCATTAATTAAGCTAATAGACCAAAGGGACTAAAACATTGTAACATGGAAAAACATAGTAAGGTTTACACACCTTAAGAGAGACGATGCTCTCTACATCACCAAGTGCCTACAAATTTAGCTTACACACAAGTTTAGCTTAACAGAAAAATCATCTTCTTTATTGCTGCATAGCAACACTATGATCTATCTATGCATCACCAAGCATCAACAAATTTGGGTTTTACATAGAAAGTTTGGGAAGTCTAAACATTAACCTGCAACTTTACGTCCAAACATCATCAAGAAACAGTAATCGAAGCAATTAAGCAAAAGGGTTCCACTAAATTGTTTTCAACAAATATGTCAAAGTAACCAACTTTAACTATAATCTACTCTTCTTCTCCTCTAAATACACTCTTCCTCTCGTTAAACTCAGCCTTCAATTCCTGACTCACCTTACCTACTCGATCCGTCGCGTGCTCATGGGTAACATCAGAACAAACCCGCGTCTCTTTAAGCTCAACGTGGAGGCTCTTCAGCTCGGTAAAGGCTACGGAGGCGCGTCGGAGGTACGCGTCGACGTCTTGCGTCGCGCCGTTCTCTGAAGAGACGAAACCGGAGAGAAGTTTGGCTGCCTTTGGTAACGAGATGGGTTTTGTAGCAATGACTCCTCCGGTGACTGTCTTCATCGGAAAAACCTTCAAGATCTTCTTCTTCTTTTTCTTCTTGGGCCTTAATCTCAAAGAACCTTCCTCAAAAAAAATTAACCTAACTTTGTAAGAACAAAGTTCTTCTTGTAAATATAACCTAACATCAACTTCTTCTTCTGTAGTCAGAACAAACCAAAACTCACGACCTTTTATTCTATGATATTGTAAATATAACCCTATACTTTGTAAACTATTCAAATTAAACCCCAAATATGTTTTTATTACATATAGACCCTCAGATGGAAAAAAAATTTAACATTGAAGTTGATGTTCTGTGTACAAATGTGTAAAAGCCTTTGTGTATTGTGAGTACAAATATGTAATCTAAAACTGAGAGGTATCATATGGCTCAACTATGACTTTGTCTAATAAAAGCTCTTCTCCACCAAACCTCAAATGCTCTATGAACATTTGGACATTCATCTCCATTACTCATAAACCGATCAAACCACTTGATCAGAATCACCTCTTGTTGTCTCAACGATAATGTCAATATCATCTGGCTGAGTCCATCCTCCACAACTTTCCAGTCCATTGATCTCAACGAATGCCTTCTCATCTGTTGGGGTCGGATTTCACCCGCTGAGCCTCGAACTCCAAAGTTATGATAAGCAACGCGCATGGTCATTTCACCCACAGAAGAAGGTGAAGACCTCCTGAAAACCCCTAAGTCCTCTGAACCTTCTGCCTGTTGAAGGTACCTTCGAAGTGGTCTTCGTCTCAGGAGAAGCCATGATGCAGCGTCGGAAAGGTCACAGAGCCAGCAGAAGGCGCTGCAGAGACGAAGGCTGCCTGGCACCGATGTCACTGAGCAGTGACACCGATGACAGGCAGTGGTGCCGACGTCACTGCCCAGTGACGCCGATGTGCCTGGCCTCATCGGCATCCAGGCAGTTGACATCGGCGCCTGAGCCTTTCCATCGGCTTCAGGTCCTTCAACGCCCGTCAGAACTTCAGCAAGGGTTCCAGAAGGTTCAGCATGTCAAAGCCCAGCAGCGAAGCCCACGTAGGCTCGACCGACATAGGCGAAAAAGGCAATCCCTAAGGGTTTAGGAAAAAGGCTTAGCCGACTTAGGGGGTTATATATAGGAATGCAGAAACACTTGTAAAAGGGGGATTCACAATTTTTATCACACAAGCAATACAAAGCAATTACAAACACTAATTTCTCTCTGCTCATCATTGTTCTTCGTAGCTCATCTTCAGAAATCTCTGCTTCCTTTCGAAACCCTTACAAATCTAATTGTGCGAATTCCGGCTTCCACAATTTGGCGCCGACTAAGGGGATTTAGAGAATTTCTTACACCAAAAAGCTACGTAACAACTCAAAGATGGTGAGTGGCGAAGAGAACACGTCCCGCAGAGACTACCGCTGCAAAGACCCCTGCTCGTGATGACCTAACCGAGGTGAAGAAGATGCTAGAAAACTTCTTCACTGAGCAGAAGAAGCAAGCCAAGATGATCGAAGAGAACTCGAAGGAACTGAAAGCTCTTTCGCGAAGAAAACGCGAAAGACCTAACACGACGAGACTCAGAGCGCGCGTCGACCCTCAACGCCTCGACTTCTCAGCGTCTCGCACTACTCGGGGGAACCCAGAGGATTTACCACCACCACCTCTGCGTCGAGAAACGGACAAGTCCCCCGAACGCGTCGTAGACGTCTCCGACGGAGAAGAACCAGCTCCCGCAAAGCGTACACAGGCGGAAGGTCCAGAAGGAAACCGACAGGAACCATGCGCCCCTGACACTAAAAGCACGTCAAGTTCTTCCAAGACAGAGATTGTGGGGGACACCGCGGAATACTCCAACTACTCTAGCGAAGAGAGGTACAAGAAGGAGCAGGAGCGCAGAGCATTCAAACGCTCTTACGCTGCAGAGCTTGCTGCAGTTAAAGCTCAGATGGATCGGGTGACCTCAGACCTAAAGTACACCCAATCGCAGATGCATCAGGGAACGGGAAAGGCTCCTGCCATCGCCCAAGTTCTAGAAAAGGCGAGGAATACACCCTTCGACGAACGAATCGCGAAGACAAAAATCTCCGATCCCGGGAGGATCAAGTTACCCATCTACGAAGGAACCACTGACCCTTCGGATCATCTGATGGAATTCGAAGTTTCCTTGGGGAGAGCGAACTTCAAGGAAACGGAAAAAGACATCGTCTACTGCAAGCTGTTTGTGGAAAGTCTCAAGGGGCCTGCGCTACAATGGTTCTACAAGCTGGAGAACAACTCAGTTCACACCTTTCTTCAGCTTTCCGAGTTATTCGTGCAGCATTACAACATCTTCATGGAACGGAAGATCTACGACTCGGAACTATGGAATAACAAACAAGGCGACACCGAGAGTCTTCGGTCTTTAATGATAAGGTTCAAGAACACGCTGTCAAAGGTCGAAGGTATCAGCAACAAGTCAGCATTGGAAGCTTTGCGAGGAGCACTTCAGTGTCCATCTCCATTCTGGCAAAAGATGAGCCTCAACACGCCAACAACAATCCAAGACGCCCTCCACCGTGCTGCTGACTTCGCTCGAACAGAGGAAGAAGTCCAAGCCAGGAAGGGCGGAAAGAAAAAACAGGCAAGTGAGCCAGCTCACGCTTCGAATCACGTCTACATCCAATACGAAGGAGTATCCGGAGGGGTCCATAACTATCAAGTGGAGTCATTGGGTTACGAAGGACCAAAGGAGTACGACGAGGAGTTATATTGCGACTTCCACAAGGCAAATGGACACTCAACTGCAAAGTGTAGGGAGTGGGGGCAGCAGCTCATAGCCAAACTGACTGAAGGCACTTTGAAAGGCAACGTCAGCCTGTCAGACTTCAAACCCGAGGAGAAAGCTCCTGCCAACACCGAACAACAAGTGGATACTCCCAGGGGCCAACGTCGCGATTATGGCATGGAAAACGAGGACCAGCACGAAGTTATCAACATGATAATGGGAGGCTCGCAGTACTGTGCTGACAATGAGACTGCGATCGAAGCTTACCAACGCCGCGCTGACGTCTGCGCGAACATATTAGCACCTGCAAAGCCAAGGCTTTCCAGCGACCCTATTACCTTCGACGAGCAAGACACTGAGGGTCTCGATCAACCACACAACGATCCTCTGGTAATCAACTTGACTGTTTACGACTTCAACGTCGCTCGCGTTCTCATTGATACACGAAGCTCGATGGATGTCATCTTCAAAAAGACGCTGGAGCGAATGAAGATTGATTTGTCCACAATCAAAGGGCAGCCTAAGCTTATAATAGGTTTCTCCGGAGAGATAATCGTGACGATGGGAACGGTTCGCCTACCCGTCCAAGCTGGCAACGTTAAAAAGATGGTCGATTTTACAGTCTCGGATCACCCAGCCATCTACAACATGATCATGGGAACTCCCTCGCTCAACCAGATGCGAGCGGTGCCTTCAACATACCATTTATGCCTCAAGTTTCCTACACCCATCGGCGTAAAAACGATATGGGGCAACCAGAAGGAGTCTCGTATGTGTTTCATGGCAGAGCACAAGCTGAGGAACACCGAGAAAAAGAAAGAGGAATCTTCACCTCAAGAATCACGAAAGAGGAGGACCAGTTCCGAACATGTCAATGATTTGACCGACCTTCTATAGCAGTTACAGCTCGCAGAAGCTACTGAAAACGCAGAGCCAACGCGTTTGCAAGTAGCAAGGTCTGCAGCATGTCACCACCGCGAGCCTACGTCACCGAAAAACCTCCCACACCACTCCCTAGTGGTTTGCAAGGCACTCGAAAGGTACTGCCACTAGTTCCTCTTGAGGCCTCTGGAACGAACTACGAGGCGACTTGATACCTGCAAAAGGGTACGTAGGCAGCTTGTCTCCGGACGAGTTCAGTTGCCCTCCTCCGTAAGAGGAGGGGGGAATGGGGTACGTATACTCGTATACTCCCATCCTTTACATCCACCATGCTGAAAACATCAAACATCCTTTTCTGGATTTATTAGACAAGTCTCGAGCACTTCGTCTACGTCCTTCTCAGGATTCACTTGACACAAGTCTCATAGACTTCATCACTTACATCCTCTATGGATTATTCAAAGCCTTTTTCAAGCAATTTCATCAGCTACATCCTCTATGGATTATTCAAAGCCTTTTTCAAGCAGGTTCAATCCACTGTCGTTGCTGTTGGCCACAGCAACAATGTGTGAACCTGAACACATTGACATCCATCATCGGATCCTAAGCGCGCTATATAAGTTATAACGATCAGTTTCTGGGCTTTTGACCCCGACTGATTCTAATGTTCAGATCCTGGGCTGTTGACCCTGGACGTTCATTCAAAAACCCAACAACAGCGTTGGTAAAAAGCAGCTGCCAATGATTACTTAGGTTTATACACCGAATAATCATTCAGAAAACCCAACAACACGTTGGTCAAGTCAAAAGGTGTGATCGCTTCTGAACAAACGTGTTCGGAAAGCACCGCCATTCTACAAAACCCAACAACAACGTTGGTAAAAATGGAAACCCAACAACAAGCGTTGGTAGGAAAGGACCACAAGCGCACTTGCGATTTTGCTACTCTACAATCAAAAACCCAACAACGACGTTGGTACAAACAGCCAAAGGCGTTTCAAGTGTAAACGACCATCAACTTATACTAAAGGCTTGGTCAGCAAAACAATTACCATTACTCTTATGATTTATCAAAGACAAAACAAAAAAGGCATAAAACGAGAAAGTCAATCAGTCATCGATTTCCTCGTCACCATCCTCATCGTCGTCTGCCTCGACGTCGTCTTTGTCTGTCTCAACGTCGTCGTCTGCCTCGACGTCGTCGTCGTCTTCCTCGACGTCGTCGTCGTCTTCCTCGACGTCGTCGTCTTCCTCGACGTCGTCGTCGTCCGCCTCGACATCGTCGTCGTCGTCGTCTGCCTCGACGTCGTCTTCGTCTGCCTCGACGTCGTCGTCGTCGTCTGCCTCGACGTCGTCGTCATCTGCCTCGACGTCGTCGTCGTATGTCTTGACGTCGTCGTCGTCGTCGTCGTCTGTCTTGACGTCGTCGTCGTCTTCCTCGACGTCGTCGTCATCGTCTTCCTCGACGTCGTCGTCGTCTACCTCGACGTCGTCCTCGTCTTCCTCGACGTCGTCGTCGTCGTCTTCCTCGACGTCGTCGTCGTCGTCTTCCTCGACGTCGTCGTCGTCGTCTTCCTCGACGTCGTCGTCGTCGTCTTCCTCGACGTCGTCGTCGTCGTCTTTCTCGACGTCGTCGTCGTCGTCTTCTTCGACGTCGTCGTCGTCGTGCCTCCTCGACATCGTCGTCGTCGTGCCTCGACGTCGTCTTCGTCTGCCTCGATGTCGTCGTCCTCTGTCTTGATGTCGTCGTCGTCTGCCTCGACGTCGTCGTCGTCTTCTGCCTCGACGTCGTCGTCGTCTTCGTCTGTCTCGACGTCGTCGTCGTCTGCCTCGACGTCGTCGTCGTCTGCCTCGACGTCGTCGTCGTCTGCCTCGTCGTCGTCGTCTGCCTCGACGTCGTCTTCGTCTGTCTCGACGTCGTCGTCGTCTTTCACGACGTCGTCGTCGTCTTCCTCGACGTCGAAAAAAAAAAAAAAAAAAAAAAAAAAAAAAAAAAATTATAAGTAAGAAAAGGCTTCTCTTTCCTTCAGCGGGTCCCGAAAATATCAAAACGGATTGTCATCCTCGAAACTCATCTTCCCGTTGCAAAAAACATCAACAAACGCAACGCGGAGTCTTAAAATCTCCGGGAAAAAAAAAAAAAAAAAACTTTTTCAGCAAATTTCAAACACGCACAGACGAAAGTCTTTTGATCTTCAGTAAGGTCTTAAAATCCTTAAGTGCGGATATCATTGACAGCAGCAGACGCTATCAGCTCTCGCAAGCAGGGCACGAAGTCTTAAAATCTTCGAAGAACGGAAAACAACGTTTACAGTGTTATCAACACTGAAGACTCAAGACTACGACGTCATAACTTTGAACAGTTAATTTCGGCACCCAATGGTCCTTAAACTCGATACTGTTATCATTAACACTACCGAGCTGGGGGGCTAACTGTTGGGGTCGGATTTCACCCGCTGAGCCTCGAACTCCAAAGTTATGATAAGCAACGCGCATGGTCATTTCACCCACAGAAGAAGGTGAAGACCTCCTGAAAACCCCTAAGTCCTCTGAACCTTCTGCCTGTTGAAGGTACCTTCGAAGTGGTCTTCGTCTCAGGAGAAGCCATGATGCAGCGTCGGAAAGGTCACAGAGCCAGCAGAAGGCGCTGCAGAGACGAAGGCTGCCTGGCACCGATGTCACTGAGCAGTGACACCGATGACAGGCAGTGGTGCCGACGTCACTGCCCAGTGACGCCGATGTGCCTGGCCTCATCGGCATCCAGGCAGTTGACATCGGCGCCTGAGCCTTTCCATCGGCTTCAGGTCCTTCAACGCCCGTCAGAACTTCAGCAAGGGTTCCAGAAGGTTCAGCATGTCAAAGCCCAGCAGCGAAGCCCACGTAGGCTCGACCGACATAGGCGAAAAAGGCAATCCCTAAGGGTTTAGGAAAAAGGCTTAGCCGACTTAGGGGGTTATATATAAGAATGCAGAAACACTTGTAAAAGGGGGATTCACAATTTTTATCACACAAGCAATACAAAGCAATTACAAACACTAATTTCTCTCTGCTCATCATTGTTCTTCGTAGCTCATCTTCAGAAATCTCTGCTTCCTTTCGAAACCCTTACAAATCTAATTGTGCGAATTCCGGCTTCCACATCATCCACCCGAAATCATCGTAAAGCGCCTCTAACCATGTCTTCAAGACCGAAAACCGAGTCTTCCTCGTCACTAAGATCCTTCCTTTACTAATTCCAACACAGATTTGAGCAGTGATCTTGCTTATCTCATGTCTATACATTGCAGGAATCTTGGAATGGAGATTAGCTAATGCCTTTTGCTCTGCCCATAGTTTCACAAACTCATCACATATCTTCTTTTCAATTAGTATATCTACTAACCAAACCAAGTTACTAGCTTCTCTAGTGACTTCCCTAATCAAATCACCAGGATCGTTTATACGGGAGGTGAATTCGGATAAGCAAAGGAAAAACGAGAGGAGACATCGGTGACACAGACTATAAAGAGTATCTTTAGACACATCGTGATCAGCTTCTTCGTTAATCAACCTAAAGATGACAGATTTCATTTCATGCATTGCTTTATCATCTTTAGCTTGGAGAACACCGGTAAGTAGTTTCAAGAAGATGTGTCTTGTGGAAGTAGAGAGATCAGAAGAAGATGATAGTCTCTGCAAAGCTGAAGTCGTAGTCGAATCAGGAAGATTCAGTTTTTCGATACAAGATACAACGATTTGTTCCTCGTCTTCTGACCAAGGAACTGCCTCTAAGTACTCCAAGCATGACTTTATCCCTTCCTCAAACATAATAGCTGAAGAAACCTATAAAACACAAGACATTGATCCATCACAGAAGTTAAAGAACTCGATAAACCAATTCAACGTAAAACGCTTTGAGATTTGGCCAGCCATACAGATCAAGAACACTAAAGACATTCATTCAAGCCTCAAGTCTATCACATCAGAATCCAATTCACTATATATGAGATGAGTCATTGTTGTATGATAATGTACCTTGAGAAAAGCCAAGACATTGATGACATTTTCACCAACCAACTTGTTCCTAAGATCATCGCAATACATCAACATTACAGTCTCTACATACACGTCTACATCATCACACTCACTTATCTCCACCATGTTAGACTCAGACTGAATCTTCTCCATGAAAAAACTACTCCTCTCTGATAATACCTTCTTGTGCACATCCATGGTCACTCTGTAACCGTCTCTCCCAACCAAACTCAGCTTAACGTCGCTAAGTTCGACGCTGTTCTTGAAATCCGTCAAGATCTTGGGATATTTCCTCCGAGGCTCGTCTTGGGATATTCTGGTTTCGCGATTGTGCTCATCTGAGATCATGTCGAGAAGGGTCGGATTTGAATGACTCGAGCGAGTTGAGGAGAAGATGAGATTGAGAGAGTTGTGGTTCTTGAAGGAGAGAAAGAGAGACATGGATCAGAGATAAACCCTTGTTTGATCATCATCGTAGATACTTCTCTTGACGCCATTGAACAAATACTTGCCAATCAAGTAAAAAAGAAGAAAGCTTTCGTTTTCCGGGAAAGTAAAAACTCTGATTCTCGAGAAAAGTGGAAGAAAGACAGAAAACAGAGAAACTAGAAAGGATAGTAAGTGAAATATTGGATCAATAATCAAAAGCCGACTTAGCTCAGTGGTAGAGCGCGTGACTTTTAATCCCGTGGTCAAGGGTTCGATCCCCTTAGTCGGCGAATCATATAGAAAATTGATCACTAATTTTTTTTTTACCAAAAAAAAAACATTGCCACATTGTTGAAAAAAATGTTGCTTTACTCTCCCACGCTTCTTTCTATCTGACATATGCGTCAAAACTCCTATTAGATGTGTTTTTAGCAAATTCATCGCATCATATAACAAAAAAAAAACACAGGCGAAACTTGATTAACTTTATTGATATGCAAAATTAAACACACACAAATAAACACATATTACAAGAAACACTTACAAATATTAATCAAATAGATAGGTGAAAAATGAAAAAACAAAAATATAAGAATAAAAAAGCATCTGGTTTGAAGCTTTGGGAGAGAGCAAGAGATTCAAAAGATTCTTGAAAGCGTTTAAAAAATTCAAATCTCAAAAAACATTTGTTTGCAGATCTTCCAGTTCAGGATCCACGACCTTCTCTTCGTTCTCAGCTTGGCCGGAAAATATCGGAGTTTCAAGCTCCGGTGGAGTCTACAAACCGAAACAAAACTCAGAAAAACAGAAGCCATAAATTCTTTCTTGTTTCGCAAGTAAAGAGAAACTGTGAAGTTACCGTGCAACGAATTAGGGCCCAATTTATGCCTTTAAAGTAAGGATGATTCTTGACTTCGTTTGCTCCTTCAAGACAACCTAACCTCTTCTTAGGATCTCGTTGTAACAGCCTAAAGATCAGTTGTTTCACTTGAAGACTTGCCTGCAAACCCATAACAACATCAAATTAAGTATCTCCTATATAAGTTTATATGCCATTAAATGATATAATTAAGTGACTGATTCATTACAGGAATGCTTGCTGGGAACTTCAAATCTTTCTGAAGAACATTGGTGAATGTCTTTTGTCTTGTTTTGCCTCTGAAAGGAGTGTATCCGTACAACATTTCGTACATTAGGATACCAAGAGCCCACCAGTCTACTGCACTCGTATGACCTGCCCCGGTTATGATTTCCTATTCATTTGAGACATTATATAATCACCGGTTAAGACAGAGAACGATTGCTTAATCGGCATAACTAAGCTTGTATATACATGAATACACTAACCGGAGCAATATACTCTTCTGTGCCAACGAATGAGTTTGATGCACGCATAGGTTCAGCCATGAAGATTGGAGTTTGTTGACTCTTTTGTTGCTTCTTCTTCTTCTTTTCATCTATACTCGGAATCAACAGCTGCGAGTGTAGATGTCTCTTAATTAGTATCTCAAGCAGAAGTGTTAGACAAGAACCTGATAGGAGAAGAAGAAGATTGAGAGAAAAACCTGAGGTCTGCAAGATGTCAAACAAGACAGATCGAAATCTGATAAGGAGATATCGCCGTTGGCCTGGATTAACACGTTTTCCGGCTTCAAATCCCGGTAAATGATTCCTGAATCAAAGAAAATTTACATTAGATCAAAATACTATCATGTCAAGATTTCTTGCCTGCCAAGTTTTGCTTGTAATTGAAAAAGTAGGTTGAACGGCTTGCCTTGACAGTGAAGATACTCGAGTGCTACGACAACTTGGGCCGCGTAGAATCTGAAAATTTGTTCAGGTTTCATGTTATTTCATGATATGTGGAAACAAAAAGCTTGAGATTTTGTGTATATAGGAAAACTTGTACCTTACGGCATCTTCTTTGAGGACTTTCCTAGGTTGTCGATCTAGGAGCATGAAGAGTTCACCTCCTGGATAGTAATCCGTTATTAGACAGATATGTGTTTTTGTCTGCAGAGTAAAAACATGATCCATCAGTGACCTGAGACTGAAAGACACGCATATACAAACATGCGCACACAAATTTTCTGACCTGAAATGAAGCATAGAGTGCAGGAAGAAAAGGATGGTCAAGCAACTCAAGGATCTCTCTCTCAGCTCTAGCTCTATGCACCTGTAAAATTTTGATTATCAGTTTCTACCTATACAGCAAAAAGAATATCGAAAGTTCTGAGATTTCTTTATGTTCAAGTAGTTACTTTGTTACGGTTAAGCATGACAGTCTTGTCCATTGCTTTCATTGCAAACAACTGATCTGTTCCATTGAGTTCCACTAGATGCACACTGATTAAACAAAAAGAAAGAACACTTACAAATTTGATGATGAAAACGTTTTTTTTGTAAGCGATTTCATTAGAGTAGAGTTTCAGACCTTCCTGTGTCACCGGAACCCAAAGGTTTCACTGGTCGGAAATGCTTCAGACCAATCTGTTCTCCGCTTTCTAGTACCTTTTCGATAGCTTTCCATGGCGGTGAGTCTTTCCTGTGTGGCTTCGAGTGAACAATCTTTGAATGATTTGCCCATAAATCCTCTGGCGTCTTCAAGGAAGACAAATCAACACATTCAATCAGATCATCATAAACCCTAATCTAAAATATTCAGATCCGCAAGCAATCACTTACCATGTTTGCATCAGGAAGTTCTCGTACCGCCTCATCGATATTTACAGCTGTTTTCTTCACCTGAAGAGTTCAAATTCCAGGGAAAAAAGGCTGGTTAACCACTCAGTTTCAAATAAACGTTTACAATGAAAATCAAGATTTAAAAAGATTAGGGTTCCGAACCAGCTCTTCGCCCTCTTTTACTGCGACTTCTTCAATGACATTGCGGACTGGCTCTACATGCTTGCTCCCATCTAGTTGGACTCCAATAAAGTATTGTACTTCTCCCTGTCAACAATACATCAGCGAATACATCTCTTCAGTTTTAACTCGAATGCGACTTAGTACGCAAGGTAACTATGTAAGTCATTGTACCTTCTGATCACGCATAGGCTGGAGGTGGAAAATGTTCCAGAACTTCTTTCCTGAAACAGAGAAAGCAATATATAATTCATCTATACGTTGATCCATGGTTTGATCTATACGGATATCGAAAATTTGAATACCGCTCTTGGTGTAGTTGATGAGCTGAACAGTCACTTCGGTTTGGTTATCAATAGCCGCTCGAATCTTCTTTACCGTTGTTAGATCAGTCTCTGGACCTTGCAGAAACCTAAAAATATTTGCCCAAAGCTCAAAAAACGTGCTCTGTATTTAGATCTTTATTGAAGAAAGCTAGATTCATATATTCATGTAAAAACCTGCAATTTCTGCCAAGAATTTCTTCACGGCTATATTCCGTGAGCTCCAAGAAACTATCAGATGCAAAAATCTGGAAACAGAGGAATCGTTTTTAGAGCAATCGTAGTGAAACATAACAGTTTTATCTTTTTACCAAACATTTTTGTTCTTACAATGGGATTATCGGGGAGCCTAGGATCAGTAATGACGAAATTCTTCTCGATACGTTCCAGTGTGGTGGCGAGATCCATACCCTTTCTCATCTCCTTTTGTCTCACTTTATCATCGACACTCTCTGGTCTCTCGTCTCTGTCACTAATCTCATCGTCTTCTTCTCCGTACTCTATAAACCCATCATCAATAGACTCATCCTGAGACTGTCCTTTCTTCTTAATCCTACCACAGAGTTCGTAACATTCATTGAAAATCATACAAAATGTAACTCAAGACTAAATGGTTTAGAGTTTAGGGCTAGGGTTAGGGTTTTGATCTCTATCGAAGTTAAGCGTTAAAGAGTAAGAACTAGAGCTGGTTCAAGAATTTGAATGATTACCCCATGAAGGAAAGGCGGGAAGATTTTGTGGGTTTCTTCTCAGGAACTTCGCTGATTCGCTGCATCGAGTTTCTTCTTGTGCCGCCGCCAGAGTTTCTTCGGCCTGAAGGAACCACATTCTCGGACATTCGACGAGCAGGTTTTGCGGGAGGATCATCGCTTTCCGATTTTCTCATGAAAGGATGGTGATTCGTTGATTCACTTAGAGCTCGAGGTCTCTTCACTGCCTCTACTAGCTCTGTCACTGAGTTTGTAGCTATATCTTTTTGGCGGGCTGTTACATTACAAAATTCAAAACATATTTTTAATAATATTTTCAAAAAAAGTATAAATAAATAGAATAAATGAAAAAAAAGATTAGATACCATCGTATCGAATGAGAGATTCCGGAAGCCCATTGGGCCTCAAACTCTTTTCTTTGGCTCCTTCAGTGTGCTTGCTCACTTCCACTTGCATTCTGGTCCAAATAAAAACAAACAAAACATTTGACAAAAACAACCAAAAAAACAAAAAATATTTGTAATTTTGCATCTTCTCTTTTAAAATAATAATAGAAATTGTGATTTTCTTTTGGAAATATCTTTAATCCATTTACAGAAATATATATATATATATATATATATCAATCAATTCATGAGAGAGAAATATCTAAATTTTGAAAGGAATAACAAAAAACAAAACGGCCGTTGGATCCAAGACGATTAGATCTTTGAATTATTGCGGAGAAAGCAACATAATCACAGGTCCACAAGTCCCATCAAAAGGCTGGAATTTTACAAAACAATAAATAGAGGGCTGGCCAAAGAAAAAAATGTAAATTAAGGGACTAACCCAATAAATTTGAGAACTTTGCCACTCTCGTCTTTAATGGGCGCGATCGTGAGAAGATTCCAAAAGGAGGTCCCATCTTTCTTGTAATTCAATAAACGCCCACAATAGTTATTCCCAGAAGCTAATGTCTCTCTTATCTTCGCTAACTCATCCGCATCTGTCCCTGATCCCTGTAAAAATCGACTACAACAAAACAAACAAACACCAAATTTATTATGTTACTCAAAAATTCATTTTTTTCAACTTGCATAGTAAAATGTATAAATTTTAGAAAATGCTCTAAATACCACGAAAACAAATTTTTGGTTTCAAAAATACCATTATTGCTATTCTGAAATAAAACAATAGGTCTAAATGGTACCGGCTGAATTTTACCGTTTTTCTGAATTTTTATAGATTTTTTTTTGGAATTTGGTTGAATAATATCAAACAAACCTAAATGGTAACAACATAACCTAACTGAATTTTTGAGAAAGTAAATTAATGGGATTTATCTATTATTTTTATCTTTTTATTCTAGTTTTTCAAATAGTCAAAAAATTCAAATTAGGCAAATAATAACAAAACAAACAAAAAATTTCAAATTCTTCTTTTTCTTCAATATAATCAATCTTTCACCATTTACACCCAATATATAAATTTATGGAAGATTTCTAAAATTTAAATTCTCAAAGCAATTACTAATAAAAATAATGCGGAGTAGGACGTAATGCTACTATCAAAATTAATGGAAAATTGATACTTTTCCATCCACCACAAACCATATCCCCTCCCCCACATCATTTGGAATATTTTTATAAAAAAATTTAGTTATCAATCTTCTTTTTTGCTAAAATAGTTTGATTAGTAACAAAACATAATAGTATTGTTTAAGAGTTTGATTAGTCTTAATTACCAGTTTCTGCCGACGACCTCTTTAGAAGTGTAACCAGTCATATTGAAGAAACCAGCACTTGCATACATAATCGGATAATCAGGTTTGGTTGCATCCGAAACCACAAACGTTTGTTGAAACGTCGACAAAGCATCTTTCAAATCTTCAGATACTCTCGGTATCCCACCTCTACCACCGACGACATCTCCGTCGGACATCTCACCGGAGCTCCGGCAAGAATTGCTCGAGTTTCTCTGAGAAGAATTCTTTTTCCCGTTTGGGTCACTCTCCGTCCCTCCCGAGTTCCTCACACTCACTCCTTGTGGCTTTCCTGTCTTTGTGTCCGTTTTCAAAACCAATCCCCACTCCGCCGCTCTTTGCTCCGCCGCAACCGCCGCAACTTGTGGTTTCTCGGCGGTGATCGTCTTCTTGGAGATCTTGTCCGGCGATGGGTCCTTTAAAGCCATCCATGAGGTTGTGACTGCGATTTCTTCAGACCGAACCGGGTTTGAAGGAGCTGGTTCTGGTTGAGGTTGAGGTTGAGGTTGAGGACTGCCACGTGGATCGCTTCTGTTTAGCCACGTTGGTGGTTCGGGTCGGAAGATGGGGTTATCAGGTCGGGTTGGGACAGTTGATGGGTTGAATACTTCGAGAGAGCCACGAGTGTCTCTAGGGAGAGTCCGTTTGGTCGATGATGGTTTCTCTGTTGGCTCCATCTTTTAGCTCTCTACTACACACGAAACCAAATTGCGCCCAAAAAAGGAAGGTTAGATATATAAATAGTTAAATGTGGAGAGACATAGATTAGTCACATAGACATCACACGCATGTGTATGTATGAATCGGCAAATAAAATCTTGATGTATATCTCTATATAAACTATTTATTTATTTATATTCTTAATGTTGGAGATATTATTTTTACAATATTTTATTGCTTTTTCTAGAAATGGACACGTTACTGAGTTCTTTTCGTAGTAGAGGGTTGGCTTCATTTCTGAAAATGAAACCATTATATGGGTGATATGTGAATTTTAACAAATAATGTACACATAAATAAATAAATAGTTTATGTAGAGATATACATCAAGATTTTATTTGCCGATTCATACATACACATGCGTGTATATATATATGTGTGTGGGTGTTGACAAAAAGATAGTTGGGTATGTTTAAGCATAAAGAAAAATATATTGGGAAAGTTAGATATTTGTAAAAGTAAGACGATATTAGAAAATTGTTCGTATTTACCTAATTTTATAAATTCGACAAGATTATTCGGATTAAGAACCAAGCGTTTGCTTTTCATTAATATAACTAAATTGCAAATAAGATATCAGATACCATTTGTACAAGATGTTGACAGTAAATAATTCATCAATCACTCTTTTTTTTTAAGTCTCTCTTTTTTTGGGACATTATTTTGTTTGGATCTTTTTAAAACTGTTAACAAGAATCTCGTCTCTTTGGTGTCTTCTTTTGGGAAAGAATAGACTAGACATATCCAACACGACAGTGAATGTGTATATATGTATATGTATATGTATATGTATGCAGGTTGTATGTTGATGATATATTAACTAATTTTGGGATCAAAAGAGTTATGGTCTATGGGGCATAGATATATAATATATGAACTGGAAATATGACAATGTTGAGAGTGACACTTCCTTTCGAAACGGGGGTAAAATAGAGAAAACGACACAAAGTAGTAAAGTTCCAAGACTTTTTGAGTTTTCAGAACCACACAACACATGCATCATCCCTTGGTATTTTAGTCATTTCGTTATGTTATGAAAATGGACTGTGTGATTACAACAGAGCCGATTCGATCGATCATATTATCTTATTTTAAAGTTTACATCTAAACTCTTTTCTCTTATCAGAATCTTTGTCGTTTTATTGATTTCCACACAAATGAAGTTCGTTTAAATAATTCTTATCCAGTTAACACCATATATTTTATAGATATATGATGACCAAATGTTTGGTCAAAATTGACAAAAAACGGATGACAAAATCACATAGATTTTTTTGCGTATTTATTTGTTTGCCAAAAATATTTAAATCGAACCCTAATTAGGTGAACAGACAAATAGAATCAAATCTAAAACTAACAGATAAAAAAACAAGAAAGATTCAGTCGAAAAGAAAAGGTTTTATAAGAAATGTTCAAATCAATTCAGTTCAAGTTTAAAAAAAAAGAAATGTTCAATTCTTGGCTTCTCCAATAAATTAAAAACTGTCTAGGTAAAGGAGAAATACAGAAGGAAATCAAAGGGGAAAAATATTACCTGGCTAGTTAACTTGTGCAAAAAGAAACAGATTTTTCTTTCACTCTCTCTCGAGGGGAAACAAATAGATCATCAATTGAGAAAGGAGTTTGGGATGAGAAGTTAACATTTCTGAGGCTTTTTAAAACAAGGGAAGATTTTGATGAGAAGAGATTGAAGAAAGATAAAAAAATATTTAGGGTTCATGATTGAATTAGTCTTTTTGTAGCTCCATCACTAGATTATTTGATCTTCCCATGCCTCTTATGTTCCTGATTCCACATGACATGGCTTTCTTTTGTTTACTTTTTAATCTCAAAATATTCTACCCATCTTCTGTATTGTAAAACTGTTTTATACTAATTAGATTATACAAGTCTGAATTTCTATTAATTACGCTTATCTGTATATTTGGACATGAATGATTTTTATATATAACTTAACCAATCGACATTATTAAGTTATTCATGAAATGTGGATCTGATTGTGATTAACATTGGTTTTTAATTTTTTTTTTTTATTATTCTGATTAATAGAGGCTTTTGTGTAAGATACAGTAGATTATAAAAAGTAATGCACAGAAAAACTTGCTTGAAAGGACACACAAGTGTGTGCGGGTGATGGTTATGTTCTTTTAAAGGCTTCTGATTTGTGTCAGTGACTATAGGTGGGAGTGAGTTGTCATTTGAAAACGCCAAAATTGGAGAATACTAAAAGGCAAATGCAGAACTCTCTTTCTACTTCTGTAACGGTAAACATACTAGTCCTTACTCCTTACACAGTGTAAATTATTTCATACAAAAAGCCTTAAATCAAAACACTACTTATTTTAGCCCCATTTTGTGATAAACTTGGTTCATAATTGATCGAAACTCGGACACATAGGTCGGAGAATAAGTCACAAACATAAATTAACCACGTATTACCATTCCTATGATGTCACATTATTCATGCAAACCGGACTCAGTCCAATGTATATTTTGGTCTTTTGCAATCTCAACATCTTGTTTTAGACCAAGATTATGAGAACCATTGTGTAACTTGTTAAACGATAACCCATGAGTGGTGGTGTCTAGTGACACGGCATACGAATGGTTAAACAAATTTAGTGTTCGAATTTCACCATTTACTTACCTCCATTATCGTTTTTAACTATTATAAACGTTTTAATTAGCAATATATCTAGCTTTCTATAAAATTCAAATATTAGTATGGGCTTGGGTCATAGATCTACTCCGGTAACGATGCAACATATACATACTGGTCATCCCAATTGATCACGATCAAACTTAGGTAAACATGTCAGACCGGTTTACTATAAGATTCAAACATATTTGTCGGAAACCTTGTGGACAAAAATGATTGAAAGATATAAACAAAGAGAAGAGTATGGTTACATTTCATACACAAGTAGGACCATAACCCATGTGAAGATTGATCAAAGAGAAAAAAGATCTTAACAGGTTATTTATCTTATCCATCATGTGCCAATTGTGGGGTTGAGTGTGTGGTGGGGGCAGAAAAGGTCACACCAATATTCACATACTGACCGCTTAATTTCTCCCATTTTCTAAATTGAGCCCATTTCTGCCGTTGGATAATCAAGATCTTGATGCGAAGCCAGATGGGTTAATGATGGTGCAAGCATAAATGTTTTACACTAGCACAATATACTTTTCTTTATAAAATTTATTCTCTTGATCAAATCAAGGAAATATGAGGTCTACATTAACACAATCTACTTTTCGTAATATTATCTGTTCTTTTAGATTAAGGAAATATAGGAATAGCAATTGGCTTTTATATAATAAAGAAAGTATCAAATGGATAAATGGATAAATCTAAAACCCTAGTATCCGTAGTTAGTGTTGCTGGGAAAATTATATGTTGTACTTGTATCCGTTCGATTCGGTATTGGATTAAGTACAATATTTTTGGATATTCATAATGATTAAAATCAAATTAAAACAACCAAGTTTCAAGTTATTAGTGTATGTAAAATTTGGTGGAAGATAACTACGTGACGTTATGATTTTGTAAAAGCGGCTATGGGTACAAGCAATAAAAACATGTCATTCCGGTCATTTTTAAAATATGTAATATTCAACCACATTTTTATCAAAAAATTTAGTATTTAGCCTATAAACATTTTTCTACTTTCGACCCAAAATATTTTAGGGTTTTAGGACCGAGCGATACAGACCACTTCGGGAATAATAGGAATAAAGAGGAAAATGAATGAAAAAATTATGAGGAACCAAATAAAAGAAATAAATGTAGAACGAGAATAGAACAAATTTTCATAGTAAATGATAATAAACATAGGAATACGTATTTCATAATTAAAGGAAAGTTTCACATTAAAACTGTATTCCTTTTCATTCCTTATCAAATTAGATGGAGAATCATTTTGTTTTATGTTCCCTAATATTTTAAAGAATGGAGAGGAATGACATAGAATCATTATTACATATAAATAATAAAAAAAAAAGTTTAGGAATGAATGGGAATGTGATGTTCCTCCTCATTCTTTGCATTTCTTATGGTCACCATTTATAGCCTTAATGTTTTTCAAATAGTAGGAGTGCTAGAATATCCATACTGATATGAAAAACGTATATTTAGATGACGATAATTCAAAAAAGCTTATGCATGAAACTGCCGATCTAAAGATTTGTGGGTACCTAAAAGAAATTTTTTTGCTCCCAACAATTTTTCAAAAACGATTATTGATGATGAGAAATAAAATAAATATATTAGTACATTACTGAGAAATAACAATTTCTTAATTTACTTTTTTTTTAGTGAGTTAAATATCGTGTTCTAGCTTAGACAAAATCTCTTAACGTTACTAAAATAAAAATATATAACTATTCCACCATATTTTTGTCAAAATCTTTAGTATTTAACCCATAAACATTTCTTTTTTGTTTCTGACCCAAAATATTTTAAGGTGTTTTAGGGCTAGGCGATACATTTAGTGTTTTTTCAAATACTAGGAGTGCTAGAACATCTATATCGATATGAAAGACGTATATTTGGATGACGATAATGCAAAAAACTTATGCATGAAATTGTCATGATCTAAAGATTTGTAGAGCATCTTAAATACAAAATGATGTGGCAATGAAGTGGAAGTTGATGAGTCTTTATGAAAAGAGAGAAAAGGTTTTCCCAAAATCAAGTTATGAAAAATTGCCATGTGTCTCTTAAAATTTTGATATGTGTCTTTTTGTTTATTTTTTAATTAAATTGCTAACCTTTAATTTAGTCCAACCTGTTTTAATTTCACCGGTTACAAATTTTGTGAACTAAATTTTTATAGACTTGTGCAGTTACTTATGCTGGAAGGTATTGGTCCGGTGAGAAGATTGTTGTGCACTGAGAGGTTCCGAAGATTTGTAAGAAGCCCTAGATTCGTCGGGAGCTCACCATAAATACAGTTGAACCCCATCGTTATCCCTATCAAGTTCCTCAAGTTTGTGATTGTCTGTGTAAGCTCCCATGTAAAGTTATTGGAATGAAGCGTAAAAACTTCGAGTGACTTGAGAGAACCGATTTCTTCAGAATTGGTCCAACCAACTGGTTTTTGATCATCCCAAATGTGTTAACCACGTACCGAAAACATGAAGATGGAATTGTGGGAAAAAAAAAATACTCATAGCTCATATCTTAAATTGAAATGATATTATCCGCATCTTAAATATTCAACAACCGAAGTTCACAATTTTTTTTTTGACTAATCCAATACCTTAATTTCTTTTTTTCGTAATTTCACATTCAAATACACAAAACAACATAAAATAAAATAAAATAAAATGAAATTAAACCATTGAAAAAAACTATTGTAGTTTTAATTTTTATCTTGCTTAATTTGATAATACGACAAATTCATGTATCAAATTGGTACATAAAAACTTATTAGAGCCAAAAACCTTACAAAAAACCTAATTTTACCTATATTTTAATATCTCAGAATAAGATTTAAAAGTTATTAACAAAAATATATATATGCTTATGTTTACTTTAAAATATTTAGTGTTACATGCAATAGAAAACATATATCATAACATATATTTTTCCTTATTTTTGCTAAACATATATTTATATTTTTCTTTATTTTTACGTATTTTATTATATTATTTAAAATCCGCAAAACGTATGGAACATCTTCTAGATTTTTGACCCGCGTCAAACGCATGATTAAAATATTTCAAAAATATATATCAAAGCAATTAGAAATAGCAAATATCAAATATCAAATGTTCATCTTCTATATAGAAAAATGTATTTTATCTTACAGAATTTAATTTGCATGACATTTAGCTTGGATGTAAGTATTTTTGGTGTAGAGATTCTAAATGCATAAAGTAAAGACTTAATTAAAGAGCATAATGAAATACTTAAATAAAATAACATTTCAGAGTAATAAAAAAAAAAACATTTAGAAAGTAGAAGTTTTTCTCTCTGTCTCAACGATTTACATAAGATCCCAAGGATAACCTTAAAGACCAATGGAAAAATAACGGAGAAAAACTTGTTGTTCTTGGTTGCATAAGAATAGTATTTACAGAAAAATGAGATAGGGGAATTATAAGTTAAGTTACATGGGCTTTGAGTAGTCCGAGTCTTATCTTGTGGGTTTGAAAATGTTGTTAATGGACTCGACAAGCTGATCTTCTTCTCTTCCATGGGTCACATGCCGTTGAGTGGTTCGACGGATGATCCGTACCGGCCGGTGAGTGGCTTGACGGATGGCATGTCCATTCATTTTTGGCCTTTATTTTGCTTTTACGCCTCTTCCTTCACTTGTATCTTCTTTGATTCATTCTTGCTTCTCTTGGTGTCTTTAGTCCAAAGTGTGCTCCAAGTACCTAGATTAAGACTCAAATGGACCAAAAGACAAATGCATGCTATATGACTCTAATATGCGGAAACAAGCATAAATGCGATGAATATATGCAAAATGTAATGTAATGCCACAGATAAATGGTAAACCCCTAGACTTACCACTAAAATATGGACACATCAACAACCAATATATGGAAGTGCACGATATTATCAAGCACCATTCGGAGTCCCAATAACCACTAATATTAACCGTCACGCCGTCGAGGAGAATAACCTCAACCAAAGGTGGCAAGATAGTACGATTCGGACTTGAAGAACAAGTGGCTGCTCTCACTAGTTCATTGTAACTACATTTCATTTGCTTAGAGTCTATAACATTGTAATTAAATTTCATGTGAATAGGAAACTATGATGATTCTTTCCTCGGGAGGTTTCATCTTTTGAATTTAAATCAGTTCTCTCGCTAGTTGTTATTCGATGCATTTAACATTATTGAATTAGGAGATTAGCCTCACTTGTAGCGTGGAACTTTAAAAGTTCTTACCTTTTTGAAATATGCATGATTTTTGTTTTGAATTGAATGTAAAATTTATTCAAATAACAAAAACGTTTTTACAATAGATGTGATTTTTTTTTCTTTTTTATAATTTTGCCAGAACATTATACTAAAGAAAAGAAAATCAGAAACTTTAAAAAAGATCTATGACTTCATCGAGAGCCAAACCAAGTTACCAAACCGTCGGCATACCGCTCAATGCACGTAGAGAGGACAATTGGTTTTGAACTTGCTTGTTGATGTAGTGAATTAGATGGAAGTTTAGAATAGGCAAGTCACCATGTCTTTGACTATTCTGTTCTCGCCATATCGAATACACCATTGTATGAAATAGTACATATCGCAAAGATGAACAAATAAATGAGATCATGTGAATCTTTGGTTATACGCTAGACGATTTCATTCCAAAGCTTCGTGTATTTGGAGTTTAAGAGGTTGCGTGTAAGCCTGGCCAAATTTCTTCCGTGACATGACAACTAAAGAATAGATGGTCCCTAGTTTCAAGAGGATCATGGCAAAAAAATACATAAACGTGAACGCCCACGTTCCAGCTCAACACACAATCACCTGTCGATAATCGATTCTTCATTGCTAGCCTTAGGAGGAATGATTATTTAGGCGTGGCTTGCGAGAACCAAGAACCTTTATACCATTCTTGAATAGATGCAGTCCACGAAATTGTTTCTATGTCATTTTTTAGACGAATTTTGGTTTAAATGTGTCCTCTCTGTTCCACATGACCGTGACATCCTCTCTCTCTCTTTGCTTGTCAATCACGTTCTCTATACGCTTAAAGATTTTTGTTCTATGTCCCTTCTCCGATGCGAACGTAGAACTATTTCTATCGAGGACTGAAGATCAATACCCACATCTACACATCCTCGATTACCCGTATATAAATATGCATGAATTTTAATTCAACTCTATCAGTTTGAACCTAACCTTGTATCTATTGGACCGAGATTTATATACCAACAATATATACACCACAAGACATGTACAGCCATAGATAGTTGCAATTATTTTGTTTTCAAGGAAAAAAGGCATATAAGATAATGGGGCAAAAAAGAAGGTTAAAGCGACCTTTACAAAAAAGAGAGACTGTTACATGGCACTACACAAATTGTTGCCATTTCCTGATTCATCTTCTTTATGACTTGTCCCTCCATTAATTTGCAACTTTATTGTAATCTTAACACGTTTGTGTATCGCTTATTCACAACATTTTCAATACCCACTTAACTTCAGTTTTGCTTCTGTGGGTTTTTTGGTATAAAACTCACTAAGTCATTGAAAGACTCCAAGTGGTTCAGAGGGTTCAAAAGACAAGGGAATTGAGAAACAAGATAAGAGTTTCTAGTTGGAGAAGAGGGTTTGCTTTATAGCTAAGATCGATGTTTGTTTCTTCTCCAAACCCATGTCGTCATCTCTGCAATTTTCTTCGTACAAGCACATGAGCTGGTCAAGGAGCAAAACATGAAGGAGCTCCCTCTGTATCAGTGCCTAAGCGTGATTGTTGGCTTAATTGAAGCTTCAATCAAAGACAAGCAATCTGACAACTCTCAAAAGATGTGTTCACAAGTTGTCGGGTAAGAAGCTTGGTCCTTACTCTTAGTTCTCTTTATAAGTAAGGATTAGCTATGCTTGTAATGAGAGAGGTTAGAACAAGGCTTGTATGAGAGAGAGAAATTGTAAGAACCCTAAAGGCTCAGGTTTTGAGCAAGTGTCTTAGTGGATTTCCGGGTACAATCTCGGCGAGACGTAGCGACCCATTTAAGGGCGTGAACTCGATAATTTGCTGTGTGTTCTTTATTTTTCAAGCTTACAAATCATACAAACGAGTGATAGAGAGATTTGAGAGAGTTTCACATAGATTCAAACATAAAGCTTAAAGTGTTCTTGAGTCTAAGTAGAACAAAGAGTTAATCTTTCTGGTTCTAATCCTCACAAATTGGTATCAGAGCCAGGTTACAACAAGGGATCTAAAGAAGTCTTGGAAGATGTCTTCAAGCAAGACTGAGGTAGAGAAGTTCGATGGAGATGGGGATTACATTCTATGGAAGGAAAAGTTGTTAGCACATCTGGATATTTTGGGTCTTCTTGAAGGTTTACAGGATGAAGAAGAAGAAACAAGTGGAGTTGAGAAATCTTTTGCTACGGTTGTTGCTGGTTCTGCAACTGCAAGTACTACAGTAACTGCTTCAGGGACTGCAGGAGCTGTAGCAGGAACTGCAGCAGCTACAACTGCTCCTGTTACTCCAACACTGAAGGTTTCAACTACTGTAGACAAAGAGCTCCAAGCAAAGAGGGGCAAAGCTAGATCCAACATCATCTTGTGTGTGGGAAACAATGTTCTGAGGAAGATTATCAAGGAGAAGACAGCTGCAGGAATGCTAAGGATTCTGGACCAGTTGTACATGGCAAAATCTTTGCCAAATCGTATATACTTGAAGCAAAGACTTTATGCTTACAAGATGAGTGAAAGTATGACGATTGATGATAATGTTAATGACTTCTTCAAGCTTATATCCGACCTGGAGAATGTAAAGGTGACTGTACCAGAAGAAGATCAAGCTATTGTGTTACTTATGTCATTGCCAAGACAGTTTGATCAGCTGAAGGAGACATTGAAGTACTGCAAGACGACTCTTCATCTAGAAGAAATCACAGGAGCCATCAGATCCAAGAACTTGGAGTTGGGAGCAGGTGGAAGGTTGCTCAAGAACAACTCAGATGGTTTGTTTGTCCAAGAAAGGGGCAGACCTGAAAAGAGAGGAAAAGGGTTTGACAAGAGCAAATCCAAGAGTCGGTCTAAGTCTAAAGGTGGAGGTAAAGTCTGTTGGATATGTGGAAAAGAAGGGCATTTCAAGAAGAATTGCTATGTATGGAGAGAAAGGAACAAGTCAGAAAGGGGAGAAGCATCAACTGTGACTTCTCAAATAGTTGATGCAGCTGCTTTGGTTGCATCTGAAGTACTTAGTGGCTTTGTTGAAGTTACTCCAGATACATGGATTCTTGATACAGGTTGCTCATTTCACATGACCTGCAGAAAAGAATGGTTAATGGATTACAAGGAGGTTACGAATGGGAAAGTCAAGATGGGGAATGACACATATTCAGATGTGAAAGGTATTGGTAACATCAGAATCCTAAACTATGATGGTACCACTATTCTGCTCACTCAAGTAAGGTATGTTCCTGAAATGTCTAAGAATCTGATTTCAATGGGAACTCTAGAAGATAGAGGATGTTGGTTTGAGTCTAGGAGAGGTGTTCTTAAGATTGTAAAGGATGATGTTATTGTCCTAACTGGAAGTAAACAGGGCACATTATATTTCTTAAGAGGAGTTACACTCACAGGAGAAGCTTATGCTATAGATAAGGTTAATGATGAGACTAATCTATGGCATAGTAGGCTCGGTCACATCGGTTCAAAGGGTTTGGAAGTGTTGGTCAGAAAAGGGTATTTGGACAAGAACATAGTGAATGAGGTGGTGGTATTTTGTGAAGATTGTGTCTTTGGAAAGACACACAGGGTCAGTTTTGGAGATGCTAAACATGTTACCAAGGAGAAGCTTGACTACATACATTCAGATCTTTGGGGATCTCCATCAGTTCCAATGTCACTAGGTAAATGTCATTATTTCATCACTTTTATTGATGACTTTACCAGGAAGACTTGGATATACTTCTTGAGGACTAAAGATGAAGCATTTAGTACATTCAAGGAGTGGAAAGTGTTGGTTGAGAATCAACAGAACAAGAAGGTAAAGACCTTGAGAACATATAATGGTCTAGAATTTTGCAACCATGAGTTTGATGCATTTTGCAGAGAAGAAGGTGTTGTAAGACATAAGACATGTTCTTACACACCCCAGCAAAACGGGGTTGCGGAGAGAATGAACAGGACGATAATGAACAAGGTGAGATGTATGCTGAGTGAGTCTGGGCTAGGGAAGCAGTTTTGGGCTGAAGCAGCTTCAACGGCAGTGGTTGTGATAAACAAGAGTCCAAGCTCATCTATTGATTTTGGTATTCCTGATGAGGTTTGGACAGGTCATCCACCAGATTACAAGAGTCTCAGAAAGTTTGGAGCACTTGCTTATGTGCATGCTAATCAAGGAAAGTTGAATCCGAGGGCTAAGAAGGGAGTCTTTGTTGGGTATCCAGAGGGTGTAAAAGGGTTCAGAGTGTGGCTGGAAAAGGAAAAGAAGTGTGTCATCTCTAGGGATGTGGTATTCCATGAAGAAGTAATGTTCAAAAACATTGATTCAAAGGACTCTACAGAAGGTGAAAGAAACTTTGAAGAAAGAGAAAGGATCATTGTGGAGCTGAGAGGGTTGTCTGATACAGAGGAATGTCAGGATCTAGGAGGAGCTTTGTCTGAGACATCTCCAAGATCTGAAGCAAGTGCATCAGGTACCTCAAGTACTTCAAGAACAGAAAATCAGCAGAATGTAGAAGAATCAACAAGTGATACAGAGGAGTCTGACTTAGAGAATTATCTACTGGCCAGGGATAAAACTCGAAGAATAGTCAAACTTCCCAAGAAATTTGATGATTATCTGGTTGGTTTTGCTTTGAATACTACTGAAGATGGAGATACATTAGAGCCGCAGTCTTATCAAGAAGCAATGGCAAGTGTTGAGTGGAATGAATGGAAGGAAGCCATGGATGAAGAGATGAGATCTCAGCTGAAAAACAACACTTGGGTTCTTGGAGATAAGTCTGGATCAGAAAGAGTTATTGGATGCCGGTGGATATATACAAGGAAGTCTGGAATTCCTGGAGTTGAACCTCCTAGATACAAGGCACGGTTGGTGGCCAAAGGATACTCACAGAGAGAAGGAGTTGATTATCAAGAGATCTTCTCTCCTGTGGTTAAGCATGTATCTATAAGGTTCTTACTCTCAGCTGTAGTTCACTTTGATATGGAGCTGGAGCAATTAGATGTTAAAACCGCGTTTCTCCATGGAGATTTAGAAGAGCATATCTTGATGGATCAACCAGAGGGCTATGAGGTTAAAGGGAAATCAGAGAAAGTTTGTGTTCTCAAGAAATCGTTGTATGGCCTGAAGCAGGCTCCTAGACAATGGAATCAACGATTTGATTCATTCATGTGTAACTCAAGTTATCAAAGGAGCAGGTATGATCCTTGTGTCTATATCAAAGATTTATCTAACGATACATACATCTATTTGCTTCTCTATGTAGATGATATGTTAATAGCTTCAAGAGATAAGGAAGAAATTCAGAAACTGAAGCAGTTGTTGAAACAAGAGTTTGAAATGAAGGATTTGGGGCCTGCAAGGAAGATATTGGGTATGGAAATCAAGAGAGACAGGGAAAGAGGTATTCTGGAATTGTCTCAAGAAGGTTATGTTGAGAAGGTGTTGCATACTTACAATATGAATGAATGCAAGGTTGTTCTAACACCATTGGGTGCTCATTTCAAGCTAAGGGCAGCGACTGAAGCAGTTTTGGTTGAAGAGAGGGACTACATGAAATCTGTGCCGTACTCAAATGCTATTGGAAGCATTATGTACTTGATGATAGGGTCAAGACCAGACCTAGCTTACACAATTGGTGTAATCAGCAGGTTCATGACAAGTCCAACAAGGGAACATTGGCAGGCAGTCAAGTGGGTTCTGAGGTACATGAAAGGGTCAAAGACAGTTTGTTTGCAGTTCAAGAAGGAAGGAAAGTTTGAGATCAGAGGGTATTGTGACTCCGATTATGCCACAGATCCGGATAAGCGAAGGTCAGTTACAGGGTGTGTATTCACAGCTGGAGGGAACACAATAAGCTGGAAGTCTGGACTTCAAAAGGTTGTTGCTCTCTCTACTACAGAGGCTGAATACATGGCATTAGCTGATGCAGTCAAGGAAGCAATTTGGCTGAAAGGTTTGGCAGAAGATATGGGTTTCAAACAAGATGCTGTTGAGGTAATGTGTAACTCACAAAGTGCTATTGCTTTGTCCAAGAATTCAGTTCATCACGAGAGGACAAAGCATATTGATGTGAGGTTTCACTTCATCAGAGAGAAGATATCAGAAGGAGGGATTCAAGTTGTGAAGATTCCAACCAACTGGAATCCAGCTGATATCTTGACCAAGGTTGTACCAGTGAGCAAGCTTCAGGATGCATTGAAGCTTCTCAGGGTCTCAAGTCACTAAGAGAACAAAGATCCGAGATTGGAAATCAAGTAACACTAAGACAGGAACCAAGTGGGTTTTACACCAAGGAGGAGTTTTGTGGGTTTTTTGGTATAAAACTCACTAAGTCATTGAAAGACTCCAAGTGGTTCAGAGGGTTCAAAAGACAAGGGAATTGAGAAACAAGATAAGAGTTTCTAGTTGGAGAAGAGGGTTTGCTTTATAGCTAAGATCGATGTTTGCTTCTTCTCCAAACCCATGTCGTCATCTCTGCAATTTTCTTCGTACAAGCACATGAGCTGGTCAAGGAGCAAAACATGAAGGAGCTCCCTCTGTATCAGTGCCTAAGCGTGATTGTTGGCTTAATTGAAGCTTCAATCAAAGACAAGCAATCTGACAACTCTCAAAAGATGTGTTCACAAGTTGTCGGGTAAGAAGCTTGGTCCTTACTCTTAGTTCTCTTTATAAGTAAGGATTAGCTATGCTTGTAATGAGAGAGGTTAGAACAAGGCTTGTATGAGAGAGAGAAATTGTAAGAACCCTAAAGGCTCAGGTTTTGAGCAAGTGTCTTAGTGGATTTCCGGGTACAATCTCGGCGAGACGTAGCGACCCATTTAAGGGCGTGAACTCGATAATTTGCTGTGTGTTCTTTATTTTTCAAGCTTACAAATCATACAAACGAGTGATAGAGAGATTTGAGAGAGTTTCACATAGATTCAAACATAAAGCTTAAAGTGTTCTTGAGTCTAAGTAGAACAAAGAGTTAATCTTTCTGGTTCTAATCCTCACAGCTTCTTTGGTCTTTCAGATAAGCATTTTAGCATTTTTAGTTTGGCTCGGTTTGGTTCTTCCGGTTACCATCCCTAATTTGGTTTGTGCAAGTGTAAAGTTAAAACGCCGCCGTTTCTAAACAAACTCGATTTTTAAAGAATTAAAAACGTCGTCGTTTTTGGTATTGAGAGAGAGATGGCGGTGGTGAAGTCAATGGCCGTTCGAGCTCTGAAGTTGTCGCCGGCGGTGAGTTTCAGGTTAAGCCGATGCGGTGGTGGAGCAAAACCACTCAGTGTGAAATCGTTCTCTACGGTCATGTCGCCACCGTCAAAGGCGATCGTGTACGACCAGCACGGCTCTCCCGATTCCGTCACCAGGTTCGTATATCGCATCGACTCTACGGTTACTCTCACGTAATCTCCATTTTAACCTTTTTTTCTTCGTTTCTGGTGAAGACAGAGTAGTGAATCTCCCACCAGTTGAAGTCAGAGAAAACGATGTATGCGTTAAAATGATCGCCGCACCGATCAATCCCTCTGATATCAATCGAATTGAAGGTCATTGCTCTTCCCAATCCTATGCTCTCTAATCAAATTGTTGTGTTTCTTATACTTTTTGATGTTTTCTGAACCAAGAACATGAAAAATTGTGTGTTAGTATTAGATGTATAAATTTCAGTATCATTAGTTAATGAGGTTGTTAGTTGTTTAGTGAGAAATTTGTGTATATATAGCAAGAACATTCACTTTGTGAATCTCTCTCAAAGCTAAGAGTGAGACATGAATATCATTTTAGATTTTGAGATGTGGGTGAAATGAGGATTTGTTTAGGTGTGTATCCGGTAAGGCCACCGGTACCAGCGGTTGGTGGTTATGAAGGTGTTGGGGAAGTATATGCAGTTGGCTCCAGTGTCAATGGTCTTTCTCCTGGTGATTGGGTTATTCCATCTCCACCATCTTCAGGTAAACTGTTAACTGCTCTCTATGCTATGCCGACCAATCTCGAATAGTAGGAACCGATGAAGGCTGTTATGGTAAAAGATATTCTTGATAGGAATCTGATGAATTCTCTCTGGATTAAGGGACTTGGCAGACGTATGTTGTGAAGGAGGAGAATGTGTGGCACAAAATTGACAAAACTTGTCCAATGGAGTATGCGGCGACGATCACTGTTAATCCATTGACAGCTCTAAGGATGCTTGAAGACTTTGTGCCCTTAAATTCTGGTTCGGACTGTGTCTTCAGTCTCTGTTGCTACTGCTTCTTACTTGCTTTTTTTCTTACTATGTAATCCTCTAAAACAGGAGATTCTGTGGTACAGAATGGTGCAACAAGTATTGTGGGACAATGTGTAATCCAGTTAGCAAGGCTCCGTGGCATCAGTACCATTAACATTATTCGTGATAGGTGAGTATCTATTATGAATCGGTTTTTAGATATTTGATTTACAAACAATTAAAGCTGTTCTAGTAAAGTGAATTATGTCCTGTGTTACTGATTTTAGGGTTGGGTCGGATGAAGCAAAAGAGAAGCTGAAAGCTCTGGGTGCAGATGAAGTGTTTTCAGAGAGTCAACTTAATGTAAAGAATGTGAAAAGTCTTTTGGTAAGAGCTGAAATCTAGCAATTACGTAGCAGAAACTTCAAGTATCCGAAATATGCATTATTTATGTGCTGAACATATGTGTATCTGTGGTCTAGGGGAACTTACCTGAACCAGCCCTGGGATTCAACTGTGTCGGTGGCAATGCTGCCTCTCTTGTGCTCAAATATCTGAGGTGCAGTGAACATTTCCGTTTTTGTGCACTTTCAGTTGAATTACGACCGTGCTGAAGGCTGTGAAAACATAAATATTTCAGGGAAGGAGGAACCATGGTAACATATGGTGGGATGTCTAAGAAGCCAATTACTGTGTCAACAACATCTTTCATCTTTAAGGTAATGGATAGATCGTCCAGATAAATTAAATTTGCTTGACTATATCCAAGCACACAGACTGGTTTTTCTGTTTTCTAATGACTGGGAAGTGGGTAGAAGTTGTATGGCTTTTGTGCACTGTGTTAAAGTATTACTATTCTACAGGATCTGGCACTGAGAGGATTCTGGCTACAGAATTGGTTGAGTATGGATAAAGTAAAGGAATGCAGAGAGATGATAGACTATCTCCTCGGGCTTGCGCGGGACGGGAAGCTAAAATACGAGTGAGTCTTTTTCTTAAGTAAAGATTCTCAACTCCCAGGAAAGTATCGTTGCTTTCTGTTAAAAACTATCTTTAGGCTACCTTTTAAATCAACGGTTGGTTTCTTTTGACAGAACGGAATTGGTTCCTTTCGAAGAGTTTCCTGTTGCTCTCGATAAAGCTCTTGGGAAGCTAGGTAAGCACCCTAAACAAGTCATCAGATTCTGACGCTTCCTTCTTGTGAGCCACTATATTAGTGTTAGTTATTAATATGATAATGCACAATGTACTTTAAATGTATACTCTGCTTGTCTTTGCTGAATCTATCGGAAACAATGAGAACGTAGACTCAAGGAACGAAAATAAATGGGTATGCTCATGTTCAGAGTACATGCGGTTGATCTGGATTTGATAATTGATCCAACTAACCACATCAACGGGAAACACACAATTCGCATTTAAAAAATAAATTAATCCGATCATCAGAACTCATTCCAAACAAATGTATGGGGGCCAAAAAAAAAAAAAATTCGATCATGCTTAAGTTGATTGACAATAATCTTTCTAGTAGAAACCCCGTGGTCATGAGTGTCACTTAAGTCACACAAGAACCAAAGGGAAGAAAGACCAAATGCCTACAACTTGAACACTAGAAATCTGATGCAAGAATTGTTTTTAATAGTGGGAGGTGAAATGCAAAGTGAGAATGAGGATAGTGACACCAATAGTTGAGATGATAGTGAGAAGAGACTACTTGCCCTTCTATTTACTCGGGTTGTCTTAAGCTTTCAAACACTTGAACTTGAGGTGTGAGTTGGAAGGTCCATATAATGAGTTCTGATGATTGTAGACAGGAGATACGAACTTGCATCAGACAGTTCCTAAAAAGCTCCACCCCCTACACTCAAATACTTAATGAATGTATTAAACGGTTCAAAAGAGAAGAAAATAGACATACAAAACTAGGCTTGTTTTCTCCTTTTGTTTCCTCGTGTAGATTGCTCCTTGACTGTCTTTTCAAGGTCGACAAGTCTCAACATCTTTTTACGATATCGACGTTTTTCTAAGTTGCTCTGTTTTTTCCTTTTGCCTCCTGAAGGTTGCTTGATTTGCACTAAACTTGGAACATAAGAGCACACGTGTCTTTCATTAGTGTATTTGTCCACACTTTCTCCGATAATTAATTTTCTTAAGCATCCAGCTTCTCCAACGATGCTAAGTGTGTGGTGATCAAAGTCATCAAGATCAAAACCCAAGGCGACTTTCTTTTCCTCGTCAATGAAAAAACCAAAAGTTAAAAGCGGATAGTGAGTTCCGCATTCAATGTCAAGAACTTGCTCCACAACACCGTTTCAGCCTCAATCTTAGTCGTAATCCATATGTCAATCTCATATAGATTATATTTGTTGTGGGTAAGTAAAACCGCAAGCTTCTCTTCTCTCACACATGATAAAGTCACATAGTCACCAATCACCGCACCAAACGGAAAAGGTAGAAGCGGTCCAAATCTCTCTCTTGTAAAATCAAAACAAATTAAATGACAGTAAAGTCCCAAATCGTCGTCGTCGAGTTCATCTTCTGTCTTCTTTTCTTTCGCACAAAAGTAAGTGTTTCCCTTGAGAGAAACGCCACGTTGATTATCAAACGTTATACTCCAGTGTGAAGGGAAATCAAGGGTCGTCCATAAATCAGAGTCGAAATCGTATATTTCATACCAACAAAATCCTGTATCGCGGGTTCCGAATGGTGGGATGTGATCATCAAAAAACCTCAAGAGTTTGTGGATACGACAAGATTTGTTCTTCTTATTCATGTATCCGATAGCGTATCCGTACCTGTCTATACACCCGTAATCTCCCCGGAGAAAATGTACAGGTTCGATCCACCTTGTTTGCCCCCAATACGTGTTCCAAACCACAATCTTAGAGCTAGTGCTATCACCTTTCAAGATGCATAACAATAAACCATCGCAGTTAAATACTCAAGATATTTTGACATGTTCGTTTTGACAAGTAAGTTTACCTTTAGGCTCTGTGTATGGCTCGTCGTTGACGAAGAAGTGTTGGGGAAAACAAGCACCAATGGCGCAGCGGAATAAAGTTCCCCACACTTATGTGAACCCGTGAGAAAAATATAATTTGGCAGCAACAACTCAAAGCAGTAAAGTAATTGAGACACAAGTTATTTTACGTGGAAAACCTTCTCAATGTGAGAAGTAAAAACCACGGGACCGTAGTCCACTCAAAAATTCACTATATCAATTATTTGAGTTACAACCACGTCCTCCAGAGACTAAGGCTACAAAGAGCAATCTCCAACACAAGAAACACCACAAGAGAACAATACAAGAGCTTAAAAATAAGGCAGTCCCTAACGACCCTAAGTTCACTAAGATTCCGGTCACCAAATAAGATCTCCACCGTACAAATCCTAGATAAACGAGTCAAGAACACCTCTACAAAATTTCAGCTCAATCGGAGAAGAACTCACCGTCGGATTTCTCAAACACTCAAGACAACACAACCTGAAATCTGCACTCGCAACAGATGTGAACAGCCACGTTAAAACCCAGATATGCGACGAACCAACCGTTGAAATAGAATCTCCACCGTTGAATATCAAGACCACTGAGTCACGAAGCTAACCCCAAAATTTCAGCCAAATCGGAGCACGTTTAAGCCTCCAAGCGTTCTCTTGAATAAACCCTAACAAAACTGTTTTTCTTCTGCGAAAATTGCCTCTCTTCTCAAAGTTTCTCTCTACTTCAAAATTAGGTTATGACTAGTTTATATAGCCTCTTATAACCTCCTTAAGCCCAATAACAATCTCATGGACTATAATAGGCCCAAGTTTGGTTTTTCCTTAAACCAAACCCAAATTGGTTTCCCCACTAGGAGGAACACCAACAAACTCCCCCTCCGACTAGGTGGAGGAAACAGCCATTCCGGCTATCTCTCGACAAACTCCAAGCTTCCCTCTCGGCAATGACTTTGTCATCATATCAGCTCCATTATCATCCGTATGAACTTTTGAAAGTTCTACTTCCTTAGAAGCCACCACATCACGTATCCAATGATACCTTCTAGCAATGTGCTTAGAATGCGAATGAAATGTAGAGTTCTTTCCGAGATGAATTGCGCTTTGATTATCACATAGCAACTCATACTTATCTTGCTTGAAACCAATATCCTCAAGAAAATTCTTCATCCACAACAACTCCTTACAAGCTTTCGTTGCGGCTATGAACTCAGCTTCAGTGGTAGAAAGTGCAACACATTGTTGTAACCTTGACTGCCACGCTACAGCTCCCCCTGCAAATGTTACCAAGTAACCCGAAGTAGACTTACTAGAATCAATATCCCCAGACATATCAGCATCTGTATAACTAACAAGCAAAGGCTTGTCACGTCCAAATGTAATCTTCAAACTAGAAGTCCCTCTGAGATATCTTAAAATCCACTTCACTGCATTCCAGTGTTCTCTTCCTGGATTAGAAAGAAAACGACTAACTGCACCAACTGCAAAAGCTATATCAGGTCTTGTACAAACCATAGCATACATCAAGCTACCAACTGCAGAAGCATATGGAACCTTTGCCATATCTTCCTTCTCTGAATATGTACTCGGACTCTGTTGACTGCTTAATCTAAAGTGTGTAGCAAGAGGAGTGCTTACACCTTTAGACTTGTCCATGTGAAACCTATGAAGTACCTTCTCAATATACTTCTCCTGAGACAAGTGAATCAACCTCTCACCTCTATCTCTATTAATTCTCATACCAAGAATTTGTTTCGCTGGACCCAAATCTTTCATGGCAAAAGACTTGCTAAGCTGCTTCTTCAATTCTTGAATTCTGCCTATGCTTTTGCCCACAATCAACATATCGTCAACATACAGTAACAAGATGATAAAATCATCATCACCAAACACCTGCACAAATACACAATGATCTGAAGTAGTCTCTTTGTAACCATGCTCCCCCATAACTGACTTAAACTTCATGTACCACTGCCTTGGTGCCTGCTTCAATCCATAAAGGCTTTTCTTCAAGCGGCAAACTAAATCATTTTTACCCTTTTTCTCAAAGCCTTCCGGTTGTACCATGTAAATCTCTTCCTCCAAATCACCATGAAGGAAAGCCGTCTTTACATCCATCTGCTCAACCTCTAGATCAAGACTCGCTGCCAATCCAAGTACAACCCGAATGGATGACATCTTCACAACAGGAGAAAAGATTTCATCATAATCAATTCCCTTCTTTTGGCTGAATCCCTTCACAACCAATCTAGCCTTGTATCGAGGTAGCAAACTGTTCTCTTCATGCTTAATCCTATACACCCACTTATTAAGCAATGCCTTTTTACCTTTAGGCAACTTCACCAGCTCAAATGTGTCATTCTCATCAAATGACTCCATCTCATCTCTCATGGCAATCAACCATTTATCCTTATGTTCACACTCCAAAGCTTCACCAAAACTTTCAGGCTCTCCCCCATCAGTAAGTAACACATACTCACTAGGATCATACCTTGTCGACGGTATAAGACCTCTCTGAGATCTTCTAACAATTGGCGGGTTCTCAGTAGTTGGTGTCTCACCATGATCGTCACCATGATCACCAATACTCTCATCATGTGCGGGAGCATCTGCACTAGGTGTATCAATATGAACCTCACTCTCAACCTGACCGTGGACCGATGTAGAAGGAACAACCTCTGAATCAATCAGACTCTCATACCTTTGAGCTGGTTTTCCGGACTTGTCAATGTCCTTAATCGTCTGATCTTCCATGAACACAACATCTCTGCTCCTAATGAGCTTCTTCGTGACGGGATCATAAAATCTGTACCCAAACTCTTCCTGACCATAACCAATGAACACACATTGTCGCGATTTCATCTCAAGCTTTGACCTCTCATCTTTGGGAATGTGCACAAATGCCTTACACCCAAAGACCCTCAAATGACCATAAGAAACATCCTTACCAGTCCAAACTCTCTCTGGAATATCACCCTCCAATGGAGCACTTGGTGACAAATTCAACACATGAACAACTGAGCTTAAAGCCTCACCCCAGAAAGTCTGCGTCAAGCCTGACTCTGAAATCAAACATCTAATCCTCTCGACAATAGTCCTATTCAACCTCTCAGCCAACCCATTCAATTGTGGAGTCTTGGGTGGCGTCTTCTGATGCCTAATACCATGTTCCCTGCAATAAGCATCAAATGGTCCAGAATACTCTCCACCATTATCACTACGGATACACTTCAACTTCTTCCCCGTCTGTCTCTCAACCAATGCCACAAAGTGCTTGAAATATCCTAAAACCTGATCTTTAGTCTTCATAGTATAAACCCATAACTTCCTAGAATGATCATCAATGAATGTGACAAAATATGATGCACCACCAAGAGATTTTATCTTCAATGGACCACACACATCTGAATGCACCAGATCAAGTATCTCGGGTTTCCTGGAAGGACCAGAGGACCTGAAAGAGACTCTGTGTTGTTTCCCTGCAAAGCAATGCACACACTTCTGTAAGTGTAAACCGGAGATACCTGTAATAGCCTCCTTCTTTGACAACACAGACAATCCTTTCTCACTCATATGACTGAGTCTCTTATGCCACAATTCTATGGCATCATCATTCTCCACAGCATTAACAATGTCTTTGGAGACCTTAGCCTGCATCCAATAGAAAGATGAATGCTTATCACCTCGAGCCATCACCATGGAACCTCTTGTGAGTTTCCATTTACCTCCTCCAAATAAACTATAAAAACCCTCATCATCAAGTTTTCCTGTAGAAATCAAATTCAACCGAATATCAGGGACATGCTTAACTCCCTTAAGCAAAAGTCTAGTACCAGTACTAGTCTCCAAGCAAATATCACCAATGCCAGCAACCTTAGCTATAACATCATTACCCATCTTCACAGAACCATAACTACCTGGAGTATAGGTAGTGAACAAATCCCGCTGTGATGTAGCATGAGTAGTAGCTCCACTGTCAACAACCCAACTGGTGTCCTGGCATGCAACATTAATGGCATCACTCTCAAGAAGAATAAGAAACTGATCATCGGTAACAGTCAACCGATCTTCATTATCTTCTTGCTTGTTTCCAAGTTTGCTGTCCTTTTTCAACTTCCAGCAATCCTTCTTCAAGTGCCCTTTCTTATGACAATAGTGACACTCCAAATTAGCAAATTTGTTAGATTTGCTCCTGCTCCTGTTCTTGTTATTCCTGGGCTCTCTAAATGAACTCCTCCCCCTCGACTCAGAAACCATTAAATCTGAACGCGAGGAACTAGGACTAGACTTCCTCCTTACTTCCTCATTCAAGACACTGTTTTTCACTAAGTCCATCGAAATAACACCATTCGACGCGGAGTTACAAAGAGACATTGTAAACACCTCCCAAGAATCTGGTAATGTACCAAGAAGCCACAAACCGTGAATCTCATCTTCAAACTTGATTCCCATGTCAGATAATTTATTGAGCAATCCCTGAAACGCATTCAAGTGATCTGCCATCGGAGTTCCCTCCTGGTACTTCAGCTCAATCAACTTCTTGATCATGTACATCTTATTATTCCCGGTCTTCCGAGCAAACAGTTGCTCCAGCTTCAACCACAAAGAACGAGCATGAGTCTCATTTTCAATATGATTCCTCACATTATCATCTACCCATTTCCTTATCAAACCACACACTTGGCGATGTAGCAATTTCCACTGATCTTCAGTTTTATCCTCAGGTTTTGCTATGTCAAAAACTGGACCATGGAGTTCTTTCACATAAAGCAAATCTTCCATCTTGCCTTTCCATACATGATAATTAGAACCATCCAAGCTGATCATCCTGCCCATATTTTCCATCGCTCACAAAAGAAGATAACCAATAACCAAAGTTATCAAACCACAAAGCTCTGATACCACTCTGTTGGGGAAAACAAGCACCAATGGCGCAGCGGAATAAAGTTCCCCACACTTATGTGAACCTGTGAGAAAAATATAATTTGGCAGCAACAACTCAAAGCAGTAAAGTAAATGAGACACAAGTTATTTTACGTGGAAAACCTTCTCAATGTGAGAAGTAAAAACCACGGGACCGTAGTCCACTAAAAAATTCACTATATCAATTATTTGAGTTACAACCACGTCCTCCAGAGACTAAGGCTACAAAGAGCAATCTCCAACACAAGAAACACCACAAGAGAACAATACAAGAGCTTAAAAATAAGGCAGTCCCTAACGACCCTAAGTTCACTAAGATTCCGGTCACCAAATAAGATCTCCACCGTACAAATCCTAGATAAACGAGTCAAGAACACCTCTACAAAATTTCAGCTCAATCGGAGAAGAACTCACCGTCGGATTTCTCAAACACTCAAGACAACACAACCTGAAATCTGCACTCGCAACAGATGTGAACAGCCACGTTAAAACCCAGATATGCGACGAACCAACCGTTGAAATAGAATCTCCACCGTTGAATATCAAGACCACTGAGTCACGAAGCTAACCCCAAAATTTCAGCCAAATCGGAGCACGTTTAAGCCTCCAAGCGTTCTCTTGAATAAACCCTAACAAAACTGTTTTTCTTCTGCGAAAATTGCCTCTCTTCTCAAAGTTTCTCTCTACTCCAAAATTAGGTTATGACTAGTTTATATAGCCTCTTATAACCTCCTTAAGCCCAATAACAATCTCATGGACTATAATAGGCCCAAGTTTGGTTTTTCCTTAAACCAAACCCAAATTGGTTTCCCCACTAGGAGGAACACCAACAAGAAGCTGTTTAGATAAAGATTGGAATCCATCATCACAATGATCTGAGACTCCCCTTCCCTCAAGGCTGTTTCTTTCCCAAAGTACATTTTTGAAAAGTTTTGACTTTTGGATAAAGTGTCCCACGTTTTGCAAGTTAATCGCACTTCTCTAATATATTTTGTTATAGGGAATGTGAACTAGTAAATTAGAGACACTTGGAGGTGGAAACGTGAAGATATGAGGAGTTGAGGGGTGGTAATGCAAATATACAAAAGCTGTGGGTCAAAAATGAGAAGTGAAGAAGAGCTAAGGACTAATAGGAGAAAGAAAGCGAAGATATATACATACGAGCTCAATAATCAGAATTATCGAAAAAGTTGTAATTGTTCTTGATTCTTGTTTGTAACAAACTATCAAATCTCTCTCTCGAGAGTCGCTTCATCGTTCTAGTTCTTGAGGAACTAGATGTTGAGTGAATCGGATCCTTGTTTCTTCGTAAGCATTAGTTCGAATCTATCATTTCGTACATCGATTTAGCTATAACAGATTTCGAAGGAACTCTAAAGAGAATCTCCTCTAACAAATCCCTTGGAAGGTTGGAGATCGTCGTCGTCATTGTTTCAAATTGCAACTAGGGTTTTTTTTATAACTTCAAAAAGCCTATCTGCCTATGTATGAAGACGGAAACCCTAAAAGAAAAGCTAGATATATATATATCCGAATTATATTAAACACACATAAATACAAAATTTATTCGTGCTCTTTTTATTTAAAAGGGATTGAAGTTTTATTCATACCAAAATAGTAAGAAAAAGGACTACAAAGATTCAAAAAAGAAAAGCAAAGTTTCAGGGTACATGAACACAAGAGCTCTGTAACCATAAGATGATAAGAATAATTATATCAAAAGCCAATCACACCAAACATCTCGACAATTCTAAACAAAAAGATAATTTGACTCTTCACATACTACCAAACAAATTTGAACTTTAATTGGATCTGTCCTAAGAACAAAAGGTCCTTAATGTTGGTAATGGTGAAAGAAACCGCCAAAGCAGCAAATACTTCTATTATGTTAGTCCTCACTTGGAATAGGTAGACTTGTAAAAATAAGAACAATGCTTTCTTACTTCGGTTTTATGAGACCTCATTGTTCAGGCTTTGGAACCATCATTCATGCCGACATCGGTAGAGTTGAAATACACTCAACAGATGATCGACTGAGAGAAGGCAAAACTAAACAGATCTCAACCCATATATGATCTTGAATTTGAGTGGAGGAAATTGGAGAAATCGCCTAACCCCTTTACTTACCACGAAAGATGGAAGCTGTAGATCGATCAGTTGAAGGCTTTGAGAAGAAACACAAGAGATAACAGGAGAGCATCAGTTGCACATGAACATCAAAACAACCATCGGTAGTTCAAATATGTGGTGATAGTAAACTTGCACCGTCGCTCATAGAGCCCGCACCACGGAGGATCTTAACCTCGGCAAAAGCCAAAACCACCAAACCATAACCCTCGATTTCAACAAAACCGAGACAAAAAAGAAACGAAACAAAAGCAAACAAGAGAAACAAACTAGGGGAATGGGGATCGGCGTCGACGCCCGCCGCACGGTGGTCTGAGATTTGATCTGAGATCTAGGAGAGTCACAGCCATTTATTCGTGCTCTAGAAAGTCAATTAAGTAAGATTGAAATAAGAGATATTAGTAATTATGAAAGTCTTGCTACTCCCACTTCTAAATCCAAATAATACCATAGCTCCTGATTTAGATATAAGTGATATACCTTTGAACAATTCCAAAATGCAATTCCTCCAATAAATTGCGTTGATTGGAAAAACAATAAGGAACGTCAAATAACATCCTCCCCTTAACAAAGTTTGATTTTCTCTTAATGTACTCTAGATCCAAAAACAATATTTCCTTGCGCAAAAAAATGTTTTGAGGAAGTAAAATATCTTTTGCACTTTTGCAGTTAATATTTAAAATATTTTTTTAGAAGACCGCTTTCAGATTTTTGAATACATAAAACTATAATGAGTATTTCTTTTTTTAATAGTCAATAAGTAGTTTTTTGGGCATCAATCCAATGGGAGAACATAAACTGGACTGTACCCACGGTATTTTTTTTGTTTGTTTGTTTCATAATGCCTCTATATGAAGCATTTGTTTCTACGACTTTGTTTTTTTTTAAAGAGCTTTCTATTAAAAACAAGTGCAGGTGAAAAGTGTTACAACATCAAAAAACATGACATAAAAACAACAATAGAGGTTGTGATCAAAAAAAAAACAACAACAATAGAGGTAAACTAATAAGTAAAGATACAAAAAGGTATAAACATCTTTTTGATGACCTAGAACCTTTAACGAAACCAAAGAGAGGTCGAGAGTTAACCCAATCAAGCAATGACGACATGAAGCACAAAACACAAGGAATTGATATTGATGGGCAGAATACAAACACAACCAAAAATCCGAGTTCACAACCGGGCCTGAAGAAAAACCAACACCAAGAGATATCACAGACGGCGAAACTGACATACCACAACATCAGGAACCGGGAATGAAACTCACTTAGAGACAAAGAATGAGCTTCAACAGCCAGCTAGAAGCAAGCTTTACCAGGCATGTAGACGACATCAAGCAATGGCAGAGCTAGAAAATTTTGTTATCGGGATCAATTATTTAAGGTAACGTACAAATTTGTTAACTATGCTTGTTTTAAGGGTAGTGCCGTTGTTTTTTGTACATTTCTTTTTTATAAATTTTAAAGACTAACAAAAACGGATTTTGTAAGAACAAAAGTTAATGTTGGTAGATTCTTAACTTACTCATGTAAATTATGAAAATTTATTTAATAGTCCTTAAATGTAACACAAATTCTGTAGATTTTTTCTTTCTTCTGTGTTTTGAATGTTTTTGCAAGGGGTCAGAAATAAATTTTAATTGGGGTCATTATAATTGTTAGAATAGTACATGTAATGGATTTCTTAGAATTTGTAGGGTCAATTGACCCCCTAATGCTCATGTGCCTCCGCCACTGACATCAAGCCTCCTCTACAGAGCTGTGCCTCAAGGTTAACAAATGAAACATTACATTAGGACATCAAATTTTTTTGGTAAAGTTAGAGGGCATATTTTTATTAGTTTTGTTTAGTTAAACTCAATTAAACTAAAAAACATAGATAAACAATGAACACTTCGTGATAATTAAAATAAACAAAACTACGAGCTTTTAATGTCTTAATTGTATGGTTAAAAAATTAGAGTAAAATAAACATAGAATTAGTTTGATGCATAAGAGATTGAGTTATTTGACTATGTTATTTTTATTCAAATATATCACATGAAAACTTAAAAAGTTTAGTTAAAAGTTAAAAAACCTTTTATTTTGAAAATTTAATCAACATTTTTTTTAACAAAAGAAAATAAATTAAGTAGTACAACTAATATTTTGTTTGCTAGTTTTAAATTATTTATTTGTTTTTTTGTCTATATGACTTTCATTGTATATGATTTTTTATATATATACTGAGACATTTTATTCTTTTAATCATCGCTTTGGACATGTGTTAACATCGGCATGGTTATGTTCATCTACATCGAAAAGAAGGAGAGAGTACAATGTAGATAAAAGAGTATGATTCTAACAAATTATAAATAACTTAAACTTTAGAATTCTAAACTTGTTAAAAGATTATGATTCTAAGAAATTATAACTGATGTTTAAAAAAATGATATTTTTATAAATACTTTTAAAATATGGCATTTTTTAAAAATCGCATTTGGATAATAGTAATTCTTGAAAATTCTTTTTAATTTAAGCGTTATAGAAACATCGTCAAAAACACTTTTCAATCATGTGTTGTATGTATTTTTACAAATTGCCCAAGAGTTGATTTCGTTAGTGATTATTTAAAAATTTAAAAATATCCAAAACATTTTTTTAATGATTTTTCAGTAAATGATATTTTCCTCGTGCGAATTTTACGAGGGTCTAAATTCTAGTAATCATAATAATTCATCATATAGTATTAATAAGGAAATAACGGCTGTCAAAATATATATATAGACTAGTAGAAACAAAAACCTACCCCGACGGCTACTATTGGTTTCGCTGACGAAACCCTAATCAATTCTTTGGATTTTCGCTCCGGCGAATCTTTTTCTTGGTATTTCTTTCCTTCTCTAAACATTAATTTCTGCGTTCTTTTTGAGTAGATTCTTGATTCTTGATTCCTTTGTTTGATAATTATTCCCATAAATCCATATTTGACTCTTATTGTTAGCAAATTCGTTAGTTATAATGTAAATTTGTTTAATGTTATTACAGATTAGTAGTAGTTCTGTTTCTTCTCTTATGGAGTTTCAGAGTGGTTTGGCTGGGAAAAACAATAACATTTCAAGTAAAGGTGAATACTTTTAACTGCTTGCTGCAATTTCCTAGATTGATGATAAGTGTTTACTACAGATTTGTTCAATTATAATCTCTTCTTTTTTATGGATGTAGCAATTCGGAAGAAGGTGAAGAACTCTGAGTCCATAGCGTTAAAGAGATATCACATTAATAACAATGTCTTACTGGACCTTGATATGGTATTGAATGATGTCTACTCCTCTTTTAGACCGGTTTCTGCGGACTACGATATGAGGAAGGATTTGGTGAATAGCCTCAATGCTATGGCTTTGGATATTTTTGGTAATCTTTTAGTACATTACTTGTATTCTTCTTTTGATCTTATTCAAAAACTCAGCAGGGTTTTTCTTGTATTCATTAGGAAATTGTAAAGATAGCAGCCCGGTCCTTGAGGCGTATGGGTCTTTTGTGATGGATATGTTTTCCCGGGAGAGTGATTTAGATGTATCTATTAACTTTGGTAATGGAACATCCGAGATGCCTCGTGAGACGAAGCTCCAAGTCCTTCGATGGTTTGCAGAAAAGCTTCGCTCTTTGCAGGGTTAGTTCCATTCTTGCTCCATGACTTGAGTGAAATAAGTATTAGATTCTCAAGTTGTTGGTAATGGATGTTGTGATGTTCTTAGAAAGATGAGTTTCATGTATGTATCTTGCGTAAATTTCTTTTGTAGAACAAGGGTATGTTAAGGATGTTGAATCTATCCTTGGTGCTAGGGTGCCGATTGTCAAATTCTTTGATCAAGGGACTGCTGTTGAATGTGATTTGTCAGTGGAAAACAAAGGTGGCATTTTAAATTCACAGATCATTCGCATTATATCTAAAATCGATGACAGGTTTCAGAAACTTTGTATGTTGGTAAGATTTTTTATTCTAGTCTAATAGCTATCGTATATCCTTCTAGCATTAGTGACTTGTGAGTTTTTCTACAGAATTTAGTTGCTCTTATTGACAAGTTAAAACTATCGATATCTCTTTACGACTAGATATTTAAGGATTATAAGATTTCTTATTTGCTGCTATGGTTTGTTTCTGAGGTTTCTTTCAAGTCTCTTCGGTTCAACAAAATGTTTCCTAGTTCTGACTATTTTCCACAAGATGTCATTATGTCTTCACTATCAAAGTGGAATCTGTGAAGCTCGTGACACAGAATTTGGTGTAATCACCAAATGATAATAAAATGCTAGGGACTCTATGACTAACCACAATGTATATCGATGTTCAGATTGTTAACTCGGCTAAACATGTGTGTGGTTGTGGTTAATATATTTACTAACGTGACTAATGTCCTATGTCAGGTTAAGCATTGGGCCAAAGCACATAAAGTTAATAGTTCGCTACACCAAACCCTGAATTCTGTATCTTTTACGTTGCTAGTCGCTCATCATTTACAGGTATGAAATCAGTCACTCTTGACTGAGTAAGTAGTTCTTCTAGTTGTTTAATGGGAAATAGTTTTGTTTTGGTTTTTTCTTTTACTTGTTGGATGAATTCAATCTCTGAAAGCAAGTTCAACAGTGTTAGGCATTTTAAGTTGCATGTTGAATGAGGAGATTCCAGTGAAGTCCCAGACTATGATACAGGGTCTAATTTACTTTCCTTTTTGTTATATACAGACTCAAAATCCTCCCATTTTACCTCCTTTCTCTGTACTATTCAAAGGTAATAATTAGTATCCTCCAAGCATATAATAAAGTAAAAGAAAACTATGATAGTTTTGTACTTTTTGAGGCGGTCATGTAATTCGTGGAAGATTTAGCATATCTACAAAGTCATCAGACAACTTGATGATCAAATTTTGAGATTACGTTTCGTATTTCTCTTCATAATCATATTCTCTGCGGATTTCTTTCTTAGTATCCCCCTATTTTCTCTTTTGCTTATGAAGTTTTTTGTTATGACATTTAATTTCCTTTGTTGTCTTTTCCAGATGGAATCGATCCTCCCCGTGTTGAGAAAAAGACGCAGAATTTCTTGAACTGGGGATGCCGTAATCCAGAGTCTCTTGGTAGACTGTTTACAACATTTTTTGTTAAGGTGCTTTCTTTTGTACCTTTATACCCAAACATTAGTTAAAAAAACGAGCTGCAATACATGCTTTTGTTATAACAAAAATAGCTTTTCTGTCTTGCAGTTGCAATCTGTCGAATTCCTTTGGAGGCAAGGGCTATGTGTCAGTGTGATGAATGGTCTTTGGATATCCAAAAACTGGAAAAAGGCCGTCATTAGTGTAATTTTTTGTGTGAAACTGTATTCGTTAATATTTCATTTTCATTTTTACTTTTTGTCTCATCACTTAAGTTTTGGTGTTTGGTGACAGATCGAGGATTTCACGGACGTGTCTCAGAATGTTGCAAGGCGGGTTAATAGCCAAGGAGCCACAAAAATTTACGGTTCTATTAACAGAACTGTAGAAGACCTATTTGAATTCCTTGATGGCAAGATTTCCGGAACACATCTCAGACATAGGTTGTTTGGCCAACAAGCTGTTGTGGAGCCTCCTCGTGTGCCGTCACTTAATGTTTACCCACAAAAACTTCAGAAAAACTACAAAATCGGGTACATCGGGTATATCGGTGTTCTTGAAGAACATCAAAACAAAAGGGTGTGCTTGGAAAACGAATACAGAGCTGTTCAAGGAACCAGTCATGGGAGAGAGGATGAGAGGTACGAGAATCCCATAGGAAAACGAAACAGGTATGTTGGAAATTGCAATGGTTTTGACAGAACCAGTCATGGGAGAGAGGAGGAGAGGTACGAGAATCCCTTAGGAAAACAAAACAGGAATGCTGGAAATTGCAACAGTTTTGAAGGAACCGGCCATGGGAGAGAGGAGGAGAGGTACGAGAATCTCATAGGAAAACGAAAAAGGTACGCCGGATACTCCAATGGGTCTGAAGAGCTTCATGAAATTCGTCTGTCTGGAATCCATAACAATCCCTTAGATAATCCTTATAGACAAGTCCCACTGAATGGTCATTTGGTTCATCCTAGGCATGATGGTAGGTTTGTTGATGAAGAACCAATGCCTGTGGATCCTTATAGAGTTCGTTATGAGAATTCTCGTCCTCAACCTTATTTTGGCAGACCATATAACGAGTATGCGTTTTGCTTAGGGAAAGCGTTTAACCAATCACCATAACCTCAAATTGTACAAGTCAAGATTGCATTTTTGATGTATTGCTATTGTTGAATTTCAGTTACCAATCGATTTAGAGGGAAATTCAGGTTTTGGTTACCTCAGTTTCTTTTTCTTTTTCCATGTTTTTAAATGTAATATTTTAATCAATCAAGAAGAAAGAAAAAAGAGTACTTGCAAGGTTTTAGATTGTTTGAGAAAAGCAGAGCAAAGTCTAAAAATTGGTACAAGAAACCAGAGACTTTTCGATACAAGAAAAAGGCCCCAGAGAGATTATGCAGGTTACTTCAGTTTCATATAGCCCCAGAGAGATTATGCAGGTTACTTCAGTTTCATTTAGTTTTATTGAGAGAAAATGTAGTTTCAGCTTTTTTGGTATTAGACCTATTTGGCAGAAGAAATACAATGTGTTTGAATAAAATCTTAAATCGTGGAGAAACCTTGAATCAGCCATAAAACAATAAATAGTGACACTAGTCTAGTGGTTACTTGTTCAAAAAAAAAAAAGTGACACTAGTCTAGTAAGCTTTGCTTGGCGGACTCTCTTGTCAAAATGAAATCAACTGCTTCCTCAACGGTGTCAACTACCTGTAGAAGTTAAACAGTTGTACATAAACATTCCGGAATAATAATAAGCTTTAAAAGGCTTAAGTGATGGTGTTGTGTTGCTAACCAGATCAGCAGGAAACTCAGCATGATTATTTTTTCCTTTGAAAACTCCGGTTCTTGTCAAGATTGAGAACCAAGGATTCCCAGCCTGTCACACAGATTTACTTTTACCAGATTACTAATGGCTTTAAGGTTAAAGATTAGAGGACTGTTTTGTGGCGAGAAGAGAAGACCAACTCTAGTCAGAGAGGAAGAGCACAAAACCTGTCGCGCGCCTCGGATGTCGATTTTAGGATTGTCTCCAATCATATAGAGTGTCCTGAAGTGGTGACTTCCTGACTTTGAATGTGAATTAGTGGATGATGCGATTTCTTTCAGAACATCTTCTGCGTTCTTGAACACGGATGGATTTGGCTTCCCAAAAGATGTGTACTCCAGAGGGACATCATGGACTCTGTATATGCATCCAAACATAATCATGAAAAACTGAATTTAACAAACGTCTCGTTTGTTATGCCTTTTAAGGTCAGTCTCATGTTTCCTGAAAGTTCTACAGTGTAATATCAAAGAAGACATATGCTTGGTTTGGGCCTATTACCTGTTGAAGATGGATTCTAATGCGATTCTAAAAGCTCCCATGCCAAGACGTTCAGTAGGAAACGGAGTCTGCCTTAAGTTAACAATACATCAGTATCCCATATGATTAGTCAAAGAAGGGAAGGAAACAGATGAAATCACCAGAACCTGATAGTCTAAATCGTCGTTGGCAAAGTACAAATGGGGTTGAGGTCCTATTTCTTTACCAGGAAGTCCCCCAGTTCGTAAAATGTCACATAGAACCTGAGAGAAAGCATCAATTAGTATTCAGTGTCAGCACAAAAAATTACAGGAAGCTCTGCCCAATGAAAACTACAAAAGATCTACTGCCAGAAACTATTTTAAACACAATCGTGAAGCCAGTGATATGGGAACAAAAAGGGAAACTCTGTTTTGCTGTAATTACTACGATGTGTGCTGGTAAGATTTTGCGTAACGAAAAGAATGAAAATACCTTGTATCAGATAAGTATCACTTCTAAAAATATAAATGTGTGTAATTTGAGCAGAGAAAGGAATGATAACCTGGATGTCTCGGCTCCAATCAACTGGATCACTAACTATAAATGCTGCATGAACTCTCTGGGATAGAACATTTTCTCTTGATCTAGGCTCCTTGTGACCATCTTCCCCAATCATCCATTTCTTATATGGCGCCAAGGGATCAATGTGGTCAAAGCAAGAGGCATATTCGTCCATTGAAATAACGTTTCTGAAAATACATACACATAAAATCAATCACCTTAACAGAAGTTTGAAGCACAAGCGATAGGGAAATCACAAAAGTCAAGAAAGACCCCAAAAAGCTTACTTGAAACCATAATTAGACATCACCACAGCAGGTTCCCCTTTTCCAGCTGCAACCACAAGCTCATTTCCAAACCTGGTCCAAGAATTTATTTAACAATATGCTAACCAAAACAAGTGATAGAAGTTGGTACAATCAACGGTTACTGAGTTTCCTGAATGCATTATATAATGATTTGACTATTCATGTTGCAACCACTAGAGAGCTTGTAACCCTTGATATGTCACCTGATGAACAATCTGCCTTTCTATCCTTGAGGTTGACTACTGTTTAATCTATGTAACCTACCTATTCACTAACTTCCGGAAAGGTGAATGTGCTTGTATCATCTGCAACAATGAACATATCGAAGAGACTGCATGTTAACACTTACAGAAACTAACTTAGTGATAAAAAAAAGAAAGTGAAGCAACAAGGTTTCAACCTGCAATGGAGAAACATCAAGACCTAATAAATGACTCATCTCAGAGGCTCGTGCAGACTCAGGTAAACCACCTCCTGCCATAACCAAAGAAATTTTCAGCTGAGAATAATAAAAGTTTCTTAGCTTCTCTTGTAACAGTACAAACAAAGGCTTACCATTAGTCAAGAACAAAAAAGGTATCTTCAAAGCACCTGCAATAGAACACACAACAAATCCTCAAACTCAACAATGGCGAATACAACACAACTATACTCAAATCTAGCACACATGTAGAAGAGACTACAACTAAACCTAACCAATACTTAGCCTAGAGTCTAATTTCAGAGCAGGAGATTCATATGCGCTAACAAAGTGCATACCAGAATCATCGTAGAGACGTCGGAGGGCGGCAGGGGAACCGCCTACGGGAGAGGAGCCAAGGAGAATAACGCCGTCGATGTCGAAGGCAATGCCATAAGACGAGCTGTGATTTTTGTCAGATTCAGGGAGAGAGGCAATGAGCAAAGGAAGGAGGGACGTAGGAGCGGGAGAGGAGAACTCACCGATTCGATTCCGGTGAGAGATTAGAGAAGGAACGAGACGATGATCGGAGAGTAAAATCTCGCCGCCGGAGCGAGTTTCTCGCTAGGGTTCGTAGATGGTTCATTTGGTGGCCGGCGACAAAAAAAAATAAAAAAATTGGGAGACAAAACCTAAACTAAAAAGGGTCCTTATACTTGTAAAATCTACGATATTCGACCCCGAATTTTAGGTCATATCAATTTCACCCACTTTATAAAAATCAGCCACGGTTAATTTATTATGAGTGGTTAAACTAGTAGTATTACGCATTTCGTATGGAATATCCAAATGTATCAAAACAGGTAAACTTTTTACATATAACATATCATTTTTACAAAGATACAAAAGTAAAAAACTTATGAAACATGTTCTCTCTTTTTTATAAGACATGAAACAAATGTTCAGAAGAACCAAAAATCTAAAGTTGAAAAAGTCCAACACAACATATAAAGCCAAAAATTAACCGGTATGTTACATATATATCACACAAGATCTACAGTTTTACGATCCGATCATCTTCTCGGACGTCGTGGAAGTTGATTCCGGCATGGAGATTAGAGAGGCTGAAGTCGGAGTGCGGCTCAGCCTCCTCTCTTGCCGTCACGGTCTTAGTTGTTCTGGGTCGCCGATCTGAATAGATCACGAGCGATCATGATCTTGATTCGGCTTCTCCTGGGAGAGGAGGTGGTTAAGGTCACGGATCTGAGTAGATCGCGAGCGATCATGATCTTGATTCGGCCTCTCTTGGGAGGAACGGTCCTTCCCGTGCTGTTAGGAGATTGAAACTTCATGGTCGCAAATCTTAAAGACTCAAACTAGTGTGAAGTAGAGAGAAATCAAAGAAGTGGAGCAGAGAAATGCAATAAACAAAGCATATAGAGTGAAGCTATAAAATATTGGGTCTCGAGAGGTACACAAGGACCAATTCTTTGGCTTGGCCATCAAGCTACAAAGGTAAATTACGTAATTAATTACGTAATTAAATTAACTTGTGCGTGATTTAGTGTATAAAGACGTGTAGTGGAAAGACGTGTCGGTTGTGATCACTTAAGTCAAGCGCCGGTAAATCAATCTGAAATTTTTTTAGGAGAATCTCCGTAAATTAATACTCTATAAATTAATAATCACCATAAATTAATAAAATCTTCCGGTCTCAAATCGGGTCAATGTAAACATTACCAAAATTCGATAAAATGATATGATAATAATTTTTTTGAAATTCGTATGTAAAATATAGTCCCAATAATAGTATAAATTACTTGGATACGATGATCGGAGAGTAAAATCCCACCGTCGGAACGATTTTCTCGTTAGGGTTCGTAGATGGTTCATTACGCTGACGAAGTAAAAAAGATTGGTAGACAAACTCTAAAATAAATAGGTTCCATATATTTCCTTTGTTTACGATATTCGATCCCAAACTTTGGATAATTTCAGTTTCATCTTTTTTACAAAAAATCAACCACGGTTATTTTAACGGATTGAATTGATCTATTAGCAATGGTTAAACCAGTAAGTATTTGATAAAAAAGCAAAAGAAAGATTAAGTATTACGTATTTCATTATCATATAAATATCCAAATAACTATTGTTTTGAAAACCGGATCGGATTGGGAGTCGGATCGGATACATATCCATGGATATATATATATATATATATATATATATATATATATATATATATATATATATATATATTCGGATTTGATCAGTATTAAAACCCAAACATAATTAGATCGGTTATCAATCCGGATCGAACTGTCAAAAATTCGGAAACTAATAAACTAGTTGAACAGTGTTAAACTAGGTTTAGCTATTATTTGTAAAAAAATTCTAAATTTAAACTACTAAATTTTTTTTAATCATTGGTATTTTTAATTTTCAAACATTATAGTTATTTAAGTGTTTTTGTTTGATAATTGGATATTAAGATCATGAACATGAACATCAATTTCTAAAAAATGTAAGCCATATATATATATATTAATATTTTCTAAATATCGTAGAATTTCATTGAGTCCGGACCACATTAATTCAAGATCCAAATGTTTTTCCAGATTGGTTGTCGATCGGTTTTAAAAACATTGCAGATAACAATCAAAACAGGTAAACTTTTTACATAAACATATCTTTTTTTACAAAGATACAAAAGTAAAAAACTTATGAAACATGTTCTCTCTTTTTAACAAGACATGAAACAAATGTTCAGAAGAACCAAAAATTTAACATAGAAAAAGTCCACAATATTTTACATAGAAAAAGTCCACACAATTATACTACAACATGTAAACTCAGAAACTAACCGGTATGTTACACAATACATATCAAACAATATTTACAGTTTGACGATCCGATCCGATCATCTTCTCAGACGTCGTGGAAGTAAAATCCGGCATGGAGATGAGAGAGTCTGCAGTCGGAGTGGCGGCTCAGCCTCCTCTCTTGCCGTCACGGTCGTAGTCGTTCTGAGTCGCAGATCTAAATATATCGCGAGCGATCATGATCTTGATTCGGCTTCTCCTTGGAGAAGAGGTGGTTAAGGTCACCGATCTGAGTAGATGGCGAGCGATCATGATCTTGATTCGGCCTCTCTTCGGAGGAACGCTCCTTCCGGTGCTGCTGTTAGGAGACTGAAACTTCATGGTTGCAAATCTTAAAGACTCAAACTAGTGTGAAGAAGACGAAGAAGAAAGAAATCAAACAAGTGGAGCAGAGAAATGCAATAAACAAAGCATAGCGAGTGAAGCTATTTTATATTGGGGCCTCGAGAGACACACAAGACTCTACGACCAAATCTTTGGCTTGGCCATCAAGCTACGAAGGGATATTTTGGTAAATCGAAGGAAAATTACGTAATTAAATTAACATGTGTCTGATTAAGTGTATAAGCCGTGTAATGGAAATACGTGTCAGTTGTGAATCTTGTGATCACTCAAGTCAAGTGCGATAAATCAATTTGGACCTTTTTAAGGAGACATTAACAATTTAAGGCTTTTAAGCCCATGTTGGTCAACAAACTGGGTTATTTCTTTACTATTTCAGTCTAAGTATAATTAAAACAAAGCATTTATCACCAATTCGAACCTAGGCAGAATGGTAAAGACTCAGCATGAATAGTGAGTCCCACCAGGGTTCGAGTATATTGGTACCCCGGAGGAGGAGATGCGTATCTTCTCCTTTCCCGCGTGCGAAAACCACGTGATGTAACCCAGAGATACTCCAGTCCGATTCGCCCCTGAAGTGGAGCTCTGGTTCGGATGAGTGCTTGCTTGTAGTAAGCATTGCTATCTCATAGAGATCATGCCTGTCTGTGATAGCGATTTGAGGTAATCTAAATTACCTCTTTTATTTTAAAAAAATTGATTTTCTGTTTTCATCAATCTTTCATCATTCTTAGTTATACTAAATCATAGCATGTTGTAGTATTTTTTTTTATCTCATATTAGATTAGGACCTACATAGATATATTAAAAAGTTTAAAACTATTGATATAAATATTTATAATTTAATTAGTATCCCGCTAAATTTTAAAATAGTTAAAAATATTATTTAAGTTCGGATTTTAAATCATTATAGATCAATCATTTACTACTAAATCACAAGTCACCTCACCAATATAAATGTGACAACAACAAATTTCATTTATTTTTCATTAAAAAATATAACGCAATTAAAGAAAATAAAGCACAAAAATAGGAAGCTTAAATTTATTTCGAAAATTAAAAAACAAAAAGCAGATGCACAAAATTCAAATAAAGAGACCGTGGCTTACTGGCTTATATGTTGGTATTTGAAAAGACTAATAAATCTCAAAGACCGTAAAAAAGAAAGTAAAACGCAGAATATAACTTCCTTTCATTAATTGAGGTCCATTTAATTATTTTTTATAATATGAAATGACATAAAAATCTTCAAGAAATCCCTAAATATTCTCACTACACCACTATCCCAAGAATTTTGAAACCGTCAATCTTCCTCTACAGATTTAAACCCATGGTGAACTTAAATCCATCTCTACTTGCATACAAAAATTGTAAAATTTAAAATTATCTTAAACCACTGTCTTCACTCTTTCAAAAACTCACAGAATTTCAATCTATTTTGATACTCTTTGGCCTAATGGTGGCAACAATCATCTACAGGATAGATTCTTTCTTTGAGTTGAGAAAAAAAAGATACAAATTAGGTACAGACCGGTCGTACTACAAAATTGGGAAGTTGAACGTCAAAATCCAGGTTAGTGAGATCAAAAACGTCCAACTTCTACACTGATCAAATTCTTATTTGCATCATCTCAAATTTCTTTTTCGTAATCTACTTAGATTTTGTTTTGGTTTTCTTTCGGTCTTTTGTAAATTAGCAAAAGCTACATATGAAGAAGCTTAAGAAGCACAAGAAGACAACGAGGGAATATGTGGTGAAAGGCATAAAACTAGAAGGCGACCTAAGAAGCTCGGGTGGTAGGAGAAACGAGGAGGATCCCATGTGTAGATCAAAAGTCAACACTAAGACTTAGGTTGGCCTTCCATTTTTTCCTTTCTATGTTCATAGAAATGAAGTGATTATTTTTGTTAACCTTCATATCGAACACGTATGCATAGGAGACATCATATATCACTTTGAAAAAATGCCACGCAATCGGATTACCAGGAATGTCATGAGTGAAGAAAACTTCCTCATTATGTATAGGAAATGTGCTAATTGTTCATTTTTCGTTTTCATTTTATGATTTCATTTCTAATTTTGATGATTCTAAAAGTAATTTCAATTCATCTTTATTCGTCATGTGAATTTTTTTAATTTAATAGAACAATTAGCCAAACCCTTAAAATAACATAATATTTTAACTGTAAAAAATATAATTTATTTATATTATTTAGTTTGCTCAAATTTATATAAAACCTAAAAAGATATCCGTGCGTAGCACGGAAAGTACACTAGTTATATAATAATTCTCAAGTCATAATCACTATCATGTAGATCAATTTATATAAGCGAAATTCGAATCATATTCTTAATAACAAATAAAAAATTATATTCCTATATATTATGAATATCTTCTATATATTAAAGGAGAACCATTGATAGTCAACTTTAATGATGTATCAACACCACAATTTTCTCAGCTTTTTAATTTGGTTATCCGCATTGTTAAACGAGATATATACCCATTACCAAACAAAATTTTAAACATCCATTTAAATTTTGATATATTAATTAAATAATATTTCATAGAAAAACGTAAGCAACTAAATTCAAATTTGTATATCAAAATTATTATTACTCTTATAAATGTTTTTAAAATTTTCAATACATCAAAAATAATTATTAGTCTTATAAACATATATAATTGTAAAAAGTTAAAAAATTTGTTGTTTTCAATTATTTCACGAGTGGAACACATTTCAATACAAAACAATTGAAAATTATTATATGTAACAGATTTTGGATGATGTATTATAATTTTTCCAATAATTATAATTGATGCTTTACTTAAAACTATGCTAATTTTATTCTAGAAATATTGTGTTCCACGTACAATGCGGATAATTACCGTTAAAAGATGAACCATTAGAGTTAAATATATTTAACCTTATTTAACCATAGGATTCTAAAATAGTTGAATATATCCCATTAGTGAAAATCAATTAGGAAACTCTTGTAAAAACATATCGTCGATATAATTGATCATCGTTCTATGATTTTAGTTGGATCCAAACAGATGTAATTGCATTTGCATGGTTACGACGGATGTTGAGGACATTTCCATTCACTTAAAGCTTTTTCCAACTCGCCCTCGTTCGTTTCTTAATCCATTGTAATTACAGCTTGGGACATCTTTGTGGTCCGCACTTTCGTTTTATGGATTTAGGTTAGAGAGAAAGGGTGAAGATTTTCGTCTATGAACAATAAAAATGATTATAAATGTTGAGGATATAAATTTTTAGCATGCTTATATATGGAATTTTGTTTATGAATTTTCGTTTGAGAAAAAAAAATTTATATCTAAATGCTTATCGCGTTAAGTGTACAATAAACATGTTTACTCACCTGAAACTCTTACAAGTAAAGAGATCTTTGAGATTTACGTTTTTCAGTACCGACTATGCTAATTTAGAAAGCCAAGTGAGGTTACTTGATTCATTGTTTGCATAATCAGCACTTGCTACAATATTCTTGATAGAAAAGCTTCCAATTGAGTGGGATGTGTTCCACACCAAGTGCTCAAAGCAAGCAGCTAAGTAACCGGTGCCTATCAACAAACAAACCCATCAAGAACCAAACATGTTTCAGAAATATTTTGTTAAAACTTGAAAAAAGTAACTCGTTCATAGTTAGGTCAGTTATAAGCTCATTGATCTCAATCGGAAAAAGACTGAATTCGCAAAATTTCTTGATTTGAAACGTAACTCTGATGATGACGAAAAACATACAAAAAAAAACCAATCGAATCGTTTCTGGTTTGCTGGGATTATGTAGCTAACCGGTTAAGATCGATATACCCGGTTATTTCTGTACTTTAAGTTTAATTAAAACAAAACATTTGTCACCAATTCGGGCCCAGGAAGAAGGGTAGAGACTATTCATGTAGAATGAGTCCCACCACCTGGCTTCGAGCAATATATTGGGACCCCTGATGATGATAGGCTTCTTTAAAACCACCCAGATCCCATAATCCGTAAAGAGGAGTTTGGAAGGGATGAGTTTGTAGGAATGCCATTGCTATCTCTTGATAGCGATTTGAGGTAATCTAAATTACCTTTTAACATGCGTCTGCATGTTTGTTTTCTTGTCAAGAGTTTTTAAAGATTTTTGTGATTCTATTTTGAGCTTGTATACGTAAACAAAAGGGAAATTACGTCATATATTAGGTTTTTTACACATCTAACATGGTATAAACAAAAATAAAGTCTCTAATATAATATAGACATGTTATTGAATTGAAGAATTTAATTGAGAATTAGACATTCTAAAGAATTCTAATGTTATTCAATTTATAAGAATCTCAATTCTTTTAAATTCTAATGTTATTATTTATCAAAAAAAAAATTCTAATGTTATTCAATTGATTAAAATCTTATTTCTTTTCAATTCTAGTGTTATTCAATTTTTCTATAGCTTTTATTCTTATAGATTTCAAAGGAATTTAATAGAATTTTAGGGAAAAAATGTGAAGAACCAATTCCTCCTATTTTTGCTAAGAATTTGATAGAAAGCTATTAATTCTTTTACAATACATTAAAATCAATTCTATCAATTTCACTCAACGAATACCACCCTCGTAATCCCTAGGGAAAATTATGAAAATAATTCTAAAAACAATTAAAATTAAGAAAATAGGCCACATTTTTTAAAATTAAAAAAATAGGTTTATATTGACATATTTATCCCTTCTTTGAATAATAGACAATACACAATCTAAAAAAACAACTTCGAGTAACCTAGTATATTTGTGATCCCTTAAATTATAATCATCCCAACAGTAGCCCACCTTCTCACGTCTGAGCATTGCTCATCTGCCACCGGAACTCTTTAGTCGAACCGATCGAAACGCAGACGAAGCTTCAATTGGTAAACATCGAACTCTTTACCCTCTTTGTTGGTAATTTGGTTTTATAATTTTCACAATTTAGCCTGATATTCAGATTGTAATAATTTTCAGAAATTGCAGTGAGGATTTTACAAAGAAATGAAACTTATGTTTCCTCTAGTTGATCCATAGCTGTAAAACAACAACATAATTATCAGTTCATCTAAATGGAGTATGCTTTCAAGTTTCAACATAAGTGTCGCATGTCATATCTTCACACAACAGTCCATACTCTTTATCCTCTTTCACGAAATTTTGTCGTGTTTTAGGGTTCTGAAGATTGCAGTGATCCACAATTTCCTCTGGTTTTCAACAACCTAAGGTTTTAGAGTTTTCTACTTTAAAATGGTGGTTAGCTTCCATAGATTTTACCACATACACTTTAACACGTAATTACCCACAGTTACTACTGCTTTATAACATCCCTCTCTTTTACTAGATTTCGACGAATTTGCTTGACAAGTAAGTTACAAGAGATAACTAAGTTTAGTCTGTTATTGTTGCAAGATAAAGTGAGTATAATTACAAATTCTTGTTAAAATACGAGCTATTGTATGTGTTAATGCTACTGATTCTACAGAAAGTAAATGAGTATACTTACAAGATAAGTGAGTATACTTACAAATTCTTGTTTAAAGGAAGGGATAATTTTGTCAATATTAACCTATTTTTTTAATTTTTAAAAACGTGGTCTATATTTTTAATTATAATTATTTTTTGACCTATTTTCATAATTGTCCCTTCTTTTATTCTATTGCTTTTTATGAAATAAAAATAAATGTGAGAAAACAAAATCACCGAGCCAAAGTTTTACCCTAACCTATCTCTCCCATTTTATCGCCGTCAGTACTTCTTTCCGATAACAAATTTCTCATTGTTTATTATTTTTCTTCATATTTGTCTCTTTTAATTCTTCTGCTACACTCTTATCGATCTCACAATATATATCATTCACTTTTCAATCAATTTATGTCTCTTTCACAGTTCTTCGAGGATGAGAGATCCTAAACCCGTCAATCACGAGGTGAATGTCTATTGTTACATCACATACTATCAAACTATAATGAATTTTTTGGAAAAAGGGTAAAGCAAAGGGGCAAATATCTGAGAAGGACAAGGGACAAACATCGGACAATCCGACCTCATGTCCTGTGGTTGAGGTGCAAGATCTTATTGACATCTCAACATGTATTTTTTCTTTTTAGTTACATACTTTGAAACAATTTCGTGAGATAGATACTTTGAAATTACTTACAACAACTTATAATCTTGAAACTCTTTACAACCAAAAGTTGATGCAAAACTTAAAAGACTTAGAGGCCAAATTCGTTGGTTTATTGCAAGCACAAGATGTGGCTATTAAGAATGACTTAAAGGTTATGTCTGCCAAACAAAATGTTATCTCCGAGCAGATTAGTGTAATTAGGTCCCAACAAATGGCAGCTAGCGACACTGATGTAACGACTATAGATTCGGCAAATCAGTACAAACCAAAGGTAGACACTCCATTAATCTATGATGTGTTATAGTGAACTATTGCTTTTAGTTAACTATTCTGTATAAAGTGAACTTGTTGTATAGTCAACTATTTCTCTATGCGTCTTCGGGTTTTCTTTCCAGGAAGATATGACAAAGGATATAGTGGTTGCTGCCGTTGACAACCAATGTCCGTGAGTCTGAGAAAGATGTTGCATTTTGCCAAATAATACACAATTCAGAGGTAAGTTTTGTGTTCAATCAATACCATGCATATGTATAGTGAACTACGTACTATAGCAAACAATATGTGAATTGGTATAGTTGACTATGACTATGTCTATATAGTGAACTATTTCTTTATTACCACTACCCATTTGTTACTTCGTTTGTGAAGCAGACCAAGGATGTAATGGGTGTGGTAAATAAAGTACTTGCCGCTGAAGGAGTACCTACAAATCCCCTTGCGAAATTGCGCCAATCACCATCCTCGGAATCACCCTCGTAGGAAGACCCTTCTTCTTGTTTTCCATCTAAAAGAACAACCGCCTTCCCTTTTTCATTTGAGACATCTGTTTTTGCTCTTGCTCTTGCTCGTATAGAAACATGTAAACACACACACGGATAAGAACATTGTAGCACGCATTCTTACATACAATAGTTCCGTTAAAAAAATTAATATATTGTATAGTTCACTTTTAAATGCAGTGAATATAGTCAATTATAACTAATCAACTATTTGGGTCATCAAATAGTTCACTACAACAATGCAAGCAAACTCATTACATCATTAGCCATAATATAATCCAATATAGTTCACTACAATAATTAGTTTTATAATCCAGTATACCTCACTACAATAATGCAGGCAGACTCCCAAGTCGTAATACAATAAACCATAATATAATCCAATATAGCTTACTACAATATTGAGCTTTATAGTTTATACTCTTATCGAGTTTTGGTCATATCTCATCTACACTATCTGGTAAGGCATCCACATCCTCACTTTCTCGAACCGTTAATTACACACAAACAAACCTTCTCAATATTACTGCACAACGCCTCGGAAAAGTTCACATCATCGTCACTTTTTATCGACAAAGAAGGTATCATCCCCTCATCATATTCGTATTAGAGAATAAGGGTGAAGATCTTCGACTATGAACATAATAAAAAGAGATATACTAGAATCGAAAAATTGGTTTTGTACTAATGTAAGAGTGAAATAAATATAAGAAATCTCTTTCGAGATGTTTACAAGCGTTGAACTGTTATGTTCTAGATCTTTTCATAACAAAGAGCAGATGCCTATAGCCCATCTTGCATCGCTTGCTTGGGTCTTTTTATGGGTTGAGTTTAATGTGTAATCCAGTACCAACATTCTTTGTTACAATTTATAAAAAGAAAAAGCATTATTTGTTACAAATTGTTTGAATACATGTGTGGCATTGTGGTGTCTTCCAAATTGTTTTTTTTTTAATTTATATTTCCATGACTGAGAAAACTAAAATCCTATTGAAGCCAAGTCCACCTACCACTTGATGTTATCATTCATTGTCAGTTGCCTTCATTTATACGTGTACCAAAAATTCAATGATTCTACTTCATACCATTTTGATGCAAAGAGAGAAGGGTAAAACTGGAATTTGGAGAAATCCCATGTCAAATTGGTGAGTCACATTCGTACTGCTAAAGGAAAATTATTGGATCCTTTCTTTTATTGTTTATTTGTACATATACTTTCTCAAGGAAAAAATGATTGGTCAATCCGAATAAAAGCACTGATGCAATTTTCTGATAAAAAAAGCAAAATTTATAAAAATAAATATAAACATTTTTGGATCATCTGCCAACTATAATCATTAAAATATATTATCTTGTAATATAAAAAATGTTGAGAGAGAGACTTTCCTTTAACGGATATAAGGTGTCCACGTCTTTTAATTCATTTACAAACCTCGTATACCTTCTATCGTACCATCCCACGCATGATACTATTATTTTTTAAGTTTCCTACTTGTTTGTTTGGACCACTTCTTGTTCAATGCTTTCATTTGTTTTTGTTATAATAATAATTACATTGCTTTCGTTATTTTTTTTTTAAACAAAAACAATTAAAGCAATGTAATTGTTATACAAAAGAAAAAAAAAATCATTGTTTACATTGCTTTCATTATTTACATTCGGAATTAAATTATTCCACCAATTGTGATGCGATGCGTGAAACCAAACAAAAATTTAGAGGGGGTTATTGGTTTGTGTACTTTAATGGATTTTAGAAATCTGAGATGAATCTATGGATTTTAAAATCCATAATAATAGATAACGTGGATTTCAAAATCAAATAAAATGGATTTACAAATCAACTATGGATTTCATTGACAAACCAATAAAGTAATATCAACATCTAACTCATTATTTTCATGTGATATATGTCTTTCTCATTCTTCAAGGACTTTTTGTTCTCTCGTATTTGTTGAATCTATGTTTGAATATACTTTTAACTAATAAAATTTAACCCATCAAAAACGAACACTAACACATACACCTTTGTATCTTTATATATATTATTTACGATGATTAGTATATGATTTCGCAATAATATTCACTAAAATTCTTATTGTGAAGAATCACAGAGAAATTGATCACGTGAATAGCAAGAAAAAATGAACAAACCTATAAAAAGAAAAAAGCAATAAAAACATACATAAGATGATGAAGAAGAGACGAAAAGTATATACGTGACACAATTTTTCTATTATTTTGTTTGATGGTGTTTTATTTATTGGTTTGATTATTTTAGTTGATTTGTGGATTTATAAGTCTATGTTATTTGATTTATAAATCTTCTAAGATTTAGAAATATTTGTAATCCGAAGGTTTCCCCTCGGATTTGATCCTTTGTATTTTTGACATGAAATCCTTTCAAATCCATTAAAATCCTAAGTGAAATCAAATCCATAAATAAATCCGTAGGATTGAATAACACGTGATTTTAATTAGGATTTATAAATCATAAAACCAATAACACCGGATTTTAATATGGATTTTAAAATCATATAACCAATAACACTAGATTTTGTTTGGATTTCTAAATCCATTAAAATCCATAAACCAATAACCCCTCTTAGTAAATAGAGAAAATACGAATTTACGGATAATTCTTTTTTTACATGGACCCTTTAGTTTGGAACACTATCCAAATTCAATGCCGATTTTTCTATATCCAAATATGATAAACAGAATCATGAATGTGTGTCCTTATTGCAAAATAAGCTTAAACCTCGTAAGATCTAAAAAAACTCACACATTTTGATCAAACGATCTGATAATCAAAAAAGGAAAAACGATTACTAAGGGGGTGTTTGGTAAGGTGTCTTTTTGCCAAGCATGATTTATTGTCTTAAAAGATTTTAAAGTCTTTAAAGCCTTTTTTTTTTTTTTTTCTTTCATTCATACTTTTTGTCTAAAGCCTTGTTAGAGTGGTTTTAAGTTAAAAATAAATAGTTTTAAGTATTTTATTCTCTCTCCTCTTTTCCAAAAATCATTTAAAATCTTTTAAAATTTATAAATAATTTTTAAAATTATAAACATTGATTGACTAATTATTATTTTTTTCTATTCTTTTGAGATCCATTTTTATATAAATAAATAAATTATCAAAATTTTGCAAAATGATGAAAATAATATATAAAAAAAAATGCAAATTGAATGAAAAAATAATCTAAAAATGTATTTATTAATATACTTTTCTCAGATTTATGTGATAAATTATTTTTATTTACAATTTTTTTATAAATAATTATTAAATTAACAGTCACAGTTTTGAAAAATTATATATTACCAAACAGACTTTTATTAAAATTTAAGATAACAGTCAAAGCACTAACATCCAAAATCTCTACAGCCAAAAGTTTACAGCAAAGTATAAAGTAAAAGTCATTACCAAGCGCCCCCTAAAATATAAAGTTTTATTAAAATAAGTTTTTGTTTTAAATATACTATATACCATTTTTTTTCCAAAAATACTTTCAAAAATGTCAATTCAATTTTTATTAAAATAAATAATAATAATATATTTGGAATAAAAACCTTTATTTTTTAGAGTAAATTAGCTCAATAACCATAAATGATAAGTTAATTAGGTAACTGATTATGAAATATCAGAAACTTAAGTCATTGTGCATTTTTGGCAAAAATTTAACCCTTTAACCCTCCCACTTGTTCCTTAACCGCCATGAACAACCGGACCCGTCGCTGTTTTGATCGACGATAAAACATGATCTGATCCGTCGCTGCTTGCATCTTTCGCTGCTTCCATTAACTCTAACCGCCATGAATCACCGAATTCGTCACTGTTTCGATCGACGGCCAAGCATCATCAGATTCGTCACGCCTAATCCAATCTGTCGCTACTTGCATCTTTCGCTGCTTCAATTAACTCTAACCGTCATGAATCATCGGATCTGTCATTGTTTCGATTGACTACCATGAATTATCGGATCCGTCGCAACTCAAATTTCTCTTTATAAAACAAAGAAATGTGTGAAGTAATGATATAATATTTTAACTTTTATATTTAAAGTTAGAATGATATTATTTTAAAACTGTACAGTCATGGTTATTCAGCCAATTTCACCATTTTCCATATAACCTATGGTCATGGGGTGCAAATATTCTATTTTTTTAAAGTATTTTGAGAATTGTCTCAATATATATTATTTTCTTGCCACTAAACTACCCCTTCGCTGTGTTCAAACCTGACGTCCCATCATTCCCGTTTCTCCACCGCCGACGAAACTTCTCCGACCACCGGAGCTCCTACTCAGCTTTCCATCTACCAAAAAAAAACTCTATTCTCCGATGAATCCACAATCTCATCAACCACCAACTCTATAGAAATTCCCTTACCCTCACCGGCGACTTTCGCCGTCTCTCCGAAAGTACCAACCAGTAACTTCTTCACATCATCGGAATTTCTAATCACTACCTAGGTCAAACTCGACGGTGATCGGACTTTGTAAATGCCTAATTGCTACACGAAATAGCCTATTGAGAGTAGTTTACACAGGACTTTGAATTTCGTGTTTGCTTTTTGTTTGAGTAGTGATGCTAGATCTCAATCTAGAACTCGAATTGGCCGATTCTACTCACGAACGAGTTGACTCGGCCGGTGGTTTCAAGGTTGAATCGGTGACATCTAACTCCTCCGTCGTCAATGCCGACGCGTTATCAAGCTGTATCGACGGAGAAGATGACTCGTGCTCTACACGCGCCGTTACTTTCCATTTCGAAATACTGAAAGGTAAAGGAGAAGAAGAGGAAGAAGAAGAAGAAGAAGGTCCGAGTTCGTGGGCGCATAGTTCTAAAAGCTCCGTTGATATTTCGTTTCTTGGCGGTGGAGGAAGCAGTGGCCGTGACCGTGTGGTGGAGAAACCGTCACTTCCGGTAAAGAAAAGTAGAAGAGGGCCTAGGTCAAAGAGCTCGCAGTATAGAGGCGTTACGTTTTACCGAAGAACTGGTAGATGGGAATCTCATATTTGGTAATGTTGCTCATGTCTGGTTTCATCACAAAGTTGAGATTTTGTTTATGTATTTTGATCATTTGTTGATTTTTGGGTGCAGGGATTGTGGTAAACAAGTTTATCTAGGTGGATTTGACACTGCTCATGCTGCAGCAAGGTAGAATATCTAATCTGTTTGATGTTTTCAACGATTAAGACGGTGTAAGTAACTCATAGATTGGATCTCTTGTGCAGGGCGTATGATCGAGCAGCGGTGAAGTTCAGGGGTCCGGAAGCTGACATTAATTTTACTATCAGTGATTATGAAGAGGATATTAAAAAGGTTTTGATAGTATAGATGTAGTATGAAATGAATACATGTATGGTTTTGATGTGTTCTTAGCTGATTTTAGAACTTTTATCAGTTGGCAAATCTTTCTAAAGAGGAAGTTGTACAAGTGCTTCGGCGTCAGAGCAATGGTTTCTCAAGGGGGAATTCAAGATATCAAGGAATTGCTTTGAACAATTTTGGTGCGTGGGGAACTCAAATGGACCTGTTTCTTGGAAAAAGGTAATGGTTTCTTATCTTGGTGGTGAGGTAAACTGCTTTGGAATCTTTCAAAACTGATTTCTCAATATTTTCTGGAATCAGGGTTTGTGACAAAGAAGGTATCAAATGGAACGGAAAGGAAGCTACTTCCAAATTTGTGCCTCATGCATCACAGATGATTCTAAAGGCACATAACATAGGTAGTCTTCGATGACATTATTTACCTGTTATAGTTATGCAACTTTTGCTGTAATCCTCTGTATCACTTTTCAATATATGAGAAGCTCACTTATTAAAAGTCGTTTGTTGCGTTTTTCTTTTTTAGCTGATGATAAGCTTGATCTCAACTTAAGGGTATCTCTTCCTTCTGGAGATGGTCCAAAGCAAAAGGATAGGTGCTTTCAGCTTAACCATGCCCCTAATGACATTGTATCCGAAAGGAACTCCAAGGTGGGAAACTTATCTCTATAATGCACTAAATATGATTTAGTTTGGATTCATATGGTTTATAGACTTGCCTTCTCGATATCTCATTGATATCTTCATTGATCCATGATTTTATTGCATTTGATCCATGTTCACAGATGGGGAACCACTTGGCTGCAGTGTCGTGTGATCCACCTTTTAATTTTTTGAAAAGGGGGTTGGATCACCCAATTACCCAGGATGACTTGCCTACTCCATTCTTTTCACTCAAGGTAATTACCATAACACACATCTCTTTATAACCCAATTTTGTTTTGTCATATCCACAAAATGATCACAGCCCTAAACTTCTGTAGCTTCTTTCCAACTTTAGGACACATATATGAACTCAGAAGTCAACCTTAAATTGACCGGACTTTGGCAGGTCGAATAATAATTTCTGCGAGACTGAATGCATTTAGATGTTAAGCATTCTCCAACATTTGTGGAGGGAGTTATAGTCCGATGTCATTAGTCTGATAATGAGAATGATCAATGATAATCTCTGCCTGATCAAACTGGAAACAAGAAACAAATGCACAGACCCATTGCATATTGATTGCTAGCCAAAACTTGCTTAAAGTTTTATTCTTCCCCTAAAAGGTCACAATGCTTTTAATCATCCTCAGGAAAGAAGACAAGAAAAAGGTCCTTTGTCACTCTCTCTTCAAAGCTCCAGGACATGGCAAATGCAAGATCAAGCCGATGGTGGTCTCATCAAAGCAGCTACGACGCAGCCACTGTTCACAAATGCAGCATCATCAGGATTCCCATTCTCAGCTTCATCAACGTCTCTTCAACATCCGTCTCAACCCAGCCTCTATTTCATTCACTCTTATGATAATACTCCTCAGCAATACCACCATCATAACCCTCAACCTCCACCATAGCTTCCTTTATCATGCTAACTTAAAAGGTAAATTAAATCTAAAACCATTACACTTGGTTCCAAGCTATGGTTTTATGCAACACGGTTTTGCTACGTATGTTAACATTGTGTCACAGAATCTTTGCCACTACTGTCGTATATTTTGGTTTTGTTTTATGTGCCGGTTTCGAAAGATGATTGAGATTTGATTAGAATCATGCAAATTTTCAAGCTTTGTGGCATCATTTTCCCTTGTGGCTGATTTGCATTATGTTGAAGTACATTCTTCTTACGTGAATCTTCTATAGGTTCTAATCAAATACCTGAAGTTGGACCGACCATGGAAGCTAACGATGATTGATTTACCCCAAGTGCTTTGTACTAATATATATATAATATGGCCTATTGTTTTTGGCAACAACAAGCAAAAGCAACAAATCCCTATTGTCATTGATACTCTATTGTTTTTGAGATTTTTCCATCTCAAACTCTACCATATACTAAACCCATCTCTGCCCTACCACACTTTGATACTGTATGAATCATGTGTCATCTTGTAATTTTCGTTTATTGACACATTCCAATGTTATGTACATGTTTCCTAAACATAATGGTACACTAAGGTAATAATGACTTAGAAGTTACTCTAGAGCCAACTGAAACAAAGTTTGGAACAATGAAATGCTCCGTCATAATATAAGATTGGAAATACTTAAAAATTATGTTACATTGATGCTCAAACTCTAGAGTTAACAGGAGCAGATAAGATATTTATTCAAGACAAATGTAGAGAAAATTGAAAGAAAAACATGTTGTGTCTTAGATTGAAACATCTTTAGGATCTTGTTCTTGATCAACATCCTTGAGGTTTCTGTATCTATAAAACCAAGAGCAGACAAGGAAATAGCCAAAATTCACGACTCCTCCAATGACTAAAACCCAGTAAACATTATCAACTCTTCCGTGGTTAATGTCATCTGGTAACCACTTGGTGGTCCTCTGGATCAGATCAGTCAGAGCTGTGCCCACATAGAAAGAGAGTCCAATCACCACTGACGTCAATGAAGTCGCGGTGTTCCTCAGAGACTCAGGGAATTCTCCATAGAATAATTCAATATTTGCAGGAAACTGGAAGGCCTCTCCTATGCCTAATATCACTAGAGGAAGAAACAACCATAGTACTGACATAAGATGCTCAGTTTCAACACTTTTCAGCCTCTTTGCTTCCACAACCGCAGAGACTGCCATGCTTAGGATGGTGAGAACCTGTCCTATACCGACTTTTTGAAGCGGTGTCATCGGCTTATGTGTTAGCTTCTGGTACATAGGATAAACAAGCCAGTTGTTCATCACGATAACAATGCTTGCGGAAATGAGTACAATGACTTGCAAAGAGCCTGCTGGGACCTTGAAGTGAGGGCCGATCCCACGGTCTGTGACTAAAGCTTGGAGTACCATCAAGCTTGTTTGCATTACCATGGGAGTACTAACGAAGATTATGGCTAGCCACAGAGGAAGAACTCGGAGAATGGCTTTCAAATCTTCTACTTCCTGAACAGTGCACAGCCTCCAGATGTTATTAACTGAGCCGTCTTTCTGAACTAAGTCATCATCGGTCTTCAACGCTGCACGATTCAAGAACCTACACATGTAAAGAAATCCCTCTCACTCTCTCAGCTCTGGTTAAAGTTTTATGAACTAGCCAAGTTTTTGTTTTCACCTGAAGCTCTTGGATGGCATTACAGCAGAAGTCTTGGCTGCTTCTGCGAGTCCATGGTAATAGTCTTCTTCTTTATATGAAATCACAGCCTTTCTTTTCGCAGTAGCAGCAACTACAACGCGGATAAGACTTGTAAAGGGACTTCCCATGGGTTTGTCATGCTTGTAGAATCTCTTCCCAGAGACAAAAACAATGAAACTGACCAAATTAGCAGCAGCGCAGAGACCAAACCCAAGTTTCCAGCTAGCATTGTCCTGTGTGTATACAATTGCTGTAGCGCCAGTAATCGCTCCAGCATATAGTGCGAGGAAGTACCAGTTGAAGAAGCTTCCTTTATCTTTAGGCTTCTCGTACTGGTTTGCACCCGCTGATGCCAAGCTGAAACGCGTTCCACCTGCTCCAGTGGTCGCTAGAGCTAAGGCAGTGTACAAGAGGCCGAACTGAAGTTTTGACGGAGACTGGCACAGGACTGAACCTGTTTCACATGGTCGAGGTCTCAAATAGTCCAAAGAAGCTATAAGTGTCAATAGAACAATGCCCTGAAAATGTTTAAAACTGATGAGCTTTGTGTATGAGAGAACATAGAAGAGAATCATCAAGTCATGAGTGTTGGACTTACTGTCAGAGAAATGAAAGCAGAGGCGGAGATGACGGGAATGTTACCGAAGAAAGAATCAGCTAAAATGGCTGCAACAACAGGCAACATACCGATGCAACCATTGACAATATTTGAAATTTGAGCAGCAGCAATGTTCTTGATGTTGAATTCCTCGATCAAGAAGACGATCAAGTTCATTACCCACCCGAAAGAAGTTATGTAGAGACCTAACATCGTAACTGCACCACATAGATACAACCCCCACAATCATCAACATTTGTTGTAGGTTCAAAACATAGACAGAAAAATATATCGTAAAAGCACAAACCGAGCATGAAGGGAAAAGTGATCCAGCCACCGTGCTTGGTGCTTGGAGGATCGCCAGAGCGCTGCGCTTCTGCGTCACACGAGACTGAACCAGCCATGACAAGAGAACAAGAGGAAGAAGGGGCTACTTTGCCTTGTGTTTGTGTGTGATGATACACTTAGCTAAAAGCCTTAAGACTATATATAACCGCTAACGCATAACAATTATGTTGGTGCAATGATATGGTAATGATCTTTTCTTTGGTCCAAAAACTACCTAATCATATTCTGACTTTCTATCTACTGTTGTCGTTTCTCAATATCTGGTTGGTGAATGTAATAAACAACTAGAAAAGAATTTTGTGTGATCTTTCTTTAATAGTAGTATCCACTACTCCACTCCATCCGAATAGTGGAATCCAGTTCTCAGTAATGTTTATAAATTAATTAATATACTCACCAAGTCAAGACCGCACATTTTGTTCAATATTCCTTTGAGTCACTAGGACTGGCCCAGCCATTACAGAGCACTGTGGAAGGAGGGAGTGAATTTCACCAATGTTTTTAAAACCGGACCGGACCGGCGGTTGAACCGGGTTCAACCGCGAACCGGTCACATGTTCGGTTTGGGTCAATATAAAAACCCAAAAGTAGTTGAACCGGCTATCAAACCGGGTCGGACCGGAAAAAAACCGGGAACCGGCGAACCGGATCAAACCGGGTTCAACTATTTTCTAATTAAAAAAAACATATTTTTATTTCATTTTTCTTTAATTAATATATTTATCAAAATTAAAATTAGAAAAATAATGTTTATAGATAATGAAATAGTAATAAAGGTTTAACATTTTCTCTAATATAATCATATTTAGTGAAAAAAATATATTTTTCAAATAATTATAATCTTTTTAAAATTTTAGACAAAAAAGATTAGTTATGTATTTAAGTATCATCATTTTTTTATTTAGTTTTATTATAGCTATTGAAGTTTTTTTGTTTTCCTAAATATTTGTACTAAACTTAATATTTTGTTTGATTTTTGGATAGTTATGCACATACATTTAAAGAACAAATTCTATATACTAATATTTTTAAAATATTATTGAGCCCGGTTGAACCCCGGTTAGACCCGGTCGGACCATATTAACCCACGACCCAAAAAAAATCCGGTTCGGTCGCCGGTCCGGTTTTAAAAATATTGAATTTCACATGTGTCTGATATAAACACTTAGGGAATGATTTGTGCTATTCAAGTGACTTTCCATAGAACACCTAACCCACGTTCTCACATTTATCCTCTTGTTGTCATTTTCAAACATTAGGTTGTTGTTTAGTTCTTGCAAATGTGAATCATAAGGAAAGGATAAATGGAATGTACTGTAAGTAACCCTAATTCAGTCAACACTTTACTTTGATTAAAATTCAGCTTATTATTGTTTCGTTTATTAGAACCTTAAATACACCGAACCGCAGAGATTGCCATGCTTAGGATGGTGAGAACTTGGCCTATTCCGGCTTTTTGAAGCGGTGTTAGTGGCTTATGTGTTAGCTTCTGGTACATTGGATAGACAAGCCAGTTGTTCATTATGATATGACGATGCATGCAGAGATAAGTACTATGACTAGGAGGGAACCAGCCGGCACTTGAAGTGAGGACCAACCCCGCGGTCCATGACTAGAGCTTGGTGTACCACCAAGTTTGCTTGCATCACCATGGGGAGAACTAGCGAAGATTATGGATAGCCATAGAGGAAGAAGCCGGAGAATGGCTTTGTTGTCTTCTACAAAGCACAAGTTCATTTGCCTTGTGTTTGTGTGTGATGAACTCAGATGCCTGAACTATATCTAACCGCTAAGAGCATATGCATTGTAGACACCCATCATAAATGTTTAAACTATTTTAGAATTAAATTTAATTAATTTTTATTAGAATGAGTGTCTAAAATCATTTAAAGTATCTAATATAAGATCCATTTTGTGATTTTAGACACTCATACTAATAAAAGTTAATTAAATTTAATTCTAAAATACTTTAGACACTCATGATAGGTGTCTATAATGCACATGCTCTAACAACTATTTACAACAAACAAAAACTATGTACAAAAATTAACAACCCTTTAACTAAATAAATAAGTTAATTAAATTAAATTAAACTAAATAACTCATATAAAGTTTCGTCATTCATCAATGATATATTTATTTATTCACCAATAAGTTTTAAAAAGTTAATTAAATTAATTTAACTTAAAATGAGATTAAATTAAAAAAAAAATTTAAGATAATAAAGTAAAGTTAGAAGAAAAATATAATTTGTATAATTTATAATTTTTCGTTTGATTACTAATTTAATCTAATGTTGTCGTTTCGCAATACTGGGTTGGCGAACAATTACAAATGATTTGGCCAGATCTTCAATAGTAGTATCACTAATCAGCTGGAAAAAAATAAAAAAAATAAATAGAAACTTTCAGTAATCCATACATTAATTAATATACTCACTAATTACACGTTGTGTTCAAGATCCTTTTGAGTCACACAACTCACAAGAGACTGCCAAAGCCACAAAAGAAGCAGGAGTTACTTTCACTAGTATATGAAAAAATATAAACCCTTTAAAACTTTTTATAACCAAATAGAGAAAATTTTGTGCTATCGAAATGGTGTTCTTTTGTCCAAAGTATAACTAAGCACGTTCTCGAACTTTATTCTCAGTTGTCTTTTCCTAGCTTAAGGTTGGTCGAATGTACTAAATAACAGCTAAAGGATTTGACCAACTCAACAAATATGGAAAGGTGATCCAACCTCCACTGCGGCGTTTGGTGGTGGAAACTGAAACAGACATTTCTAAAATGCAACAAGAGATCTTTCACTAAGTTTTGAACAATGCCCTGAATTACCTAAGTATATACACGCAAATCATACGACAAATAGAATAATTGAAGATGATGATGATGATGACTTTCTAAGGTCCATGATATTCTATTTTCGATGGGTAGCCTCTTCTCTTGGAGAAAAATTAAGAAACTAAAGAACTCAAAACGTGCCTTGCTGTGAGTTAAGCCATCTCTGTCAGCATCTAACAGCCTGTGTGAAGCTAACGTACGAGAAGTCAACTTAACTTGTTTTGTCATGTAGAGGAAATAATAAAGAAAAACCTACTTGTCTATTATTCCTAAACATTTGAAAAAAAGTGATTTTGTAATGGCAAATGTTTAATAATCATCAAAGTTAAAGACTGTTACAGAGATAAGAGTTTTCTGAGGAAGTAGAAACAAAGTAACAAACAAACGAAAAGTTTATCACTGACTACAAACTGAAGATACACTCAGACAAAGCTCCCTCTCTCTCTCTTCAGCTTATAAGATTATGAGTGAGAGACAGCAACATCTTGCTCATGATCATCGTCCTTCAGGTTTCTGTATTTGTAAAGCCAACAGCAGACAAGGTAATAGCCAAGATTCAAAACTCCTCCAATGACTAAAACCCAGTAAACATTATCAGCTCTTCCATGGTTTAGGTCGTCTGGTAACCACGCAGTGGTCCTCTGAATCAGATCAATCAAAGCTGTGCTTGTGTAGAAACATATCCCAATCACTACCGAGGTTATCGAAGTTGCTGTGCTCTTCATAGACTCTGGAAACTCTTGGTAGCACAAAGCTACATTCCCTGGGAAATGGAAGGCCTCCCCTGCAAGCAAAAGACAAACACCAAGAACATGATCAGTTTGATCTCAATTCGGGTCGGATAAATTATTCGGAAACAATTCCTTACCGAGTCCTACTATAACTAGAGGAGGGAATAGCCACAAGACTGACATGTCAGCAACAGTTGATGATTCGAGAAGACGACCATCCTGCACTATCTTTAATCTCTTTGCTTCAACTAAGGCACTCACGGCCATGCTTAGAATGTTGAAAACATGGCCTATTCCCACCCTTTGAAGTGGTGAGGGGAACTTTCCGGTTAGCTTTTGGTAATATGGGTAGAGAATGCGGTCATTGAGTAGTAGAAAAAGGCATGTGGAGAGCAGTGTTACGACTTGGAGAGAGCCTGCAGGGATTTTGAAGTGCGGGCCCATCCTGCGATCGATAACCAGACTTTGAAGTATAGTTAAGCCAATCTGTGTCGCGATTGGAGTACTCAAGAATATAATGGATAACGTAAGAGGGATTATTCTGATGACTGCTTTGAAATCTTCCACTTGTTGAACGCTGCATAGTTTCCATGGATTGCGAATTGTACCATCTTGTTTAACCTCGTCTTCCTGTATCAACGCTGCACGGTTAAAGAACCTGTATATATGAAGACTTGTTAGAATGGCTCGAGGTTACTATTTCTTGAGAAACTACGAACTAGTTTTCACCTGAAACTCTTTGTGGGGGTTGCCGTTGATTCACGGTTGTAGTGTTTCTCATCGGTGGAAACCACAGCCTTTCTTTTGACTACCGCAGCGATAATGACACGAAGTAGAGTTGTGAAGGGACTTCCCAACGGCTTGTCATACTTGTAGAATCGTTTACCCAAAATGAAAACCATCAAGCCTAACAGATTAGCAGCTAGGCAGAGACCAAACCCAAAGGTCCAGCTGATGTTTTCTTCGGTGTAGACAATTGCAGTTGCACTTATGGAGGCGGCTAGATACCATGCGAAGAAAAACCAGTTGAAAAAGCTTCCTTGGTCTTTAGTTTTTTCAAACTGGTTCGCACCAGCAGTTGCTAAAGTGAACCGCATCCCACCTGCTCCTACAGAGGCTAGAGTAATGGCTGTGTAAAGGACACCAAGCTGGAATGTCGAAGGCGATTGGCATAGGCTTGATGCTGTTTCGCAGGGTTTGGGTCTTAAAGAGTCAAGCAAAGCGGTTAAAGTCAGCAGTGCAACGCCCTGATCAAGGAGTAGAACTGGTGAGGTAGTGATTCAGAGAGTAAAAAATGTAGAGTGAGTTTTTTTTTTTAAAGCTATACCAGCAGAGAAACCAAAGCTGAAACTGCGATAACAGGAATGGTTCCGAAGAAAGAGTCTGCTGCAACGGCTCCAACGACTGGAAACATAAAGATAAAACCACTAACAATGTTGGCAATCTTCGCGGCTGTGATTCTCTTCATGTTGAATACTTCGATCAGGAAGACAATCAAGTTAAGTAACCAACCCCACGTAGCTATTGTCAGGCAGAACAACGTAGCTGCACCACATAGAAAGTAGCTTCAACATAAACTCTCTTCTTCTATGGTTATATGAAGCTATGCAAAGATTATAAAACAGAGAAAAAATCTTTCACCTATCAAGAACGGAAAGGTGATCCAACCTCCACTGCGGCGTTTGGTGGTAGAATCTGCTGACATAGGTGCTTCTGCATCGGCGGAAACTGAAACCGCCATTTCTAGAACTCAAGAAGAGATTTTTCGCTAAGTTGTCAACAATGGTCAGAAATACTAAAGTATATATAAGCAAATAATACAAGAACGAGAATGATGACTTTCTACGGTCCACAATACATGAACAGCCTCTTCTTCCAAAAAAAAAAGATTTAGAAAGGAAAAAACTCAAAGTGACAGTTGCTACGAGTTAAGCCATCTCTTTCAAGCTAAGAACATTCAAAGTCAACTTAAACTTGTTTACCATGTAGATAAAATACTAATAAAGCCCCATTTGTCTATTATTTCTAAAGATTTTGATCATCATCAATAATACAAACGTGCAAGTCAATAAATGATAATAGAAGACTCACCTCGATGAGCTTTGAGTCTGATTCTTTATTGCCATATAGGGTCCTAGGGCTTGACCTGATGCTACCATATGCATTATCTTCCTCTTAGACTCATCAAAACTCCACTCTTTTGTGTGTACATTTCCCCATCACATTTCTCAACGTCTTCTTCAATACCATTACCCAGGCCCGATCCAAACTATTAAAGAACATAGTGCCAAAATTGCAAAAAATCCCTTAAATCTAATAAAAATTGTAAATATAGCTTATTTTCTAAAAAATTAGCTCTAAAACCCAATAAATAATTGCAAAAATCATATTGACATGATGCAAATGCAGCTCTTGCACCATGCCAACACCGCCCTGCCATTACCATCAACATCATTACCTAAGCTAGGCATTGCCATAAAAACCGGACCCGAAACCTTACGGGTACCTATATGGGTTTCTACTTCATAATCAGATTTACCATCTTCTTCAATCATGACTCTGACAGAAACAGTAACAAGATTAAGAAACATACCGAGTATCATTGATTGTTTTTGTTAAGCTCAAACATCAATTGCGTTACTGGTTTCTCTTGAGCATCAGATAAACAAATTGATTTATAAATACCAGAGAATTCAAATCAATTCCACATACCTACACAACAGTCGCGTATCTGAATCCGATTTGCTCTTTGTCTTAATCCGAAGATTCACTCGACGAGTCATTGATCCTGAGATTTCTTGTTCGATATTTCCAGTGTTCTATACGTCATCCACACTTTGTGATTGGTTTTGGGGTTTTTGGTAGGGATGTTAATTATGGGTTTTTACCCATTGGGTATCCTAAATCCAGTTTAAATTTAAAGCTCATTACCCGTTTTCTTTATTTAAAAAATTTATGGGTTTTATTTGGGCGGGTCCTATTTTATTAATTACCTAATTGGGTTTACCCAATTGGATTTTGGGTATCCAATGGATTTAAAAAAAAATCTATATTTAACATAAAAAAATAATATTTTTTAAATAGTTTTACGGAATTTTACACGTTTAGCCAAAATACGTGATTTTATGGATTTAAGGGGAAAACGTAAATTTATGGTTTCTTGCGGAAAAATCAATTTTACCATTATGACATAAAAACGCTATGGAAAACATGATTTTACGATTTTGAGGGAAAACGTGATTTTACGGTTTTGCTTGGAAATGCTATTTCAAGATATTGGCAGAAAAAGTTATTTTACAGTTTTAGCGGGAAAACATAATTTTACGGTTTTGGCGGGAAAATACGATTTTACGATTTTTGAGGGAAACCACTATTTTACGGTTTTAGCAGGAAAACACGATTTTACGGTTTTGGTAGAAAACGCGATTTTATGGCGGGAAAACGCGATTTTACTTTTTTGGCGGGAAAAACGCTATTTTACTGTTTTGGCGAAAAAACTGATTTTACGTTTTTGATGGGAAAACGCGATTTTACGGTTTTGAATGGGAAGACGCAATTTTACTTTTTGGCGGGAAAACACTATTTTACGGTTTTGGGGAAAAAACTGATTTAACGTTTTTGGCGGGAAAACGGGATTTTACGGTTTTGGCGGGAAAACGCGATTTTACGGTTTTGGTGGGAAAACGCGATTTTACGGTTTTGGCGAGAAAACGCGATTTTACGGTTTTGGCGGGAAAACGCGATTTTACGGTTTTGGCGGGAAAACGCTAATTTACAGTTTTGGTGGGAAAACGCAATTCTACGGTTTTGACGGGAAAACGTGATTTTGCGGTTTTAGCGGGAAAACGCTATTCGCAAGAATGACAGAAAAGCGAATTAAACAATAAAAATAATTGTGATATATTAAAAAAATAATTGGATAACCCACGGATTACCCTAAACTTATGGGTTTTTTTTGGATTACCCTAATAATACATGGGTTTATTTTGGATTTTTATTTTAAGGTTTTTTTTGGGCGGGTTTGTTTTGGGTTTGGGTTGGGCTGGGTTTTTTTACCTAGGACAACATCCCTAGTTTTTGGATGTTAAAGCAAACGAGACGCGGTTGATATTGCTTTTTTTGTCCCTCTGTTTTTGGGGGCCAGAAAAAAAAAATTACTAAACCGAAACCGATCCGAACCCAACACCGGTTCTCTTAGATACATGAATGGGTTTTCAACACCTAGAACCGAAAACATGAATCCGAACCGGAACCGAATACCGAGCGGATATTCGAACTATCTAAAATATAAATTAAACTAAAGATATTTAGATTCACGTTTGGGTATGTTCCATGTATTTTAGATAATTTTTATATCTTTTTGGGTTAATTCGAATATAATGGATTATATTTGAACAAAAACAACCAATTTATCTATATTAATTAAATTTTTATGATTTTGTTTTTGATATTTTATCGGTTATTTTTTTATACTTCATTTAATAATTAATAAAATAGAACCAAATCCAAAACAATTCGGGTAATTATGAGTATTTCGAGTAATTTAGGTAAGAAAATCCAAAATACTCGAACATGAACTCAAAATTCGAATATTTTTGGATTTTCTACAAATAACCGAAACTAAATTGAATCCGACAAAAACCGATCCAAATGTTCAAAATACCCAAATGGATATTATATTTCTATAACGAAAGCCCAAAATCTGAAGTAACCGACCCAAAACCCAAATGGTTATCCGAACGCCCATCCCTATCCGGAAGTTTTGATCTCCAGATATTATGATTTATTAATAAATCTGTAAATTAATGGAATGTAAGTTGAGTGTAAGTTGTTGGGTTGTTTGATGCAGACGATGACGTCGTGATATTTATAGTTGGGCGATGGATTTGCTACAGTAATGGCAGGTGAGATTTTAAGATTTACTACTCTAAAATGGGGGAGGGCAATATGTGTGAAAGACACTATGGGACTGACGGAAGTGGAAGAAATTGTAAAAGCAGAGAATGGAGTAGAGGACAAGCTGATGTCTATTGAACTAAGTTATTGGACTCATGATATGTTAACGAGGTATAATGGTTTGGAGGTGCCTCCGACAATAAGGGGTTGAAGTTTTTTTGTGCGTTGAGAAAAGGGAACAAATTGATGAATTTAATTATGACATTTAGGGAGTGTGTGGACGGTGAGTGAGAATAGTGGATGGTGGATGACACAATTGTGGCGTCTCCGAGGTTGGGTTGGGACTTAAGGGAAAACCATGCATTGGATAGAAGATGAGAAGTTTTGTAGGAAAAGGAGACCGTAAGCGAGACTAGTGGACCATTACATTGGATTTTTTAGGAGGGATGCGTTGTCAAGCTCACCCATAATGCGTTGGAGAAGAAGTTCATTGTGGTTCGAAATGAATTTTTTCACATTCTAATCCACCCGGCGTAATATCCTAAATATTGTGAATATCTTCTATTATTGGGTGACTTTTCTTAGGTCTCATGCTGCGGTTTTCCTTCAAATGGGGCAGACTTGAGTGATTGTGGCTTTTCTTTGTCCTAGGTACGACGTTGACCCTTTTGTTAGTCTTCGTGGTCTGCCCTTCAACAATAGGCATTGTTGCATCTCTAGATTTAGAAGGTATAAATGTGACTACAACAGACCAATCAGAAGGCAGCCAATTGTGGTTCATCTGAATTAACTCCATAATTAAGGCAACTATTGGATTTGATCTCTCATCGTGCCATGAGTAGTCACCTTCGATGATGTCCTCAACTGGATTTAATGTATAGTTGACAACCAACTCCCATGGAAAAACAGTATTATTAGTCTTTAGTCTTTAGTATCGTGCCATGAATAGTTTACCTTCGATGATGTCCTCAAGTGGATTCAATGTGTAGATGACAACCAACTCCAATAGAAAAACAATATTACTAGTCTTTAGTCTTTAGTATCGTGCCATGAATAGTCATCTTCGATGATGTCCTCAACGGGATTCAATGTGTAGTTGACAACCAACTTCCATGGAAAAACAATATTATTAGTCTTTAGTGTACATGACATTTGAGTATGATATTTAAACTGCTTAGATATTACCTTGGCATCCATCTCGACATATACTTCGCCTTGGTGGAGGATTATGATATCAGATAACCCTTTGATGGTCGTTTTGTGAAATCACGAATATTAGTAAGGTTAGGAATCTTTTCCAATAGTTATGGAATTGCCTCAAATGCTTGAAGTTAAAGTGCAAATAGAAATCCATAAGTTGCGCTTATTTTCTGATTCAAACAGATAACAAGATCGGTACTTTTTGTTTAAAGAAACGTGATTGAAATATTTTAAACTGAAACTGAGTTGTCAAACGATGAAAGCTTTATCATATTTTAATGACACAATTGTCTTTAATATATATAAGAGGAAACAAACTTTTTTTTAACTAGATAGATTGAGTTTCTTTACATGTATAATCATAAAATAATTTTTTATACAAGATCTATTGGCTATTGCAATGAAATCAAATATTCGGTAAACTACTTCTAATTTTTTTTATCTATAGGTATAATAATATAATCACACATACATGAATCTATTTCTACTAAATATCATAAAAATAAGTAAGAGTAACAAAAAATTCTTACGTAAGACTTGGACAATTTCATACGGGGTGTTGGACAATTTCATAGGAGGTGCTTAAGAAGAGTTTTTTAAAGCTTTAGAAATTTTAACAGCTTTTAAATATTGGTTTTTGCCAAACATGATTTAAAAGCTTTACTAATTTTTAAGTCTTAAACGCTTGTCTTTTATATTTTTGTTTACTCTTTTTTCCTAAAGGTTCGGAGAGGAAGCTTCAACCATTACAAAATAATTTATTTATTTTCTTTCTAATTTTGCAAAATTATCAAAAACTCTTTGTAAACTTATATATAATAGATAACTAAAATATTTTGATTGATTAATTAATATCTTTCTTTTGAGATCCATTTTTATATAAATGAATAAAATATTGAAATTTTAAAAAGTGAATGAAAATAACAATTTTTTGCAAAAGGAATGAAAATGACAAAAGTTTGCAAAATGAATGAAAATTTTATCATACTTTTTTTTTGAATTTTGATTATTAATCCAAAAAATGAAATAAGGAAACAAATAAGATTTATTTTCTTAAATATTTTTTCTTAGGTTTATGTTATAATTAATATTTTTTACAAAAAATATTATCTCTAAATAATTATTAAAATAACAGTTACAGCTTGTAGATATTATATTACAAACACTCTTTTATTAATAGTCAAAATCTCTATAGTCAAAAGTCACAACATTAACCGCCAAAAAATTTATAGTCAAAAGTCTACAGCAAAAATCTAAAGTAAAAGTCATTACCAAGCGCCTTCATAGTCTTGATATCATCTATAGTCTTGATATCATCTGAACCGAATTTTTTGGCATATGAATTTTAGTAAGAAAAAAATCCATTGAAAACGAAAAACCAAAATCGCTTTAAAAAGAAAAATAAACCAAGATATTTGGAGTTCTTAACGAATCATTAGAAATGTGAATGTTTTATTATATCTCTTAAGCGTGAGCAAAGGAAAAAGATAAGATTAATTGGATAGTCTTAATCAATCTTTCTCTAACTTCTATTGTTCCACCTTCACCATTCCTTAGTCTCCACTCTATCTCTCAAACCCGAATTGAAAATCACCCTTCACCAACTTTAACACATATTATCTTAATCACAAAAGTCAGATGATCCTCATCAAACAAGAAGAGAACGTAAGATTTATCCCGGAAAAACTAGCAAGATGATAACACATAAACAGAGACCAAGAACAGAGAAAAGTCTCTGTTTTAAACACTACTACAAATGGATACTCTCTTTTGTTCTCACTCTTTATTTCCTTGCTTCTTTCTTGTTCGACCATGATCAAGACCATCAACACAACCCTTTGTCTTCTTCTTCCCGACCAAACCCTCTTCTTCAAAACCATAAACCCAAGCTTCTGGCTTCTCGTGCCATGTTTGAATCTAAAATCCATGATCATAAACTTGGGCCACGTCCCAACATCAGAACAGGTAGATATTATGTACTTTAGTTCATGTTTCTAAGGTTTCATGTTATAACAAAAAAATTTAGTTTATTTTCAGACGTTTTTAACAAATTGAAAATCTACGTCTACGACTTGCCTTCCAAGTTCAACAAAGATTGGTTAGCCAACGAGAGATGCAGCAACCACCTCTTCGCCGCGGAGGTGGCTCTTCACAAGGCGTTGCTCAGCCTAGAAGGAGACGTACTGACGGAAGATCCGTATGAAGCCGATTTCTTCTTTGTCCCGGTCTATGTCTCCTGCAATTTCAGCACCATAAATGGCTTTCCAGCTATTGGTCACGCACGATCACTCATCAAAGAAGCAGTTGCGCTCATATCCACTCAATACCCGTTTTGGAATCGAACCACTGGCTCTGACCATGTCTTTACCGCTACACACGACTTTGGTTCTTGCTTCCACACCATGGTTAGTTTTGTTTTTAACTTCTTTGGTTTCTTTTGCCAATTGTGTGTGTATATATTATACACACTGAAATTGATATTTTGTTGTACAAACAATAACGCATTTATTGTACAAACGCATTTGATTGAATATAATTTTACATTCATTAGAGCGCTGATTTATGACTCGGGTTTAAAGCTTTTCAATCTGTTTTTTAAGTTCATTTCCATTTAAAATTGATATTTATGGTTGTTGTAGGAGGATAGAGCAATTGCTGATGGGGTACCAAAGATTTTGGGAAATTCAATAGTTTTGCAAACCTTTGGCGTTACTTCTAAGCATCCATGCCAAGAAGTAGAGAACGTGGTAATACCACCGTACATCTCGCCGGAAAGTTTACAGAGAAGTCAAAAGAGTTTTCCGGTAGCTAAAGAACGAGACATTTGGGTTTTTTTCCGAGGAAAAATGGAAATTCATCCAAAAAACATTAGCGGTCGCTTCTATAGCAAGTAAGAATATAAAAAAACCTAAGATCAATCATTTCTTATAACCTTAATTAATATGTTAATAGAAATAAGCTTTGATACCATATTAGGCGAATAAGGACGAAGATATGGCGCAGTTACGGCGATGACCGGCGGTTTTATCTTAGACGGCAAAGATTCAGCGGTTACCAGTCAGAAATTGGTCGGTCTGTTTTTTGTTTGTGTCCACTTGGGTGGGCACCGTGGAGTCCAAGGCTTGTTGAGTCGGTTGTACTTGGCTGTGTACCTGTGATTATTGCTGATGGGATTCGTTTGCCGTTCCCTTCCGCCGTGCGATGGCCAGAGATCTCGCTCACCGTGGCCGAGAGAGATGTGGGAAAGCTTGGGGAGATTTTGGAACACGTGGCGTCCACAAATTTGTCCATCATACAGAGAAACCTAGCGGATCAGTCTCTTAGGAGGGCCCTTTTGTTTAATGTTCCTCCAAGAGAAGGAGATGCAACTTGGCAAGTTCTTGAGGCTTTGTCAAAGAAGTTGAATCGGTCCGTTAGAAGGTCTCATACGCTTTCCTTTTAAGCCACAATAATTTTGACACGTCTGTATTTACTATTCCTTGTAAGAATGAAAACGAATGTTTGGACTTTTTATAACTACGTGATTAAAGTAGTAGTGACAAAAAAGATTCTAAGAGCATCTTTAACGTAGACATTTTGTAAAGGGTCACAATAATAAAAAACTAAAGTATAACAGAAATATAGGAGAAAGAGCATGAGAAAATGTCAAAAATGTAAGTGCAGAGAACTTTTTTTCCGGGTGTTAAAGGAACTTTTGCACTATTTATTATTTTCTAGTGGCTGATGATTTTTTCTAGTTATTTAATAAATAAAAAATATAAAAATACATAAATTCTACACCCATCAAAAAATTCTGCAATAAGGATGCTCTAAATATTTTAGTGACAAAAATGATTCTAAATTTTTTAGTGACAAAAGGAATGGCAAATGCATAATGGGAAGAATTTAAAGAATATCTTATTATATAAAGGAGAGTTTATCAAAATTGTAATTCACTAGATCATGACATGTGTCAATGCTAATTTAGATCGTGACATGTGGCTAAACTTAAAATTAATTGAAAAAATTAAAAATTAAAATGGAAAACTAAGAAAATCATTATCAAGTAATTCGAATAAGAATAAAAAGGAAACTTTCCAAAAGTGTAAAACTAAAAAAAGGGAAAAATTCTAATAATCTAAATTTAGTAAGATTTGTTTTTAATAATACAAGTTAATTTGAAACATGAAAATAAAAAAATAGAAATAATATACACAAAAAAAGAACAAAAAATAGAAAAACATAGAAATTTCAATAAAAAAACAAGAGAAATAATATAAACTAAAAAGAGAAGAGAAAATAGCAAAAAAAAATAGAAATTTCAATTCAAAATAAGAGAAAGACAAATGGTAAAACATAAGTTATTTAAAATTAAAAACAAAAAAATAGAAAATATATTTATCGAGCACCAATTTTTACGAGAAAAAACTAATGACATCATCGGTATCTTATTATATAAAGGATGATGTATTCAATGAGAACTTGACATATATATTTTATAAATGTAACGTAAAAAGGAATTTACAAAATAGAATAGTAATATATTACAATTTTATATTTTACCGTTTATAAATTCTATTTTTGTGTCAACTAAAAAAGTTGTAAATTATAAGATTGAAAATGTAAAGATTATATGTCAAAGAAAGAAAAAGGAAAAATATAAAGAGTAAAAAAGAGATAGAATAATATTCATATTTTCGTGTGAAATTTTGTTGAATAATGATTTTAGATGCATGTGTATATAAGAGGTGTTTGATAAATATATCATATTCATATTTACAAGTCATAATGTCAAATGATGAAAAGGATGGATAGACACAAAACATATACAATATTCTCGTCAAGCATATATTAATAGAGTATGATATTTTCATCAAATTTTTCTAGCTTAACATGAGAAAGAAGAGAAGTTCAAAATTTATAGACCAAAGTAAAAAGAGAAAGTAATCGAGCAAAATAATTTTGGATATTGAAAATGATAATTGTCTTGCGGATGAATTAGCTATATTAGTAAGTTTGCGTCATTGGTTTTTTATCAAAAGACTAGATAGTTCGGATCTCTCATGTGTATAGGGAAGTTAATTGTCTAGCGGATGGATTAATTAGCTAATGTAATAAAAAACACAATTAGCTTATCATTCATTTAGATGAATTAGTTTCCCTCTTTGAAGATTTAACCTACTTTTAATTTTCTTATTCACGGTTAATAAAATGTAATTTCTGAATTATGACTATATTAACGGGATTTTAATGTAGAATATAACTATACATACATAACTACATATGTTATCAATTTCAATATCTAATACCCACATATTACGCGAGTCCTAATTTTGATATGTGTCAACATGAGCATATAAATAATTTTGACAAAGATATTTTTTTCGAATATGGATGATGTGAATCAATTTTTAATTTTATTACTCACCGTTAACATAATCAAATTTCTAAATAAAAAATGGAATTTTCATTTACAATATAATTATACGGGTTATAATTACATATATAATCATTTTAATATTTAATACCCGCATGTTATGCGGGTCCTAATCTAGTGAAGAATAAATTTGTTTTTGTTACAAGTTGATGAAGTTGAAAAATTTGATGAATAATTCTTAAAGAAAAAAATCGATAAATTTATCAATAATGCCATTTATTTTTGTTCACAAATTTATTTAATTAATTAACATTTTTCTTTAAAAAATCAGCCATATTTAGTATAGTCTGGTATTACCATTTAAATAAGATAGTATTATGCGAGATTCCACAAGAAATTACTAAAGATTTAGCAAATTTTGCCCTTGAGCAAAAATTTAGAGGGGGTTATTGGTTTGTGTATTTTAATGGATTTTAAAATCCATTTGGATTTTAGAAATATGAGATGAATCCATGGATTTTAAAATCCATAATAATAGATACCGTGGATTTCAAAATCAAATAAATTGGATTTACAAATCAACTAAATGGATTTCATTGACTAACCAATAAAGTAATATCAACATCTAACTCATTATTTTCATGTGATATATGTCTTTCTCGTTCTTCAAGGATTTCTTGTTCTCCCGTATTTGTTGAATCCATGTTTGAGTATACTTTTAACAAATAAAACTTAACCCATCAAAAACGAACACTAACACATACACCTTTGTATCTTTATATATATTATTTACGATGATTAGTATATGATTTCGCAACAACATTCACTAAAATTCTTATTGTGAAAAATTACAGAGAAATTAATCACGTGAATAGCAAGAAAAAATGAACAAGCCTATAAAAAGAAAGAAGCAAGAAAAACATACATAAGATGATGAAGAAGAGACGAAAAGTATATACGTGACACAATTTTTATATTATTTTGTTTGATGGTGTTTTATTTATTGGTTTAATTATTTTAGTTGATTTGTGGATTTATAAGTTTGTGTTTTTTAATTTGTAAATCTTATAAGATTTATAAATCTTTGTAAATCCGAAGGTTTCCTCTCGGATTTGATCCTTTGTATTTTTGACATGAAATCCTTTCAAATCCATTAAAATCCTAAGTGAAATCAAATCCATAAGTAAATCCGTAGGATTGAATAACACCTGATTTTAATTAGGATTTATAAATCATAGAACCAATAACACCGGATTTTAATATGGATTTTAAAATCATAGAACCAATAACACTAGATTTTGTTTGGATTTCCAAATCCATTAAAATCCACAAACCAATAACCCCCTCTTAGCCGGTACCATTAAGACTATTGAATACTCAATAAAATGGAGATTTTTTCAGTCATTTTCCCAATTGAGAGGGTGATTTGTGGAGCTAAATGATGTTAATGTTTGATAACCACTAAGATTGTGATTGTTGCAGAGAGAATAGTTTTCTTAGGAACTAGAAACAAAAACAAACATTTCAATGGCTACAAATTGGAGAGGCTATAAGACAAAGCTCTCCCTTTACATAACATAAGAAAATAACAAGAAAGGGCATTTCTCTATCTTTCTCTCCAGCATATAAGATCATGAGGACAAAGTAGTAGAGTGAGACACAGCAACATCTTGCTCATGATCATCATCCTTGAGGTTTCTGTATGTGTAAAACCAAGAACATGCAAGAAAGTAGCCAAGATTCAAGACTCCTCCTATAACTAAAATCCAGTAAACATTGTCAACTCTTCCATGGTTTATGTCATCTGGTAACCACGCGGTGGTCCTCTGAATCAGATCAATCAAAGCAGTGCTTGTGTAGAAACATATCCCAATCACTACCGAGGTAATCGACGTTGCAGTGCTTCGCATAGACTCTGGGAACTCTTGATAGCACAGACCTACATTCCCTGGAAAATGGAAGGCCTCTCCTGCAAGCAAAAGACAGAACATGATTAGCTTGATCTCAATTCGTCAATGAATTATTTTTAAAACAATTCCTTACCGATTCCAACTATGACTAGAGGAGGGAATAGCCATAAGACTGACATGTCAGCAACAGATGATGATTCGAGGAAACGACCGTTCTGTACTATCTTCAATCTCTTTGCCTCAACTAAGGCAGTCACAGCCATGCTTAAAATGTTGAAAACATGGCCTATCCCAACACGTTGGAGAGGCGTGATGAACTTTCCAGTTAGCTTTTGATAAAATGGGTAGAGAAACCGATCGTTGACTATGATAAATAGGCAAGTTGAGAGAAGTGTTATGACTTGGAGAGAGCCTGCAGGAATTTTGAAGTTTGGACCAAGACTCCGGTCCATCACCAGACCTTGAAGAACTGTTAAACTTAGCTGCATAGCAATTGGAGTGCTTAAGAATATTGTGGCTAACGCAAGAGGAATGATTCTTATGACTGCTTTGAAATCTTCCACTTGTTGAACACTGCATAGTCTCCATCGATTGCGAATTGTACCGTCTGGTTTAACCTCATCTTCTTGTTTCAACGCTGCACGGTTAAAGAACCTGCGTGTTTGAGGAATCATTAGTATGTCCTCTCAATGCTGCAATGAAACTAGCTGTTTTTTTATTACCTGAGACTCTTTGTGCACACTTCGGTTGATTCATTATGGTAGTCTTTCTCATTTGTGGAAACAACAGCTTTTCTTTTGAGTACCGAGGCGAAAATGACACAAAGTAGACTTGTGAAGGGACTTCCTAAGGGCTTGTCATGCTTGTAAAATCTTTTCCCCGAGACGAAAACCAAAAAGCTTATGAGATTAGCAGCTACGCACAGCGCAAACCCGAAGGTCCAGCTGATGTTGTCTTGGGTGTAGACAATGGCAGTTGCACTTATAGCACCAGATAGATATGATGTGAAGAAAAACCAGTTGAAAAAGCTTCCTTGGTCTTTAGTTTTTTCAAACTGGTTCGCACCAGCGGTTGCTATAGTGAACCTTGTCCCACCTGTTCCTATAGAGGCCAGGGTAATGGCCGTGTAAAGAACACCGAGCTGGATATTTGAAGGTGATTGGCATAGAACTGAAGCTGTTTCACAGGGTTTGGGTCTTAAAGAGTCAAGCGAAGCGGTTAGAGTCAGCAGAGCTATGCCCTGATCAAGAAGTGGAATTAGTGAGTTTTTGTTTCAGAGAGGATTGATAAAAACAAATGTTGAGAGTGAGTCTTTTATAAAACTTTACCATTAGAGAAATGAAAGCGGAGAATGAGATAACAGGGATGGTTCCAATGAAAGAGTCAGCAGCAACGGCTAGAATGGCTGGAACCATACAGATACAACCACTAACAATGTTGGCAATCTGAGCCGCTGCGATGCTCTTCACGTTGAATTCCTCCATCAGGTAGACTATCAAGTTAAGTAACCAACCCCACGCAGCTATTGTCAAGCCTAACAACGTAGCTGCACCGTAGAAAATTAGCTTCAGTTTCTTCTTCTAAGCTCTAATGGTTATGAAAAAAGTAAACAGAGAAACAGAATGTCTTACCTATCATAAACGGGAAGGTGATCCAACCCCCACGGCGGCGTTTGGAGCTAGAATCTGCTGGCAACGGTGCTTCTGCGTCCCGGGAAACTGAACCTGCAGCCATATCTCCAAATCAAGCACTTATGTTTTGTTTTGACAACAATGGCATGTGATTCAACAATATATAGAAGCAATGATACAACAAGGAGGATGTTCCAAGATATTTTATTCTCCATGAGGAGCTGCTTCAAACAAGAAACAATAAGAAAGTAAAAAAGAACTCAAAAGTTTTCCGTTGAGGCGTGGTGAGCCATCACTTTCAGCTTATAACAGCCTGTGTGTGAAGGCAACATTTTGTATTTATCCATCCAAGTCAACTATGGATTGTCCGGTAAAGGATATCACTAGAAAAAGACCAATAATGCCTAATTATTGCTAAGGATTTGACCATTTCTACTTCAATAATGCAAGTAGCCACCACCTAGAGCCAAGCCCACAAGAAATCTCTTGAAAGTCATTGAATGAGAATAGACTACTACTACTCACTGCGACAGCTTTAACTCTGGTTCTGGCTCACTAATTTTGAGAATCAGTAGGTGAAGTAAAAATGTCTGAAGAAATGTTTTTATTACTGGGGTACTTTACAACAGAGCTACTACATTCAATCACTAGCAGAAATAAAACATGAACAAACAAATAGTATTACAAGATTACATATGTAGAAGTACATGAATAAAAGAACAGGCAAAGATAGTAAGCAGCCATTCGGATGGATATTATTAGGTAATACCGCACATTCACGGGATAGCTGCTCTTCTAAGCATAGGTTGGATTGAGTGCTATGGCTTCTTGGTAGATCATCTCTTTTATCTGTTCCTCGTCTAGAGGCTGTTGTTCAAAGTCGAAAGAGAATGGCTTTAGACAGATTGGCTCATCATTTGGGTCGTGCAATTTGGCGAGGTACTGATGATTCAGAGCTTCTTCAACTACACATAGCAAAATAAGGTAAGGGTGTTTCAGGTTTGAATCAAACCATACTGATGATAAGAAACCAACAGAGTACATGTAATAACTTACCAGTGATTCTTCTGTTGGGGTCAAACGTCAACATTCTGTCAACTAGATCAATGGCCAATGGGTTAACATGAGAGAAAAGTTTTGCTAAAGGTTGGCGAGGGAAGTTTGGAAGTTGCCGGATGTATCTTTTCGCATCCTCGTTGTGTGTAAACCCGAGATCAGATTCCGTCGGTGTGCCAAGCAACTGCAAGATTTACACATTCATCACATATTCCCAAAAGGCAGGTATCTCAAATCACATATTCTTTTATAATCTGTTTACCTCGGTCAATAAGCGCATTTGATGGACATGGTCTTTACCAGGGAACAAAGGTTTTCTATTCATAAGCTCCATAAAGATACAACCAACAGACCAAACATCTATAGCAGCAGTGTAATCTGAAGAATTCAACAAAAGCTCAGGTGCTCTATACCATCTTGTGACAACATACTCAGTCATAAACTCATTCTCTGAAGTCGGTCTAGCAAGACCGAAATCACAAATCTTTAAATCGCAATTTGCATTCAGCAAAAGATTGCTCGGCTTTAAGTCCCTATGAATAACATTAGCCGAGTGAATATACTTGAGCCCTCGAAGAAGCTGGTAGAGAAAGTACTGTTTCACATCAAACACACACCAAATTCATATCAGTTTCATGTTTCTTCTACCACTAATCACTGATTCCAAAGAAGAATTTTAATTACCTGACAGTGTTCCTCTGACAAACCCTGGTTGGATCTAATGATTTGATGAAGATCAGTGTCCATTAATTCAGTAGCAATATAAACATCGCTGAATTGTCGTCGTAGTGGTGGAGGAACCACATCTCTTATAGCTATAATCTGTTTGAAATCACCACACAAAAAAACCTTAATCATCTAATTGTTCATCTCATTACCAAACCCCGAAACGACAACATGTAGTATTAGTTTCGTCCTGACAGCCACTCTAACCAGCGACCTGAGATCTTTACCAGTTGAGCTATTTCACAAAAATCAAAGGGCGAAAAATACTAACGTTTTCGTGTTCAAGATGGCGAAGAAGCTTGATTTCACGAAGTGTACGTTTAGCATCCATATGATTATCGAAAGCATTCGCGATCTTCTTCATCGCAACAAGCTCGTTCGTCTCCGAATCCAACACAGAGCTACAACAAACTCCCCAAAATTAGAAAAACACCAAAAAAAAAAAAAAAATCAAATCTACGAATCTCCAGAATCAAACAAACAAACAAAAAACATACCAAACGATTCCATAAGCGCCTCGACCGATTGGTATAATCGGAGGACGATACTTGGAAGTGATTTCAAATAAACTACCGAAGATATCGTAACTTATAAACTGTCCTCCGTGAGTTTGAACCGCCGGAAAATCCGTAAACTGACCACCGGTGTTCATATTCGATTAAGTAGTGAAGCTTTTGACTTGTTGTTGTTGCTTTGAGGTTTTTTTAGTGAATCTAAGAATCGTTTTTATGGATTTTATATATACAGAAGTCAGCTGCGAGGACTGAGATGAGTTTTTTCGCGGTAAGTGCGAGGAAGAAGAAGAAAGGACAAGAGAGAGAGATGAGGAAGATTGTGTGGTTGAGATTAAAGCCGCCTTAAGATCGACGGTTGTTGTATTGTTTCTGACTTGGTCAATGGTCTTCTTCTCAACGTCCTTTACAGTTCTATCTCTCTGCCTTGCTTTTTTTTCCTTTGCTGTAAAGTCTTTTTAATTTAATTTTCTGGTAATCAAACATAAATAAACGTGGGGTTACTACAAAAATGATAATAATAAGTTAATAACGTGGGGCTTTTAATAGGGACGGTTTAATGTATATGTAACTTGGTTGACAAAATTTGATAAATGTGAGTTGATTTATTTTGTCCTATTTGGGATCAAAATATTTTGTATTCCATATCTGAAAATTCTCGTTTTTAAATTCGTTGAGAAATTAACATTTTAGTGTTGTTTACGTTAGAATATTTATTTGTCGAGATTATCGAAAATTCATATAAATATCACGTGTGGTTTATGAGGAGTAATCATTATTATATATCCACCATTACGTGTTTTAGTTTAATACCAAGGTTCTTTGTAGCTTATTTTAAGAAAAATGTTGGAAGATAAACACTCTCTATTATGTTAGGCAGCATAATTTAACAATGTTTTAAATGAAAAAATTAGATCATCTCAAACATCATCCTCAAAAGAAAGAAAGAAAAAGATCTCAAACCATTTTTGTGTGTGTAAATTATAGAAGTTTTAGACTTGATAAATATTGCATCATTAGATGTAGCATCTAATTGTTCGTTTTGCTTTTTAGTATTTTTTTTTTTTGTCATGTAAGTTATGCATTCATTCCTTTTGGTACAAAGCAATGTCTAATACAATGACGGCAAACGACTAATTCTTTTCGCAGTCCAAGCCAGCGGTACAAAGACATCTTTAAAATCAAAAGATCAGACCAAGAAACAAAAATTTTTAATGCCCAATAACAAAAGATTTCTAAAAAATCTTCGGAAACTGTTTATTCTACAACTCGAATTCAAGACCTTAGAGCAAATAACACGCTCCTACAACATTATGCCACATTAGACTTTTGGAATATGGTGCTCTTAAATTGGTAATATTATCTTGCTGCCTAAACATAATAGAGAGCTGGTTACAGGATTTTCGATCTGCTTAGTCCTTAGAATCAGGACACAACATAAATCTTATTGGTGAATTTTTAATCTCCCGAAGAAACTTTGCATGTTGTCGTATTTCATGACTAGAGTCGCTCAACATATTGTATAACCCTGAAAAGTTATATACAAATTAGTTCAGCCTTAATAGCTAAACTTGAATAAGGTCATATATATCTAGCTGAAGTTATGAAAACTGCATTTACCATCAAGAAAGTCTGGCAGAAACCCGAGCATATCAATGTCTGGAACACTGTCAAGAACAGTGATCCATCCTACCCGAAATTGTTGGACATGAGGGTTTAAAACGTTCATTCGTTCTTTTAACAAAGGTATGAATTCCTCAATACTGCAAAATCCAGATGCCAGATAAGTGGAACCAAATGGAGAGTCAAGTCTTCAAAGTTAATAGTAACAGAGTTATTTTGATACACAAAAAAAGCTAACTTAATTAACACACCTGAACTGATCACTTTCCATCACAATATCCTATTCCACAAGGTATAACTCTAATCAGCATATGATTAAAATCAATATAACACTCTTGTGTACGAAAAACTATACATACCTTAATGAGGCGATCTAAAAGATGAGCAGCACTTTGGACATTGGCATCAGAATCTGCTGAGAGTTTGCATAAAGCATCAAAAATCTGAATGAAGAAAATAATCAACTCGCCTCTCACAGCCTGTATAGTAAACCAGACATAAAACGACAATGATACATGAATTCCAACAACAAATAGAAGAATACATCAAAGATCAAACCACATGAATTACTACAACAGTCTTTACCTTTGCAATGTTATAGAGAGCTTCACAAGCATAATACCGAACTTGGCTATCTTGATCAGAAACGGAGTTAATCACAGTTGGAACTATTTGCTTCACGTATTCATGAATCAAAAGAAGAAACAATTAGAAAACATCTCCTATAATCCAAGAAAGAAAGTACACTGATTTACGGTAAACATAACTTTCATTATCTATATGCTAGTGTAAAGGTTTGACGAATTCACAGTCTATATATACCTCAAGATATTGAGCAGCTTCTGAAGACAAACCAACTGTTACAGCAGCTAAGCCAATAAGAACACCCTATTAAAAGAAAAAAAAATGTTCAAATAAATCGAAAAAACCCTCGAATCAAAACTAACAAAATCGCAAACCTTTCGATGATTTGGTTGAGGTGATTTAGCAAATTCCTTAATCAACATCTCAATGACTTTCGAGATCTTGTCATGGTCACCAGCAGATGTTAAACTCTTGACAATATTCTCAAGCTACACAATTCAGAAAGTTATATACATAACATCACCATCATGACATCATCATCATCTTAAACAATGAACAAAAAAAGTCCAAAAACCCTAAAGAGACAAAGTTACGTTACATCAAGAGCTGCATTTTTCCGCTTCTCATAGAGTTTATCGGAAAGATTGCGATGAACAGCGGCCGGAACCACGGAAAGAGCGTCTGACATGTCCGAAATCAACCTTGTCCGATTTAAAATCAAAATCTCCGACGACTTAACTCGTCTTTTCCCCTAAAAACACGACCGCAAAACGGAATTTGAACGAACGAAAACGAGTTACTAGTTGCTTGTTTCGTAGTCATATTGAACCCTTGCGGTTGTTGTTGCGTAGGGATTTTCTTTGTAGAGTATACTAGGTCAAGATTTTTAGTTTTTAATTTGTTTTATAGTATGTGTTATCGAATTACAATTTTATTTCATTATTTTATTTACGGTTATAGCACATGAATGTTTCTAGATCATAATTAAAGCATGTTTACTGATAAACCTCTCCCAAAAATTTATTTTTAGTAATATATTGATATTTTATTCTTAAATAAATAAATTAATTAAAAAAAAGAGTCAATCACAAGTGTACACTTTATAATGATTATTCATAAACACATGAGAGTTTTATTTGGATTAAATTAGTATTATTTGTATTAGTAATTTAATATTTGATATTTCATAAGATTTTTATAATTTTTGTATGTTTATTGGAAAATTTTGGTCGACCAATTAGCACGTGTTACGATCACATTAATTATTATATTTGACGTATCAAACTTTATATAATAAGATAATAGTAACAGAAAGAGAACTATTACAAGCAAGCGTTATGAGATGCTGGGGAAAGTTTGAAAATTCAATAAATTTTTCACGGGTTTAAAATGAAGGAGGACATCAGTTTACATTGTTCATTGCAATAGCTTTGGCCAGTTTTGCCCGACCAACACTGACGTAAACGTTGGCAACACCAACAATCAGGTACTAAACCATGACATGGGCCATGGAAACACGTTGGTACATCGATTTGATAGTTTGATTTCTCCATCTCTTTAACCTCCATTTCCACACCTATACACGTCAAACATAATATTGATGACGCAAAAAAAAACAAAGAGATCATTGTTGATAGTATACATACATATATACACTAATTAGAGCAAAGAGTAAACAAGAAAATTGATGGTATATATAGATTATAGAGAGTTGTTATATATATATGAGGAAACCTGTGCATAGTACATACATTGATGTAGAGCAAAGAAGAAGAACATGAATATGCATACGAGAGTTGTCTCTGATTTCATCATTTGTTTGACTTAAACGGATCTTTTTGATGTGTTTCTCTCTTGTTTACTTATCTTATTTCAAATACATTGGGTGGATCTTATTTTATTACACTATATATAGATTAGAAACATTTGACTACTTTAAATGATAGATAATAAGATGATTTGACTAATTATACTTTAAATAATATGTTATACATTTGACTACTTTAAATGATAGATAATAAGATGATTTGACTAATTATACTTTAAATAATATGTTATACATTTGACTACTTTAAATGATACATTTGACTACTATATCAACAAAACAATGTAGTCAAATGATTTGACTAATTTACCAAAATGGTGTACATGTATTAATTGATAAGCAAAACACAAATAATACTTCTTTTCATTTGTCCGAGTTATATATACCATTCATATATCCGTTTTAACATATTTTATATTTAATAGATATATTGTAATAATCTTAAGATGGTAATCTATCTGAGTATTAGGGGTAGAGGATCCAATATCCGAATTCTTATTATCAACGAGTTAACAATAAAAAATTGTTTTTGTTGACTTCCACGAATAATATTCTTAGTTGCCATGCCAAGTAGTTCAGTAAATAACTCTAATTTTAAAATTATGAAACGTAAATTATGCGATGATTATAAGGATGTCAAATTGAGCTCCTTCGCTCGGCTCGGCTCAACTCATGATGAGCTAGAGTATTGCTTCGCTTGGCTCAACACAGCACATGATGACACGTCTCTTTTTTGTATAACTTTTCATCTTGAGAGTAAAGGAATAAGTCTCGCTGACTTCTGTTTTAGTAGTATAGGGGGTAAGGAAAATAGAAGATCTAATTGATATGTAATTAAGTTTAACCTAGCATCATCTCTGTAATCTCCTATATAAGTAGGGGTGGGCAAAAATCCGAAACCAATTTACTGAACCGAACCCGACTCAAATTACTCGATCCGAACCCGACCCGAATTTATAAAATATCCTATCGGGTTCTATATCCTTAAACCCGAAAATCCGAATCCGAACCCGAACCGAACCGATAACTGAATGGTTATCCGAACTACCACAAATATAAACTAAACTAATGATATTTAGATGTAAGGTTAGGCATATTCATATATTTTAGATGATTTTTTAGTTAATTCAAATATTATGAATTTTATTCGGATAAAAATAACTAATTTATCAATATTATTTGAATGGTTACAATTTTGTTTTTAATATTTTCTCGGGTATTTTTGAATAATTCATATAAAAACTAATAGAATTGAGTTCCTTTTTTGATATCTATATAAATTTGAGTTTTGTTTTGAAATTTTGATCAATTTGAGTTATGATCAAATTTATATTTGATGTGTATTTTCAGATAGACTGTACATTGGATATAACCGAACCCGAAGTCATTTTATCCGAACCCGACCCGATTTTATAAAATACCCGATCGGGTTCCAAACCCCATTACCGAAGTACCCGAAAAACCGAAAAACCCGACCCGAATCCGATCGGATATCCAAATGCCCAGCCCAATATATAAGGATTGTAAACCATTCTCTAATGTATTATTCAATCATAACATTTACATTATCCTCTCCATTTTTTGCTTGTTGATCATGAACACGTTTTTTTTGCATGCGCCCAATTTCACTGCGATGGAAATATGCTAGGTAGGGCTGGACATTCGGATATCCGATCGGGTTCGGGTCGGGTATTTCGGTTTTTCGGATACTTCGGTAATGGGGTTTAATACCCTATCGGGTATTTTATAAATTCGGGTCGGGTTCGGATAAAATGACTTCGGGTTCAGTTCGGGTTCGGTTATATCCGATGTGCAATCTATTTAAAAATATACTTCAAATATGAATTTGAACAGAACTCAAATTGATCAAAAACTTCAAAACAAAAATTCAAATGAACATAGATATCGAAAAAGAAATTCGGTTTTATTAGTTTTTACATGAATTATCCAAAAATACCCGAGAAAATATCAAAAACAAAATTTTAAAAATTCAAATAGTGTTGATAATTTAGTTATTTTTATCCGAATATAATCCATACTATTCAAATGAACCAAAAGTTATAAAAATTATCTAAAATACATGAACATATCTAACCTTACATCCAATTATTTTTGGTTTAATTTATATTTGTGTTAGTTCGGATACCCGTTCGGTTATCAGTTCGGTCCGGGTTCGGATTCGGATTTAGAAACATAGAACCCGATCGGGTATTTTATAAATTCGGGTTGGGTTCGGATCGGGTAATTTGAGTCGGGTTCGGTTCGGTAATTCGGTAATTCGGTTACGGGTAATTTGCCCACCCCTAATGCTAGGATCTATTGCTAGATATTGTTATTCTTAGCTTTTGATGATTTTTCTAAACCGACCTAGTCCTTTATCTATAATGAGGCCACCTCGTTGAACACGACCTAGTCAGGGCCGGCTCAAGGTTAAAATATGATTTTTTAAATTTTTTTTGTTAAATAAAAAAAATCAAAAGATTTTGGGTAGATACGATTACACCAAACAACAAAGTTACGTTATAAACAACAAATATGGCCTCCTTTTATTTATTTTAGATTTTGTTTTCTAATATATAAAAAAAAAACTAAAAATGAGGCCCTTAATTATTGGGATATGGACGTGGACCCCAAGACATTGCCCCACTTGTCCCCCTGCCTAAGCCGGACCTAGTCCTCTATCGAATAACCAGCATATCCCTTGTTTGTAGTGATCTCGCCGAAAAAAAAACTCTACCATTGAGATACAAAACCGTTACTCAAACAAAACTGATTGACTATTGGAAACGATCACGCTCGAATGAAACAAACATCATCACGACTTATAAGCGAGGTCGGGCGCGTGTGATCAACGCGCGTGCGACTTTTCTCCCAAAAGCTCAGCCAAGTTTTCGCCGTCGATAAGCTTTGCTCGCCTCTCCGGTGTCCGGTGTGGACCGGCGCTGTGAGAGGCCACCTCTCTTCTCCCCTTTCTGTTACTATTACTCTTAGGACCTAACCATCTTCGATCTGTTAGGGCTGCTCTCTCTCTCGCGGTGAGTGATCGGAAGCCTCGAAGTGCGTGACGGCCTCGTCTCAGTAAGAGGGCTTTCTCTCGCGGTTTTACCTCGCTAGTCGACGGCGATTGACCACCGCAGGGTCTAAAGACCTCTTCTTGCCTCACGCTTGTCGACCTCTATAGATCTAGTCCTAGATTTGCTTATGATCTCGCGTCTCCGGCGACTAAGAAACTAGATCGGCGCTAGAGCGACGTCCGGTGACTCCGATCTATATTCTTTTGTCTTATTCCGGTTTCGACATCTTCCAATTGATTTGGTTGATCCGCCGCGCCTCCTCCCTTTCCGGTGATTAGGTTTCGTCTCCGGCTTAGAACCCAATCGAGGATGGGATTTCTGCTTGACGAGTGTTAGCCTCTGTCCTCACTGGTTGTTTGTTAGGAGTGTTTTTCTCTGGGTTATGGCATCTTGGGATCTCTGGTGGCCGTGACGGAGCTGCTTCAGCGAGTCTTGTGGCTCTTTGTTCTCTCTCTGTTGCTTATGCCATTAGAGCCTCGATCTCTTTGCCACGTTCTCAGAGTTTGGTGTTTGAGCTTCATATTCGAAGCCGCTTTCCTTGGTCTCCTGCTTTGGTGTTAGGACTCGTTAATTTAGGCGTTGCTTCGTGGATCATTGTTTTGTGGACAGCAATTGATATCCTTGATGGCGTCTAATGTGGCTTCTCGGGTTTATTCTCATCTTTGTTGATCACAAGATTCGCTTCTCTTACCCTCGGTGTTGCCTCCTAAGTTACGTTCAACTGACGGTGGTGGCTACATGTTCGTTTCTCTGTGTGGCTCTCCTTGTGCCTGGTAGTATTGGTAGTGGTTAGACCTTGGTGTTGTTGTTGCTTGCCTTTGTTGTCGTTTGTTTAATGTTGTTTGTGAGCATTGCGTTTTGGGTGCGAGTGCTTTAGCTTGTTTTCTAGAGAAGTTAGTAAGGCTCAGGGTGCTTGCGTGAGTTCTTATTGTCATATCCAGCTCTGTTCTAGCCAAGTAGAGTGAGCTATTCCGTTTGCAATCTTTAGTCAGCGAGGTTTCTTCCTTGGGTTTGCTCATGGATGTGTATATCAAGTTTCTCTCACGTGACGCGAGAGGAGTGCGTGATCGAGGCCTGTGTGATATATTCCGTTGACTACTCGCTCTTGGGCCTCGACGGAAAGGTTTCTAGTTTTGCTCGCGACAGTTTCTCGGCCTTCGCGCTTTGCTTTGCTTCTTCATTGCATCTGGTTGTTTTGGAAAGAATAACTTCATCGTCATCACTTCGTCGGCTCCATGACCTTTGCGTTATGTTGAGCGACGGACTGAAAATTGTGTTTGTATTATGATCTCCATGTTTTTGCTTTTTTAGCCATGGAATCATGAATTAGGCTTACAAACTTGTTTGTAAACCTTAACATTATTCATTTATAATGAAATATTTACCATTTAGCAAAAAAAAAAAAAAAAAAAACATCATCACGGAAATCACTATGATACACAACCGACACTAACCGGAGTGGACTGATCGAACCGGGGATAGTGGCAGAATCGTAATAAACATAGAATCAAAGGGTATGATTATCAACTATATCTCTTGGTATTATTATTTAACAAGAAATGAAAACGGATCTGGCAGAAATTAAGCCATCGCCCAAAACCAGAACCATCCGTTGTATCGAAATCTCCACTTCCCAAATTCTTCAATCTCCAAATTCTCCGATCGAATCGTATGTTTATGAAACCTCTTCGTGATTCGAATCTTTAAACCCTAATTCTGTTTTCTGTTCTGATTCTCTCGTTTCAGTTTGGGAATCAACGGTTTTACTGTTTCCGATTTCAATTTCTCGTTGGCGCGTTGGTTGTTGAACCGTCGCATCGCATGCACGGATTAGTTTATTGAGACTACAGATGCAATTGAGTTTTTATCTGAGTGTTGGATTCTTGATATTGATCTGAATAATTGAATCTTTAGAGCAATTTGAGATTTGGGGGAAATTCTTGATGAGATTAGTGAACATTAAGATTAAATTTTTGATTGGGAACTATTGATTAGTTAAGCCACTGTTTAGCCGGCGAGTAATTAATAATCTTGCGTAGTACAGTTTATTAGTCTTGTATGGTGTTAGAGATAAGGGTTTCAGTATGGTTGCCTTTGTTTGATGGGCCATGATATCAGTTTTTTGTCCTCATATATGTCATTGGTTTTTTTTTTTAATCCAGGAAACAATGAGTGACTACGGTGAGAAGACTTGCCCATTGTGTGCAGAGGAGATGGATTCCACTGACCAGCAATTGAAGCCTTGTCAATGTGGCTATCAGGTATAGGCATCCTTTCTGATTAATATGTCCATGCATTGGAAAAAAAATGATGGTAATAGTAATATGCTCTCTTGTTTGAGTGTTTCGCAGCTCTTTTCGTTGTATTTGTGATCAGGATAAAGAACTAAGTTTAGTTATGCGGTTAATGTTATACTTTTAAGGCTGTGTTGCGGTGTATATCTAGAGCATAGAAAATAGATGATAGATTTGGTAGAAACTGTTTTATATACTCTTATTGTGGTGGCCTCAGAGATACTTGACCTTTGTGTTTGGTGATCTGATATGTATTTACCTCCCAATCGTACAGATTTGTGTTTGGTGCTGGAATCACATAATGGATATGGCAGAGAAAGATGAAACTGAAGGGCGTTGTCCAGCTTGCCGCACTCCATATGACAAAGAAAAAGTTGTTGCGATGAGTGTTGATCAAGAGAGGTTGAGATACAGGATATGTGATCTTTTTGGTGGTTTTAGTTTTTGTTTTTTATCGGTCTTTCAGTTTTGGTTTCCTGATGTTTCTTATCTATATCCTCTCAGACTGACCTCTGAAGGCAACATGGATCGCAAAAAGACACAAAAGTCAAAACTGAAATCTTCTGAAGTGAGAAAGCCACTAACCAGTGTTCGAGTGGTTCGAAGAAATCTTGTTTACATTGTTGGGTTGCCCCTTAGTCTGGCAGATGAAGATGTGCGGGATTTTTCCTCTAAAACCTTGTAATCATATCATATTGGTCTGCTTAATGATGGGAAGGGTTTTTTTTTTCAGGTTCTACAGCGTAAAGAATATTTTGGTCGGTATGGAAAGGTTCTAAAGGTTTCCATGTCCCGAGCAGCAACGGGTCTCATCCAACAATTCCCTAACAACACATGCAGTGTGTGAGTTTTGTTTTTACCAGTGTTAATTAACCAAATTTCTCTTTTAGCATGTCTGGGTTCCATAAATGTTTGTTTTGCATTATTGCTTCTTTTTGATTGTAAACGGGTATGATCCCAGATATATTACTTATGGTAAAGAGGAAGAGGCTGTTCGATGCATTCAGTCTGTTCATGGCTTTATCTTGGATGGTAAACCACTGAAGTAAGTCATACTGGTGTCCTAATGGTTGAAACTAGTTGTGTACAATGGTAAATTATCTTCATTGACTTAATGATCATTTTTTTTTTTCTTTATACTGCAGGGCATGTTTTGGGACAACCAAGTATTGTCATGCATGGTTGAGAAATGCGGTATGTTCTATAAGCACCCTTTTCTTCTCTCTGGATCTCAGAATTTTTCTTTCCAGTTTCCTCTTTTCAGTTGGAATATGCGATTGATATGATTGAAATGTATTGTTTTTTTCTATTTCCAGGCATGTAACAATCCTGACTGTCTCTATTTGCATGAGGTTGGTTCTCAAGAGGATAGCTTTACAAAAGATGAGATTATATCAGCTTATACAAGGTAATCTCCATCTTCATATTGTTTAAGTTTTCCCCTTGTACTAATTGATTGTTCTTATCACGCATATGTTATTTGGAGAATATGTAGTTTTAATGGAATCTTTGTGACGATTAGCTAAATCTTTTAGTAATGTTGAATGAGCAGAGTGCAGCAAATCACTGGAGCATCAAATGCTATGCAGTACCGTTCAGGGAGTATGCTACCTCCACCGTTGGATGCTTATTGCAGCGACAGCTCTACTGCAAACCCAATCGCAAAAGTCTCTTCTACTGTAAGTTTATCACTTGTTTCAGAGAAACTTGATATATTGCATTCTGATCTCCTGTGTCTATAGTTAAGTCATAGATGGGTATATTCATTTTCATATTACTCACTGTAAACTTGAGTGGCGTTCTGTAGAAACTTATCTCTAGCTATGAATTGTGTGCATGTGTTTTCTTTTACAATTTCAACTTCCCTGGACTTTCTGTACTACAACAATGTTGTCTTAGATTAATTTTTATTTCTCACTTCATAATTGATGGTGTAGACGGCAGCTAGTGCTCCCAAGGGTTCTCCGCCTAGTGGGAGCTCTGGTAGATCAACGGCTCTTCCTGCTGCAGCATCATGGTAAGTCTTTGTCAGAAGCCATTGTATATGTGAAGTTCTTTAACAGTTCATTTTTATAAATTGATGCTCGTTAATTGTTCATAATTAAAGTATTGTAAATGTGTTGCAGGGGGACACGTGTAACAAATCAGCATTCCTTAGCAACTTCAGCTACGTCAAATGGATCTTTGGATAATCAAAATTCATCTTCAGAGAATGGAACTTTGGCTATGTCTACTGTTGCAGCAAATACAGCTCACGGGTCTGTATCCTCTAGTAACACTCTTCAGAAACCATACCATAAGGGAGAAAATCAAACATTGGCTGAAAAAAGCAAACCTGTTGTGTTCAAGCCTTTGCAGAATAAGATTGTGGTTGATCCCGGGTCCAAGAGAACTGCATCACCTTATAGAGATTCTAGTAGTAGTCAGATTTCCTGTTTAGTAGAATCTTCCTACGATAGCAGAGTCATGGATAAGCCTTCAGCTGTTGAGAATTCTTTTGATCACAGAAACAAAATTGTTGAAGATGTCCCTAATGTCAGTAACTTGTCAGCTGAGGTTGCATGGATGGGGATAACAACAAATGATAGGGATGAAGACCCTGGTGTTTCAGTGGCTATTGATAGTAATTGTGATCAAGGTTCTATTAGACAACCTGGTAACAATGTACCAAATCTTGAGAAATGTATAAAACATCCTCCTATAAATGCTGATGCAGAAGCTGACATAGCACAGAATGGGATTCATGGTTCAAGGCCAGATTGGGATTGGAGATCAGGTTTGCAATCCCAGATGCAAGTTAACTCAACTTTGGAAGCGGATGGTTTATCATCATTTAATAGCAATAGGCGTGATGTTGCAGAGGGTGTTAGCCACTCGAGTTGTAGATTTAGTTCACCAAGTTCTATCCTGGATTCAAATCATCTGGCTTCTCGTTCGTTCCAGACTAGGGAAACTTCAGGCGGGCCTTGTTCAAATACTGGGTCCTCCTTTGAAATAGGTAGCGATAGATTGCATTTTCCAAATGGATTTTCTGAGAACTCCATATCCAATATGGAGAATTCTCTATTTGCTAATGAAATCAGGAGCAACATGCAGAAAGCCGAGGATGATATAATTTCAAACAAGTTGGACTTTGATCCGTGGGATGATTCCTTGACTTCGTCACACAATTTTGCAAAGTTACTTGGCCAGAGTGATCATAATTCTAGTACTCTGGAACATTCTAACCTCCTAAAGCAACATAATGACCAGTCCAGATTTTCTTTTGCTCGGCATGAAGAATCAAATAATCAAGCGTATGACAATAAGTCGTACAGCATGTATGGGCAGTTGTCAAGAGATCAGCCTATTCAGGACTTTGGAGTGAGCCGGGACATTTATCACGATAAGTTTGGTAGTCAAAATGGTTTTGCCTCGAAGTATTCTGGTGGATATGAACAATTTGCGACTAGTCCTGGATTTTCTTCTTACCAGAGTCCTGGTTAGTATATATTATGGCTTTTTAATAGTTTGTTTTGCAATTAACATTGGGTTAAGTGACAAGTAGTTCATCAAGACCATTTGTTCTGCTGATTTTCTGAACTTTTCACCATTTTCCTTTTGCAGTGGTGAGATCCCAAGTTTCTGCTCCTCCTGGATTTTCTGCTCCCAGCAAATTACCTCCCCCTGGTTTCTCTTCACATGAAAGAGCTGACCTGTCTTCGGATATTGCATCAGGTATTGTAATGCATTCTTAAAATGGCTGGTTACAACTTTGCATAGGCTGAAAGCCTGAAACACTTGTAACACATTTTGCAGGAAATCGTTTGTTTGATTCGACCTCCTTGTTGAGGAATGCATATCATGTACCACCTTCAAGTGGGAATCTGAATGCTGCAGGAGACATCGAGTTTTTTGATCCTGCAATTTTGGCTGTTGGAAGAGGAAGAATTCACAATGGGATGGAAGCTGCAGACTTTGATATGAGACCAAGTTTATCTTCTCAGTTGAAGTCATACGAGATCGATGCAAGACTTCAATTATTGGCGCAGAGGTCTCTGGCTGTACAACAACAACTCAATGGGTTTCATGATACCAGGAGCGTTAACAACTTCTCTCCTTCACACCCGGACAATGGGTTTCATGATACCAGGAACGTTAACAACTTCTCTCCTGCACACCAGGATCTGTATGGGATTAGTTCAAGGCTAATGGATCAAACACAGGGAAATAGCTTATCTCCTTTCACCCAGCTTCCTAGACAAGCTTCACCAAGTCCATTGTTGTCAAATGGACACTGGGATAAGTGGAATGAAACCCAAAGTGGTAACACACTTGGGATCACCCAGCTTCTAAGGAATGAACAGCTTCTAAGGAATGAACGGATGGGATTTAATGACAATGTCTACAGCCGTTTTGAAGAACCTAAATTGCGGAGGCCGGGTCCTGGAGATCCATACAACAGAACATATGGGATGTGATGCTCAGAATTCTGCTTGGTTGGATTTTCTATTAAGACCTTCTAAGAAGAAGGGATTGTGTTTTGGCTGATTCCAGTGTTGGAAGAAGTGTAGTTGGAACTGCTCTGCCCGTTTTTTTGCCAGACCTTAGCATCAATGCAATATTGGCTCCCGCAAAGCAGTCTTAACTCAGTGGTATATATACATCTTGTTCCTCACTGCCTCATCAATGTTGATCTGCCGGTATTGTAATGTGCTAATCATAGTTGTTTCTCTCAATTGCAGGAGATTACTGTACCATGTTGGCTGTGTGTATCAGCAAACATTTGATGCTTGGGGCCTAGGGTTGATTGATTCAGAATGATTTGGTCTCTACATTTGCAAACTGCAGAAGGCTAAACTACTGGCAAGCTCGCCAGCATTTTTTTGGCTATGGTGAATGTATTTCCTTTGTATAGTTCGTATAAGAACAATGTCAGCATAAAGAAGAGTGTTTAACCAACCTCTTCATCTTGTTTTTGTTACTTTACCCAAATTGAATGAATTCGCGTACTAGTTAACTGTTGTGATGTTGAGTACTGTGATGTTAACACTAAAGTAACATTACACATAGGCTAAATGTTAGGCATGTATTCTGTTTGCATAGTAACTGGATGTAACTTGAATTGGCTTGGGAGGTTAATAGAAATTCACCAGATGAGAAAAAACAAAAAGTATCCAATTTGGTGCCAATTAAAATCAGAAGAAATCAAAGTTTAACGTGACCGACCCCAAGGTTCGGGTTTAGCTCTGGACTTTCCCGAACCTAAGTGAAAAAGGAAACTCGGAAGAGTAAAAGGAAACTTGAGTCCCAAGTAAGTCAGTCACCAAATCAGTATAAATACAACCTCTCGCCTCTATTATCATCGTTTATCTTTCACACAACACAATTCAGATAATAAACACAAAAGAGAAATAGAAACCTAGAGCGAGAGAAGAATGATGAAGAGATCCATGTCTTACGACGACTCGAACCAACTTCACAAAAAGCCCAAACACTCCGAGACAACGAACAGAGACAACGACCTAACAGAGAAACCACCGACCGATGTAAGTGACTCAATATTTGGGAAAGGGCTCGTACGGCTCTCTGTTCACTTAGCCGTCAGTGACGAAGAAGACGATGATCTACCTTACGAGATTGCCATAAAGTCTAGCGAAATCTCAGAATCATCACGGATCAGGAACGAGGAAAGGCTTTTACTTGGTCTCGAAAGCCAATTCGTTGTCACTTGCTACGGCCACGAGATCACACGGGAGAAGAAGGAGAATAATCCGACTGTGTACTACAACACGATACTCGAGTACTGCCCTAACCAATGCCTTGCAAAACACATCAGGAACCACGAAGGAGGAGGATTACCAGAGAACGATGTGAAGGAATTCGCTGGTGATATCTTGCTAGGTTTAAAGTATATCCATATACAGAAGATCATTCACTGCGACATCAAACCTAAGAACATCTTACTCACGCCTGTGGATAAGAGAATTAGGGCTAATGGGTTTGCCGCTAAGATTTCTGGTTTTGGTAAAGCTATGGAGAAAGGGTCGATTGAGTACAATGAAGGATGTGGTCTTAGGAGAGGCACGACACGGTTTATGTCTCCTGAGCTTATTAGAGACATGGTTTTGGACTATGGAGCAGATGTGTGGGCTTTTGGGTGTACTGTGCTGTTGGGCATAGATTTGGAGGCCCAAATCTACTTCTTATGTCAAAGCCCATCAGAAGCTGAAGGCCCAATATTTGTTAACTAAACCAGTGCTTTTTTCATTTAGTTACTTTATGTAACTATAGTTGCATTAAACCTTAGATCATTGTAACTATAAATAGTTGTCACATTACTTGATGTGACAACTCATGATATAATACTCAGAGCAGAGAAATACGACCGCATTGTGTCCTCTATACGACCGTTATCTTTTCATACGACCATCATCTTCCTATACGATCGCCTCTTTTAATACGATCGTCTCACTTAACACGAACACCTTATATTTCTACGATCGCGTTTACTTTCACTTAACAGACATCTCGGCCTCTCATAATATACGAACATACATTCCCGATCTTGAGATCAACATGTGCTTGAGATGTTGAGTGGAGAAAGGGTTTGGGCAGAACATGGAGAGCTTGATTGGGAAGACTGGATTACTCTGATCGGTGAAAGCAATCTTGTTCCTTATGTGCCTGATTCATTGTCTGAACAAGCTAAGGATTTTGTGTATAAGTGTTTGGAGAAAGACCCTGCTCTGAGGTCCTCTGTTACTAGTTTGATGGATCATCCGTTTCTTTGCGATGAAGAAGAGGAGGAGGAAGAAGAAAGATATGAGGAGGTAGAAGTAGAAGAAATATATGAGGAGGAAGAAGAAGAAGAAGAATATGATGATTTAGGAGATGGAGATGTAGAAGAATATTTAGAAGATGAAGAGGTATTTGTAATTGTAGAAGAGCAGGAAGAAACTGAAATAGATGAAGACTATCCTAAAGAGGATCCGGTAGAAGAAGAAGATGTCTATGTCAATTTTCCCACTTTTAGTATCATGTACTTGTGTGTTTGTATTGCAAAATCAAGAATGATTGTAATTGTATTTTTCAGTTGTAGTGAATTGATTGATTTGGAAAAAGCTTCAGGATGAGTACATTGAGTCATTGTACTTGGATTATAAACGGGATTTTATAGTTTTCTTAACGAGAAACAAATCTTACGTTATGATCAAAGTTTCTTGGTCTGGATCATGTCTTACATCTTCTTGAAAGTATCACAGTTAACCTCTTCTAGTCAAAGTGTTTGGTTTGTGTACTGTTGCTTTAGTAACTAATCATCCGCTTTCATTTTTAACAGTTAAAGAAGCATCTTTGCACGCGTGTTGAAAGATTACTAAATCCTCGAGTTCTTATTTGCCTTATTAAAAGTTACAACACGCAAGTCAAATCCACAAGTATATAAAACACATGAAGGACCTGTAATCTAATCACACTAGTTAAGTACTCAGCTAACAATACATTCTCTTTCTGAAGACTCGTCGTCGCCCCTGACTAACCCGGAAATAAACTGAGCTTCGCTTCCTTCATCACCGTCAATGTCAGCTAAAACATATCTTCTCTCTGTAAAAGCAGATGTCTGACGTCTCTGTAGCCGGAGAACATGCATGATTACATCAGGAGTCAATGTCACCCTCGAATGGTCTTCTCTTCCCACCCGGTTCGATTCCATCACCTGCATTTCCCACAACACAGCTTCAGTGTTTAGGACGTGTCTCAACATTAAACTTTGGTTGAGAGATGTGGTTGTAGTACTAGTTTACCTTTTCGATGTTTTCAGGCAGAGAATACACATCGTTTGACATTGGTGTCCAGAGCTTAACGCTCTTTTCAATCCCGCAGGACGCAAGAAATGGCATGTGCGGGTGAGACTCGAGTTGATTCACCACTCGCCTATCACCCACCATTGCCCGCACGACTTTACCTCCTTTCTTCTTCCATATAAAGATGTGACCACAGTCTGAACCACTCGTCACATACTCATCATTTGGGCCAAAGAAGTTCACTCCTTTAACCGTTTGTGCATTCCGGTGACCTGTATACACCTGTGGTTCTTCCAATTCTTCCAGTTTCTCAGGAGAGATAGCAACCGGCGACGAACCAAAACCCATGTTCTTCTCAAACAGATAAATGAGCTCGTCGTTGTAAGAGACCAGTAGTTCGCTGGCTTTAGAATATGCCAATCCCGTGATGTGAACACTGTTGGTTTCCCGAAGATGACGGGGACAAAAAGTGTTCACAGGCGCGTCTGGTAAAATGTGGCGACATACTGGAGCTAGTTGTCCTCTTCTAGTGTCGTAGACTCGTGCATACTCATCAGAACCCCCAACCGCAAGAAAATGTGGATTCCTCGGATCTATCGCAATAGAATTCAGTCTGATTCTACTACTGGAGTGATGTCTCCTGCAGCCTTGTGTGAACGGAGATGCATACAAAACCATAGTAACACTGTTGCTTCGTATATCAAACTGCCCAAAAAAATCAAACACAAGTTTAGACATCCAAAAGCCAAACATGAAAAACACAAAGGAGCAAGAGAGATATAGAGACCAACATGTTGAACAAAACCATCTTCGCCACAGCTGTAGAATACGTTAGGATCTCCAGGCGAAACAGCAAGCTTGTACACGCGACCATGGTGCCTCCCTAGCCTTTTAGTCTCCACTTTACCATTTTCAAGTATCTGACCAAGTCGTACCTACAAAATGGAATGGACAAACTATACATCTCATATGATCATTGCATAAATTATAAAGATTTAACAGCCATACTTGTCCATCAGCACCAGATGTTATGATTGTTCTGTCATCAGTGAACGGTATAAACTTAGTCTGGAACACATTTTCACAGTGTCCAGAAGGATAAGACAATATCTTGCTTCCATTCAACCAGTTCCAGAGCATTATATGTCTATCATCAGAACCTGAAACAAGAATATCGCCAATGGAATTGAACTCCAATGCATTCACACATCCATCATGGCCAGTTAACTTCCCGTAAAGATCAAGTTTCTTCACTATCCCCTGAAGTAGCAAAAAGCAATCCTAAGAACTTAAATTGAGTCTTTTTAATTGACAAATCCAGAAAAGGAGAAGACTTTCTGATAACTATGACATAACCATACAAAACCCACAATTTGAAAACGAATTCTGAACACAAAGTAAGCAACTTTAACTCTTCGCATAGGTGTCATCGAAAACAGAAACAAGAGTGACAAAACCATTCGAGCAGTGAGGGAAGAAAATGAGAACCTCAGAAGCGGAGATTCGACGAGTGATGGAGCTCGGATGAGATAAACCAATCTCCCTATGGAGTAGCTCCATGAACCCATCATCGATCCCTGCGTTTAGTTTAGCCATTGTAGAAGTCAAGTTCTCAAACTTTTTGCTTTGTAATTATGTCGTGATTCGTAGTCGAGCACGAACATCGTGTCGTCTACAGTAATTGAAATGTGACAACATGTTGTTTTATCCACTACAAAACGGCATACACGTGCCTTCTTCAGAGGCATCAAAAATCAAATCCATTGAAACAGACTTAACAATTTTAATTCATTTTTTCAGTTTTGTGGTTAAATATTGAAATTTCGGTTTCCATTTCGATTTACCTTCTGGAGAATGCATAAGTAGCATGTTTTGAGTGGAAAATAAATTTGATCACGAAGAGAGGATATCATTAGATCTTAGTTAAGGGTGAAAATGTAGGTTTAAAATGAGTGGGACCAGATTAGAGCCCAAAGGCCAACTAAGAATTGGTACAAAAGTGTGTGGTTTACCCACGCAACACCAAAGTACTCGTTCTTTGCTTGGCTTGCAGCGCTCGATCGTCTATCAACCGGAGATCGCACTAGAGTATGGATTGGTCAAAGCCAATGTATCTTGTGTAACCATATGGAGTAGTCTCGCACACATCTATTCTTCGCATGTAGTTACTCTGCTGCAGTTTGGAAAGAGCTCACGAAGACAATGTTCGGCAGGAAATACACGACTCGATGGGACGACCTCATCCTACTGATACACAATGATAGCTTCAGCCGTATCCGAAGGTCTTGTGGCAAGAGAGAAACAACCGTAAGCATGGAAAGGATCTGCTTCCATCAACGCACATCTCAAAACTCATCGACAAAGTGGTGCGCAACCGGCTGAGCTCAATAAGGCTACTAGGAGACCAATCATACGATGACGGATTCGAAGAATGGTTCCCTACAAGACGCTCATGAGGAAATCTTTAAACAAAATCTGGCTTTGTAATTAATCATCAAGTTGCATTCACTTGTGAAACACAATTTTTTGGTTTGAGTATAATTTAACATCCAATTAAAAAAAAAATTGAGTTTTAGAATTCAATATGAGATAAGACAATTGTTCTTCTAAGGAGTTGAGAAACTATGGTAAAGTCGTTGAACATGAAAAAAACATTTTGGAGTTAAGCATCGCATATGCCAGTTAAGCAATGCTACACGAAGTAGTACATGCGGACATAGTCGAGTGTCAAACTTCGTGGGCTTAGAGAAATGGATTGGACCCAGATCCGTGACAGCGTTGGCAGATGCCATAAGCAAATTAAAAAAAATTAGTACATAAAAAAATCGTCTTACAATAAACACCATCATTACATAGAAGAAAAAATAAAGAGCTAAATTAGTACACAAAATATTAGTTAAAATGTAAATTTTTCTCTTCTTTTCTACAAATTCATTAACCAAGCTTTCAAAATCAATCTTTCTAATTAAATCAATGGATAAGATAGCCAAATTACTCAATATTTTTTACATACTTGAGGAAAAAGATAAGATTTTACCAAAAAAGAATAATATATATACAACACGTGAACTGAAAAGTCGTGTCACAATATATTTTTTTTGTAGCCACATTGTCGCAATGAACCATTCAATTTTAACATTTTTAATTTAATATAAGGTAGGACATAATAAACCTTTTTATTTACTTTAATATTTTAACAATAAATCATTGTTTCTATACTTTTTAGTTAGAGAAGCTCATGTTCATGTTTTTCTTGTGAGCCTATATTTTCTTTACCCAAAAAACTATTTATCTCTAATGTGTTTGGTAACTTGTAGCTAAATGAACTTAACTAAGAATTAAAAAAATACTCCTAATTTTTTTCAAAAGATGCCCTTCATTTTTTTTACACCTTTTTGATGCCCTAAGCAAATGTTTTTCTTTTTACTACTATGGCACGTCCCTGGTTAGACCGTAGATTATAAGTTAATGTGAACGAACTTGGGTGTGTAGCTGAGTTGGAGATGTTCATTAGAGAGGATTGAATAGCACGAAAACCTTCCTTGTATATTAGCTAAGACTAAGGAAAAGTTGAAGATTCCACTACAAGAATTTAGACACATAGGTACAATTTTTTTTTGTAACTATGTTTACATATTTGTAGCAAATACAAGGTTTGCCACAATTTGCTACAAATTTTTGTTCCTAGCTTTACGTTTGTTGCTATGTTGATTTTGTAGCTAATAGTAGCAAATTAGCTACAAATTTCCACACATATATATTGTAGCTATGATTTGCTACAAATCTAGTTACAAAATAATTTGTTGCCAGTTACCACAACTTGCTACAAATTGCTACAAATTCTTAAAGTAATTATAAAAAAAAAAACAATTCGAAAATTAAATACTTAATATGAATATTATGTAATATATAATAAAAATATATATTTACAAACTATAAAACAATAATAAAAACGAAAATGAAAAATATATAAATATCATTACATAAATCCAAATTTCTAATCACCTAATTTCTAAATACTAATCACCTAATTTCCAAAATTCTAAAAGCCTAACTTCCAAAATTCCAAGATCCTAACTTATATGGAGTGTTTGATAAATCGGTTGAACTTCTTCTTGAAATATGATGTGTTTAGGATGGATGCTAGGTAGTGGCTCAGTTTCTATCCATGAGTCAAGGTCCTAAAATTAAAAGTTTAGTTAGTTAAATTCGGATGTTGTGTAAATAGGTCATGATGACAAAAGATAATCTAGCAATAGTTGGAACAATGTAAGACCATATTACCTGACAAAACATACTCAAGCTCTATCAACGACATCCTTTAGCACCGTCCATTGCTTACCGCGAATGGCTAAGAGCATGTTCGGTAAAGGATATTTGTCTAGATTAAGAAATTGAGATAGGAGCATCCTTCCACGTTCTCTTGTAACTGTGGCATCTGAACAGAAGCACGAAGAGATTAAAAGTGCTTATAAGATGAGAAGATACTGAGACCAAACTAGACAAGATTAGAGATTAGAAATGTCCTAGAAATCACCTCTTGTTCAGTATCTTCTTTCTCATACAAACTTTGCAGAAAAAAATTCCTCTTTCGAGGTTCAGATTATAGTATCAACATCTACAAACCTAAAACACAAATGGACATGTTCAACTCATTACCACATCACTTAAGTGATAGAACAAGCTTTTACTCTAGACTCAATTTTAAATATGCACTAAAGATCTTAATCACTAAGATTAAACTTCCCTAAACTCTGAAAGAGGCATAACAATGGACTGTAACTTAACTCTCCCACCACGTTTGTTCTGCAACATTCATCGCAAAACCCCGAAAAAACATGTTAGAATCCTAACAAACTCCACAACCATGGCTTATGAGTTAGGAGAAAACGGACCTGATACTCCATTAACTTCTCAGCATGCTCTCTTTCTTCCACACTCGATTCCTTAAAGAATCTAATACCAAGAAGAAACCAAACAATCGACTATGAATTAAACACCAAAAAACCCAAAAACATCAACACTCTTTAATATAGAAGTAAAGTAAGACCCTTGAGGGCAATGTTATCACAATCGAAGCAAGCATACAAGACTTGAGACATGATTTGAGACAAAGAAAATGGACCACTCTACACCAATTCTCCTCAAGTCTCATAAATCCATTGATAAGCCGAGTTCTTCTCCAGTTTCGTAGCTCACCGAAGCTCTAGATTTTTACAACTGGGTTTTGAACCAAAATTGGAAAAGACTAAATTTAACCGGATCAATTGCACATCAAGAAGAGATCGATGGTGGGAACTTACCAGCGAAGCAAAATATTTGAGACATGATTTGAGCTCGAAACTCCCAGGAAAAACGAAAGCGCTTGATTTAAAGACGATTAAGAAGAAAACAGCTCCGATTGTATCGAAGATCTAAGATTGAGGAAGATGAGAGAGGAAACGAGAGAGAGAGAGTTATCGATTTTTTTTTTGTCGTCAATCATTTATATTAAAGCCCAATGGGCTGCTAATATTTTCGGTACAACTTGTTCTAAGGCCAGCATTTTACACGCTTTTAACATATAAGACATTAAGAAAAATACACGTGGCCAAACAAGAAGAGTCTCCAGAAGCCTCACGAATCTTCAACACCGACATAGGAGGAACGCCGAGATCGGAAATCCACCTCCGGCCATGCGCATCGCATCAGTCGCCGTTATCACCACCTTGAAACTTCAAACTCTTGTCTATCATCGTTGTACCGCTTCTCTACAAATCCCGTCCTCTTTCATCGCCGGACTAAATGAGAAGAAATCTGAAACCATCATAAATTCAAGAGAGTAGAACAGTATCTCTGACAAAACACGCCAACTAAGATATGTCTTTGATCCCTCCTACAAATCCCAAAAACACACAACTCTAAATCAACACAATTATCGATTTAGTCTTGTCTACAAAATCTAAAATCAATTGGTGAGAGTTATCGATTTAGTCTTAGACTTAAATAAGATTATACACAAAATATCATTTAAACAAACACTTTATAAAGCTTTTATTACCTATTTTTTACAAACTATTTTGTAGCAATATTACCCACAATTATTTTGTATCAACCCGAAGCAAATTTGTTACAATTTTACATTTGTGGCTACTTTTGTAACAAATTACTCACACATACTTACTAATTTGTTACAAACGACTTTTTTCCTAAATCAGTGGCAAAACTGTATCAATATGTCACTAATATTTGCTACAAATTATTGTTGTAATAAAAATTGTGACTATGTTTTTATTTTCTTGTAGTGTTCGTAAAAATGAATTTGAGAATATCGCCACGTCAAACTATCCGAGAGTTGAGGAACCAAATATGATTTGATTCTAGGGCCTAGAGTTCCTCATCTATGGCTTTGCGCCAACATGCGAGTTATGTTGTGATGCAGCGCATAATTAGGTTTAAGATAATTATGTATTATTTCTTTTTTATGTATTTTAGTATATTTCCTATTTTTGTTAGAACTAGGGTTTTCTGGTTTTATTATAAATAAGCCTTTCAGGCCTCCTATTGTATTGATTATTGATGATTTGATTAATAAAGAGCTTTTGCTTTTGAGGGAGATTATTCTCTATCCCTTGTATTGATTTGATTAGGTTCATCAATCAAGAAGCAGGTCCCAAGAGAGGATTCTTTGAATCCCTTGGTTGAGCTGGCATGTCCCAAGCGAGGATTCCCTTGAATCCCTTGGTTGAGCTGTTTATCGTTGCTTCCGCTCCATCAGTTGGTATCAGAGACAGGTTCTTTGATTTCTCAGTCAGAGATCGATTCTGGTGATCATGGTGAGTGATAGTAACATCTATCCTTTCGTGGACGAAAGTCCTTTTGTCGAGAGAGAAGAGATCCATGAGATCTATAGAGAGATTCATGGTGATCCTATCTTCGATACCTATGAAGAAGATGTTAGGGTTTTTGACTTTGTCTTTCGAGAAGATGATTTCAAAAATCTGACTCGTGCAAAATCCGGGCGTTATCGGATCTGTGCAAAATCAGGGTTGAATTCGTTCTGTGCGAAATTCGTGCAGTTTCAGGTTTCTGAAAAATCCCTGCAAAATCAAGTTCGTGCAAATTTCGGGCAGAATCCGATTTATGCAAATCTGGTGTTGAACAAGAATCCTTTGAAGAGGAGATATGAAGATCAAGCTAAGAAGATCGTGTTGATGCCAATAACACGATTGAAGATTCGAGGACGAATCTTTCTTGGCCGGCGAGACCTGATGCAGCGCATAATTAGGTTTAAGATAATTATGTATTATTTCCTTTTTATGTATTTTAGTATATTTCCTATTTTTGTTAAAACTAGGTTTTCTGGTTTTATTATAAATAAGCCTTTCAGGCCTCCTATTGTATTGATTATTGATGATTTGATTAATAAAGAGCTTTTGCTTTTGAGAGAGATTATTCTCTATCCCTTGTATTGATTTGATTAGGTTCATCAATCAAGAAGCAGGTCCCAAGAGAGGATTCTTTGAATCCCTTGGTTGAGCTGGCAGGTCCCAAGCGAGGATTCCCTTGAATCCCTTGGTTGAGCTGTTTATCGTTGCTTCCGCTCCATCATGTTGCTTGCTTATAGGTAAAGGACATGAACATAATGAAAAGTAGTCAAAAAGAAGATGAAGCACGTGACCGAGGCTAGGTTTAATCGTTCATCCTATTAGGTATAAATAGGGACGTGTTACCTGGGTATACGGTTAACACAATTAAGAGCAATATTTCTTAATTAAGGGGATTTCTTGTAAGAAAGCCTAAGGGATAGTTGAGAGGTTTATATATCACATATAGATCTATGATCGTGTAAGACTAGATTTAAGTTGGTGAATGGAACTTGTTAGTACATTTAACATTTAACGTATTGAATTCTTGAGAAAAAAACCCATGTATTATTGTGTTCGTTTTTTTGTACTACACTCTGTTACAAAAACTCTTGCACTTACAATGGGGAGCAATTTAGAAAAGACATTATATTGCATATATACATGAAGGGCATTACAAATTCTTCGTAATGCCATTTGGTCTTTTTAATGCGCCAACTAATTAGAGTGTTATCGAACAAACTTGAAGAAGAAAATAAAAGTCCATTGGTTAGGGGTGGGCATATGGATATATGGTTGGGTGCGGTACAATTATTTCGAATTTTTGGATTTTCGGATTGAGGCTTAGAGATACCTTTCAGATTGTTGTAGTTTTCGGATCGGAATCGGATCGGATTCATCCAAGTTCGGTGTGGATCTTGTGTTGTACATGGGATCCATAACTTAACCAAACTAGTATTGGATTCCGATCGGATCTGGTTTAATCCGAACCCAACAAAATGTAGTACTTTTTCTGTGTGTTCCATGTCATGAATAGTTTTCTTTGTAGGGGTGATAGGCTATTCAATGGAATTTTCGTGGTTGGATTATTCAAAAGAATTTTCAAGGAATTTAGGATTAAATTTGAGTTCTTAATATGTTAGAGTAGTTTTTCATCTAGATTTGTCCATAATGCAAGTTTCTATATTCTGATCACTTAAAATCTGATGTTAGAACGATTTTGGCTTACACATTACTTGAGTTATCATTTTTGTTTGAATTGAATGTAAAATTATATTTAAATCAATCGTTTTTACAATAAATGCGACATTGTGTCTGAAAGAAATTGGATAAGAAGTTCAAATATAATACATATCAAGACCTGAGATGTGCTACTAGGCTTCTATCGAGACATGAGCCACGTTTCCATTGCTTCAGAATAATCATAATTACCGGTAGCTCGGATGGAGTTATCATTTAGATCTTATGTTTTATAGATCTAATGTTTTAACAAGCAAAACCTGAGTTACTGAATTAGATGAAAATTTGAACATGATTTTGAATTAATGCTTGTTCAATTGGCTGCAAGAGTCGATTAATAGGATCATTATACATTGTTGATTATCAACCACGAGACAAAACTAACAACTCAAATGTTAAAATCATCAAAATACACAGTTATCAACTTTTGAATCTATAATGCTTGAGAAGCATCCGCCAGACATGATTAATGAGTTATATATTTTCAGTAGAGTTTGAGGTCTTACTTATGATTAATGCGCTTCGGGAAATATGTTTGTATGACCCGAATGTCTCTTCTCTAGAATACACCAAAGTGTACACAAGATTTTAAATCTTGTTATGAGTTCTCCACTTTATATACTTAATAAGCTTTCCAAGTCATCGACTTTGAACCAACATTTCTCATTCAAATGAACGCCATTTTTGACAAATGAATACACTATCTCATAGTGCTCATTACAAAGAATTCAACGATTCCAAGTTTCGGTCATTCCGACAACTAAATTGTTCGAAAAAGCCACTGGAATATTGGCCAACGCATTGTCAAAAAACAAGTTCCAACAATCCCCCACATGAATAGAAATGACTCTAAACACTGGACGGCTAGACAGACTTGACCGACACGACAAGACTCGAAAAAAGACTTTTGAGAGTACGAGCGAAAAATCCACTGTATCTGGGCTAGTAGCCTTTCAGCCTTGAACTAGTCATTATCAATAGATGTTGGGTTTACTCGATCAGGAGGTGAACATGATGTCTTGAACCACCCGAACTTTGATGTAAACCGAGACAACAACTATATCACAGCTTCATTCTCTCACAAAACTAGGTTCTCTATTGTGTTCATTTTGGCCTTGAACATTCCTGGTAATCATGAGTGAACTTGGAGAATATAGCCTTACTTTCATTCTCCTAGAAACGGCCGCATTTCACACTCACTAGGTGATCTGCCATCAACTTTGTTTTACAAAAGCATCCTGTATTACTTCACTGATATTTCAAAGTTATGGAATCATTAAAAGCCAATGCTTAGCCTTATCACACACAGGTAACACTGTTTATCATCCTAGGAACTGGGTGTATACATTGTCTCACAGTGTTTTTCTCTTACTCAGCTTTATTTCGTTATCCCTTTGAACCTATGTCGTGGGATTTCCAGTGACATAAGTAGGGTATCCATTAAGCGTCATGTTTTGTTATAGGCTTTAAACCCATTCCTCTTGATGATTTTACCACATGATCTCTAGACCAACCTTTAAGGATCCTCTAGGTTGTCACCTGACTTGATGTAATCATCATGATTACTCAATTTGAGATCAAGTGTCTAATGGTTTTATGTCATTTTCTTATATGACAAAATTTACCATTATACATATTAATAAGTCCTTCATATCAAACTTGCCACTTAACAAGTGCATAGTTTGAGTGATCCACTAATTTAAGTCCAATTGTGACTTTTCTAGGAGGTGGCACTGTGACTTTAATCCAGGCACCCCCACACTTTTTGGTATTCGTACGAAAATACAACACCTTTCCAAAGTCCATACGGTGTTTACCAATGACCTTGTGTGGTATTCTATTGAGGATATAATTTGTGGTAAGCAACGCTTTCCCCCACATTTTCTGGACTAACCCAGATTCCTCCAACAACGCATTTTCATCATTTTAAGACTACAAACTATTTCTTATAGTTTTTCCGAGATGAATTTATCTCAATATGTTTCTTTGATCGATGAATGTTTTTCCTCTTATAGGAAAGTCAAAGAAGCAACGTATCTTATGTCCATAATGACACAAACAGATTTTAGAAATCAAAGTCAAATCCCATCATCCCACACCATCAATTTGCATACGTTAGTATTATCAAATTATAGTGGAGATTTATGAGAATTTTAATTATAAAGTTAATCATAATTTTGATTTTTGAATTTGGTTCAAAAACTAATTTCAATGACCAAATTCAAAACCAAAATTTAATCTCAAACCAAGTCTGGTTTGGCTTGGCTCTATTTGATTTTATATTTACTTTTCTCTAATACACATAGTGTATTCACAAGATATTTAATCTTGTTATACTTTTCCAAAATTCATATGGCGTTACTCATTAACCGCCGCTTCTCACTCTTACATCTTTGATATGTCCTAAACATATCATTATCCATGCATATGTGAGTAATGGTATACCACCATTTCATCAGGTTGTTCTCAACAACATTGACTTTAGAGACCACGTCACATAGGTTCTCTTTAGTCAAAATCACTTGAGGCTTCCCTTGAAATTTCGCTAATGCGAATTTCTTAAAATTTAGGCCATAGACTTATAAGTCTTTCTTGGCATCAGTCCTACGCTTAAAGCGCTAGGCACCGACGGGTTCACAAGTGGCAGACCACTCTCAAACTTAATTTGAGGCATCGACTCACTTGACCCGATTTCACCGCCAACGACTATCTCCATCGTTATATCCTTGTCTTAAACATCGATCCCAAATTAGTTATTGTTAGTCATACTAAAATCGAATCTGTTCACGAAAAACAATTAACAAAACCAAAATCAACACCGGTTATATAAAAACCGAGTCAGACAAAGCTAAGGTCAACACCAAAGCAATGAATGCATAATTAAAACCATTGCAGTTTCAAATAAAAAGCAATCGTAAATCTTGTATATTAAGCAATCACATATGCAACATAGAACACAAAATATATAAAGGGATCGAATTAACCGATGAACTTTTCTGGTTATCAGAAAAAATATTTCTCCTTAACAGAAACTATTATCTCCACCAATCCGCAAAACTCATGAACCAATGCTTAAAAAAAACATTTTAACACATATATCAGTTTCGTTAGTGCAATAAAACAATAACAAAATTTAAAAATTTAAGATTGTATGACCCGAATGTCTCTTCTCTAGAATACACCAAAGTGTACACAAGATTTTAAATCTTGTTATGAGTTCTCCACTTTATATACTTAATAAGCTTTCCAAGTCATCGACTTTGAACCAACATTTCTCATTCAAATGAACGCCATTTTTGACAAATGAATACACTATCTCATAGTGCTCATTACAAGGAATTCAACGATTCCAAGTTTCGGTCATTCCGACAACTAAATTGTTCGAAAAAGCCACTGGAATATTCGCCAACGCCATTGTCAAAAAACAAGTTCCAACAATGTTTTCTGGGAGTATTAAGGCTCCATTAATATGAAATATCCCGACTGTGTTCAACCTTAAGGATCTGAAACCAGAGGAGGAATACTTGAAAAGCCATACAGATTCTCTTCAAAGTGATACATTCTACTTCCACTACATTGTTTTGTTGTTTTCATATGATCTCTAAATATAGAACTTCAATCTCATATTTTTTTAGTTGTTCCACTTAGATGTTTGCATGTGTTATATAACTATAAATTTTATTTTATTTTTTGTTGATCTCAGTTGTTTTTGGTGGCAATCTCTTCGTGCTGGAATTATGAATATAATGACAAAACTAAGGCCCTTTGTTCATTCATTTCTAAAAGAATGTTTGTAATTTAATAGATACACAATGGGAGATTTGACTCATGCACAACATATGGTCAAGTGTTGGGCCCAAAAGGAGAGTACAATGGCTATCAGATAATTTCCCGAGATTATGGCACAGTGAAACATCAAAAGATGTTATGCTAGGCCAAGAAAATTTTATTCAGATTGTTAACTATACAGACCATTGCATCATAAGAAAACATATAGAGACATATAATAGTTTCTAACCGGTAATGTTGGTTGTAGAGTTTTACTTTGGTATTTTTTTCATTGATTTCATTAAATAATTAAAAAAACCTGATAAATATATACTCATCAAGGCTACTATAAACACCAAACATCGCTTTATACTAAAGAATTGACTAATCTAACATATTTTGTTCTTTTTATTATTGCATCAATTGAGTATTTATCATATACTCATATACATGTCAAAATCCATAGGTAAAATATTTAAATAATAATTCTAACTTTATGATTGGTTAAAAGTCATCTAAGAACAATGTAACTCGGATCTCTTCAATTTTTGTCTTTATTGAGCAGAAATCGTCAGCTATAAGTTGCGGCATCCGTTGCTTATATGCATGATCCTTCTTGTTTCTAATTGGTAAGCCTATCAAGGTAGTTAACAACAATTTTTATCCCAAAAAAAGGTAGTTAGCAATAACAACAATCGTCTACAAGTTAAACATATACTGAAAATTTTGCGACAAAAATCAGAAATACATCTAAGATTTCGTAGCTAAGCTTAAAAAGAAAAGCCATGATGAGATTTAATTTCTTACAAAATAAATCCAATCAAGATTTTTTTTAACTCTTCTTCTTTCGAAATCAAATCCAATATGACATTTTCGTATTCATCAAATAACTATCGTTTCAAAAAAATTCCATCCTCCATTATTTTGTCTTTTAAAATTAATTTACTTCAAAGCTTTTTTTTTTCAGTAGTATTTTGATTCTAATATTTCCACTTGTTAGGGCTTAATTTCTAAACTTAAACTCAACAATTTAAAATATTGCCTAGTATATTCACAGTGTAGCCGAAACAATATTAAATTATTAATATAAATTTAATACTTGGAATTTAGCTCGTATCCGCACACGAAATAAATAAGAGAATAGTATGACTAAATTTAATAAAATTAACTAGGTTAGATATTTAGCAGTAAAAAAAATCAGATATATCATCCAACGTATAAACTCATTGTGAATAAAAAAAAAACGATACAATGTTACATTATTCAATTATGAACTCATGTATTATTCATAAATTCTCATGTCTTGGAAGCGGGCCACTGCCAGCCACCGAGTAAGTTACTAAGTTATAAAAAAACATAGTGACTATGATAATTGATGACAATGAGGATAATGTCATGCTAGTCGTATTTCATCATAGAACGATCCATAAATTCAATGAAAGAGTAAATTAGAATAAACAAAAACAATGTCAGGAAAGTGAAACGAATTAAAGCAATAGAAAGTATTATGTTAATATATAAAGAAAGTGGCGTTGCATGAGAATCTAGGTGTTGATGCTTTGCTTGAAGATGGAGGTAAGAATAGATGCAGGTCGCTTTGAAAACTGCGCTCAAATCTCTGGTCCGATCCTCATATTATTTTTATTTTTATTATAAAGTTCCTGATCAAAATCCTGACTAATTCTCCAAGATAACTATACCCATCAAATAACTTACATTTTTTAATATACCTAAAACGTGAGACCCATTTTCTTATGTTATAGAAAAATTCAAAATGTAAGTGAAAATGAATTTTACAAAAGATAGTGGTAGACACCGAAAATGCATATATCCTTTTTAATGCATATGTATATACTAGTATATACTAACATCTTTTTTTTTAAACCATTTTTTTTTTTGAAAATGAAAAAACCAAATATACTACTAACATCTTTTTACAAGTTTCATGATCATCATCGAAACTAGAAAGAAATTACAATAACAAAATTAGGAGTGAGAAAGTGATGTCGCAGCCCCCATGGTGGAATTTGATTTGGATTCATGAACGATCGTTAACTTATTCGTTACTACGACACGACAAAAACTTAAACCAAATAAATATTTTTGTAATATATTTATAGAGAGTGGAAACCTGAGGTCGGGCGCGTGTAATTTACTCGCGTGCGACTTTTCTCCCAAAAACTTCACCGCCGTTTCATCTCCGATAACCACCGCTCGCCTCTCCGGTGTCCGGTCTCGATCGGCGCTGTGAGAGGGCAACCTCTTCTCCCTCCTTTCTAGTCACTTACGGCACTAACTCCTCTCCGATCTACTTGAGATGCTCTCTCTCGCGGTGAGTGGTCGGCGGCAACGGTATGAGTGACGGCCGCGTCTTCAGAGAGGGGTCTCTCTCTTGCGGTGTATCTTCGCTAGTTGACAGCGACGGTTACCGGCAGGGTCTAGCTAAGGACCTCCTCTTGCCTCACTCATGTCTTCCTCCGTAGATCTACTTTTAGATCTGTCCCGATCTCGCGCATCCGGTGATGGAGGAACAAAAATCGACAGTGGAGCGACGTCTAGTGATTTGATTTAAGTTTCTGTCTTAAACTGGTTGCGACTTCATCCTCTCTTTGTTGGATGATCCATCGTACCTCCTTCCTCTTCCGGTGGTTGGGCCTGCTCCGACATCGAACCCTCTCGAGGATGGGTTTCTTCTTGACGAGCTTCAGCCCCTGTCTTCGCCGGAAAGTATGAGGTGACCTCTTTGGGTTGGGACTTACGGAGATCTCTGGTGGATGAGACAGAGATGATGCGGAGTCTTTGTGATTCTTGCTCTCTCTTTGTCGATGAAGCTATTAGAGCCTCGATCTCCCTGTCTTACCCCTAGAGATTGGTTTAGGGCATCGGGTCTTGTTGGAAGTTAACTTGGATCTTCTATTTGGTGTTAGGTCTTGATGAATAGGTTGCTTCTTCTTGGTTCTTTGTGCGGTGGACAGCAGCCAATGTCCTCGATTGCATCCTCTGTGGCTTCTCGGGTCAGCTTCATCTTTGTTGATCTCTTGTTAAATTTTCCATTCCTCCAGGTTTTGCATCCGTAGCTCCGTTCAGCTACCGGTGGTGGCTTTTTGATCGTACTATGTGTTGCTTTGCCGTGTGTCAAGTAGTGTTGATAGGTGTTAGGTCTTGGTGTTGTTGTGGTTTCCTTTTGAAGTTGGTTTGTAGGTGGTGTTTGCAAGCATTGCGTTTGTAGTGCTTTCGCTTGTGTACTAGAGGAGCTAGTAAAGCTTTTGGTGTTTTCGTGAGCTCTTAATTGCCATATCCAACTCTGTACTAGCCAAGTAGGGTGAGCTATTCCGATTGCATCGTAAGTTAGCGAAGTTTCTACATTAGGTTAGCTCATGGTTGTGCTATCAAGTTACTCTCACGTGACGCGAGAGGAGTGCGTGATCGAGGACTGTGGGATCTAAACCGTTGACGACTCTTTCTTGGACTTCGATGGAAAGGCTTCTAGTGATGATGCGACAAGTACTCGGCTTAAACGGTCTGTTTTTTGCGTCATCTTCTCATCCAATTGAATTTGGAGGAACAATTAGCATCGTCATCACTTCGTCAGCTCCATAACCTTTGTGTTATGTTGAGCGATGGACTGAAATCCGTTTATGAATTATGTTTTCCATGTTTTTACTTTTTTGTCATGAATTCATGAAATAGGTTTATAAATTGCTTTGTAAACCAACAATTATTCATTTTTTAATGAAATATTTAACTTTTAGCAAAAAAAAATATATATATATATATATATATATATATTTATAAAACAATGAGTTGGTCTGAGAAGAGAAAGAGGAAACTCGGAAGTGGGTTGGTCTGAGTTTTGAACCTGACTGAGACCACATGTTCAAATCTCTCAGCTTCTATGGGATCCCCACTTTTGTTTCTTTGTCTCTTTTCTCGATTTCTTCAAAGATTCTTTTCTTCTTTTGCCACGTTTCGTGTTTCTACCCACCATGCGAGTCTCGTTCTCACTCGCGGACCAATCAGTACTCTCTTTCTTTGAAATTTTGAATTTTTTTAGTTTTTGTTTATATAAGGGGGAATTAGGGTTTATTTCCCTGGCAAGTCATTTGCCTGATGATTGTTCATTAACACTCAACAGATCCTCACTTTATCAAGAAAGGAATTCTTCAAAAGAGTGTAAATAAAAAAAAGTATTTTTTTCAAAAAATTATGGGATCGAAATACAACATTTTCGGATTTATAGTTTCATTACTAGGGTTAAATTTTGTGGTGTTGTGGTTTAAGATATTGAATTTAGGGCTTGTACTGTTTAGGGTTTAAATTTTAGAATCTAAGTTTATATTTAAACTGACTATCAATTATCAATTAATTACTAGATGACTTTCAAAAAAAATTAAAAAGAAATAATAATAAAAGATGTAGGAATGTATAATTTCTCATTTTAAGTATGTGCTTAAAATTAAATATTTAATAAAGATTTACTATTGTCGTTTTGGTTTAATTTTCTAAATCAAATTTTAACTTGAGAAATTATGTTATATTTATAAACAGAAATTTAAAACGAAGAATTTTTAGAAACGAGAAGAAAAAACTAGAACAGGTTTTTTTGTGACATAAACAAATATTACATACACTCTATTCCGATAAATGAATGAAATTGTCATTATTTAATTGGATTAAACTTGGGAGCCACTGGGAGGGTCCAATTGCAATTCAATGATCACCATTCCTTACTCGGATACCAATCATTATTTGTGAATCACCAATTTTAGTGGTAGAAAAAGGACAGGCTGATTAATTTTTTTTGGACTTAATTCTACGCAAAAAGTAGAATTAAAATTTCAAATTATAAGCAACACGTTTATCCACCTTGATTTGCAAAGTTTCTATAAAAATATATAAACTCAATAATATTTGATATATAATTAATAAGACTTGTTTATATTTGTAAAAAAATATATATATTTGATCTCGTTTGTGTAATCCGAGTAGAATAGCCAATCCAATGATCGTGATCATATTACTTGCATTATATAATGCCAACTATATTATACGAATCAATTGGAGAGAGTGTGTGCTAAAATATCTCTATATACACTCTAGAACCCAACAACCAAACTAAATTTGTGAGATGCTAAATCGATTTCCTCAATAGAGATGATCACAAAAACCAACGATCGGACTATCATATTATACTAAGATCATATTGTATAAAGAACCCATCTAATATTTGTATATGGCTGTGTATATCTATGCGAGTGGATATGTGTGATCCATACCCATACATGTCTTTTAGACCAAATCTTGGTCTTCATATAAGTTCCTTTCACGAAACCCGATGTTTTGTGTCTCTACTAACTTTAACTGCTAGGTATATCATGGGCTACACACTGTCCGGCCAAATATATGCTTTTTACATGGTCATTTGTTCCGTTAGAGAGAGATGTGTTTATTTTCGATTAAAAAAAGTGACGATTTGTTTTTTTTTCCTACAATTATGTTATTATATGTTAGAGGTTTGAAATAGTATGTTTACATTAAAAATAGTCGCTTAACCCAAGTAACCAAGTGATGGATACCTCGACGAATGTTTTTTTTTGTTTTCTACGTTGTTGATTAACATTTTGTCTTGTTTTGTTTCTATAAATAATACAAGAGAATTTAACAAGAAAATGCATGGAATATGCGTAATAGGAAATGAAGAATAAATAATAACCTACCTTGTAGAATGGCTTAGCAAGTGAAGCATAAGGCTAGCTCATGGGAAGCATGATATCATCATTGATATGTGCATGCAGAATGTATCATCTCTTGGTAAACGTTCTTGTTTTCTTTTGAAAGATCTCTTGAAAAACGTTCATTCTCGATCTCGAGTAACTAATAGCTTCAGTAAACCACTAGGTCATTATTGTGGATGTTGATGTAATAAACAGCATAACCTGAATTACTACGTACATGCAAGAAGTTAAAAAATAAATAGAAGCAAAAGTTATGGACCATGTGCTAGCTAGAGACACAGAGATATTTGTGAACCTCGACTCGTCATAGAAGAAAAAAGGATGGTCCAACTAATTACGGAGTATTATTATACCGTTCACTTAACATTTTTGAGAGTAATATTGAAATTTTACTGCATGCAAACAAAATAAACAAACAGGAAGAAGTATAAAAAAACAAAAAAACTCTGACTACTTAAGAGGACCAGCTTGATGAGAAGGTGGGATCCATGCGAGAGAATAGAAAATTTGACTGATTTTAGAAGAAGAGTGTGGGTCCCACGTGGTGACAACAACTCAACGGGAAGAATGTGACAGAGGTGTGGTTAAGGACACATGGAGAGATGGGTGCCTGAACCATCATCGTACAAACCAACACCAATTCTGATCCATCATCGTATTCGTACGTACGATCCTCTTGGTCACACCTTCTCATCATTTCAATCAAACCCTTCTTTCATTGAGAAATAATTTGACACCAAATATATAATACATAGGTTAACATAATAATGGCAATTTTGGTGGTTTTACTATTGTGTTCATAGTGGTAAAATTTCACATATATTTTGTTCTATAAACCTAAGAATTTTGATAGTTTTTTTTATATTCAGAAATTTAAGTTTCGAACAAAAATTCAATATCAACCATTGTTGATTTAAAACTGTAATAAAGAGAATTACAAAAATGAACTCTGCAGACTAAAATAAGTGTATGCATATTGACACAGAAGTATACATTTACAAATATACTAATGAAGTTCATATATATATATATATATTTTTTTTTTCCCCCAAGAAATAATCATATTTATTACTATCTGCCTTTCATAATTAGAATTGACAGAAATAAAGTGGTTTTAAAACACGGATTGATAGTCTTGACTCTTGTTTCACATCTCATGTTCCGAGTTGGATCACGTTATTTTTTCCTCATACCGTAATATCACATGATTGTTATTGTTAAGGAATTTTAAAATATAATAATATTGAGAAAGCCACCAAAACTCTTTCTTCTCACATTCTTTTTCTATATATAGAGAGATAGATGCTTGGCTTTTTCTTTATCTCCACTCTCTATCTCTCCTTTTTCTCTCTCTTCATCTTTATCTCAGTCTCCTCTACATTTCAAAGAAGCTTCTCGGAGTTGTTGAACTGAGATGGATTACTCTTCTATGCACCAGGTACTAATCAAGATCACATTTTAATTTTGTTATAGAGAATAACTTGGTTTTGATATTCATTTAAATTTGATTGTTATAGAACATGGTGGGAGTAGTATCTGCACAAGATTATCAGAACCAGAAGAAACCATCGCCGGCGATTAGGCAAGCTCCACCGGAGCAATCACTGAGATGCCCTCGTTGTGACTCAACCAACACAAAGTTTTGTTACTACAACAACTACAGTCTCTCTCAGCCTCGCTACTTTTGCAAATCTTGTCGGAGATATTGGACCAAAGGTGGAATCCTAAGAAACATCCCAATAGGTGGTGCTTACCGGAAACACAAACGCTCCTCCTCCACAACTAAAAGCCTCAGAACCACCCCTGAACCTCAGAGCTACGACGGCAAAACATTCCCGGCGGCGAGTTTTGGAGGCTACAATAACAACAACATGAACAATGAGCATATGGAGCTAGGGTTAGCATTTGCCTTGCTGAACAAGCAACCTTTAGGGTTTTCTTCTGAATTCGGAAGCTCTCAGCCTCCGATGGGCATGAATGGCGTGTTTGGAAACACAAATCAGCAGATGGAGAACGCGGGATATGCGTTTGGAAATGGTGGAACCGGTTTGGATCAGATGGCGACAAATGATCCAAACAAGGTCTTGTGGGGATTCCCTTGGCAGCAAATGAACATGGGAGGAGGAGGAGGAACTGGTCATGGTCATGGTCATGTTGCTCAGATTGATTCAGGGAGAGAGGTCTGGGGTAGTACTGTCAATTATATTAATTCCGGTGCTTTATTGTAGTCTAGTTTTCATTTTATTGTAGTCTATGCATCATAAAATTTTCATTAATTTGGGTTTGATTAGGGCTTGGATTCTGGTCTTATTGGGTAGAGAAGGGATACTTATGGTGGAAAAAAAAATGTATGTTGTGCTTTCTTTAAAGGTTTTCAATTACTTGGAATACGAAGTGTGTTTCTCTTTGTTTCACTAATCTAATTTCTGGAGTCTTTTTTTTTACAGCTATTTCTTGAGCATTTGTTTTTGGTATTTCAGTACATAAGGCTATGAACACTGTCCTTGAGTTTTAATTTCAAAACTACGTTTATGACTTAAGAATTTATCCCAAAAAACGAAAGTTTCTGATCAAGCAACTTAGAAAAATATGAGTAGTGATGGATGGGTTAATAACTAGATAATACATGGATATTTGCTATTGCTAAAAATAGTTTAGCGATAGATAATGTAACGATAGATGACAAGGATAAGAAAATATCACGATCTTGGGTAGAATTTATATATTCGCTGATACGATGATAAACACATACAAAGTAATTTTGTCGTTAAAATACACAATTTTAGAGGAAATCGGAATAATTAGTAGTAGTATTAAATTTAATCTCTAGTCAAATTAATTAAACTGAAAAAGGTACTTCGAAATCAAATAGATATAGCTGCGTTGAAAATGTGCACCAAATTAATTAATCGAGTTATTAAATTAATTAAGAGAAGATATCACTACGCAATTATCACACCTAACGTTACCTCTTTAACAAAACAAAACAAAAATACCTAACGTTACCTCTTGGCATATAAACAGTAAATAGATTAAGCGTGTTTTTAATTACCTGAAATATCTTTGTCGGTTGGTAGTTTGCTACTTTCGTTTACCCACATAAACACATGCTTAAGTATGCTTTTATAGTGTATGTTAATCCTCTAATTGCTTGTGTACTTTTTCGTTACTGAAAATGAGCTGGAAAAGTGTATAGAAATGTTTTCCGAAACTATTTTCTACATTTTCGTTTGACAAAGAGTGATACAAACACAATTAAAATTGAAGCAGTTACATAAATATAGATAAACAAACAAATGAAACGAATTTTGTATGATGTTTACCAAGTGTCTTTATATCAACCGGACCATTATTAAAAAGTAAAGCCTACAGATGAGTTAATCGAGTGATGTTTGGAAGACTAATATTACATGTTTTAGTCTCGGGTCTGGAACATACGGTTTCCGCCTAACATTCTGATAATTTAAACAAAAAATTATATGATGCGTTTCTTCTAGAAGTTTTATCTGCCAACATATAATATATAGTACATGTTTTGCAAAAAGGTATGCTTAAATGTGTTATATATCTATTTTGGAAAGTACATCATATCACTGAGTAAAATTTAAAACGAAATATATATACAAACATTTCTGCGTTTGTGATAATATTGGTCTATGTATGAGAAGTTCCCAATAACTCTAACATGTCGCCTTGATATTTTGATTTCTAGTCTACGATTCAAACTTTGGATTCTTCGTATAAAAACTTTTTATCTTCACCCCCAACAAATGGACCAAAGTGATTCCACAAATATAGATTTTGGATTAAAGCAATATTCTCTCGAACCGAAACAAAATGTTCGATTAAACCGTATGAAAGGCTTTCGGTTTGTGTTTTTCCCGAAGGTTCTTTTTCTTTAGATGATCTTTTAAGACCTTTTCAGTAGTTTTGGAATATATCGCATTACGAGGCTTCTAGGCATTGCATTATTGTTTTAGTCTGTGGTTTTTAAATCACGACGTAACATATTGGCGTCAATATATTGTTTATTTATATTCAAAAATATGCATTAGCATGAAGTGCGAACCAAATCCAGTTCGAAGATTCGGGCGTGACAAAAGCCTCGTTAGAATTGAATAACCACCCAAACTCATTAAAGTATGATTTATTTTAAAATCCCAACAACGGTTTGATTTGATAGTTTGGATTTTGTAGGCTTGTAGCTATGTTGTCTTTAGTGGCGTTGGGGTTTCAAGGAGATATGTGGAATGAGCAGTGCTGGAAAACTATTTGGAAATTTGACAAACTTTTTTAGTCCTTTTAACCAAAAAAATAAAAAAATTGAAGATCATAAAACAACAAAACTGAAGTCCAAACGAATAAAATACATCCTGTAATGATATATTTTGCGTAAACCCAACCCATAACCACAAAACACAAAATAGCGAATTATCTAGTTACATCAGTCTGGTTTTGTATATTTTGTTTTTAAGCTAAAGATCGATCGAAAGATATGATGTTGATCTGACTTCCTCTAACGTTCATGTGTTACATATACATGTGTAGTATATATAGTAGAGCATGTATAAATTAATACTCTATAAATTAATAATCACCATAAAGTAATAAAATCTTCAGGTTCCGAATTGGATCGTAAAATTAGCAAAATTCGATAAAATGATAAGATAATTTTTTTTTTTTGAAAATCTTATATAAAATATGGTCTCAATAATAGTATAAACTAATAATCATATATTATGTATATATATAACTATAATAATGTATAAAGCATGACTTTAATGATTTTTGTTTTGATTTAAAATTAAAAATCTCATTAGACCTTATCTGAAACTTTATTTCTTGCATCAAATACTTTTAGGATTACAAGGGGATATCCCACGCTACGCGTGGGGTTTATTGTGTTATACACTATTAATTTGTCTAAAGAATATGTATCTCAAGATTCGGTGATTTCACATTTAAAATTATTTAAGTTGCTTTCACAACATAATAGATTGAAAAAAAAATGAAAACGCAAAAAGAAGTAGAAACTTGGATCGAGTTCATCTCTCTCATTCTCCTTAGAAACATTTTCTCAATATCTTTATTTTATTTGGAAAATATATTTTAAATATGAAAAAAATAACTTATCACACATTTCCAACTCGAGCACATGATTAGTCTATTTGAAATTTGTGTTCCTTATATTCTCAAAGTACTTTTTGATCAGTAATATATTATTATTAGGGTTAATTATTATTAGATCAATGAACTTGAACATATGCTCATCAAAATACACCATCCGCGCCAACTCTATTATGCTCATATAAACCTTAAACAACATTTTAATTATGTAGTACATACATTATTAGCACTTAAATAAATAAATGGTGGGGAGAATGTTGAACCATCCAATGTAATATATTTAAGATTTAGTAAGATGTTTTTATATATCTTTAGAACACATGATTGTGAAAACATCATATAGGTCATACGATAACTTATATGCAAACACCTTTTTTTTCTTTTCTGATCTTTATATTTTATAATGCTTTCGTCAACCGTGCTTAAAAATAGTTTTTTTCTCGTAGATGAGTTGTAGCTCTATTCTTCATACCGCTCTATGCCTCTCTCTTTCAATTTTTCTCTGTCATTTGGAGCCTGAATGAACTTTTGCCTTATCCTTTTCAACATCTTTTCTTCTTCTTAAAATGCTTGTTATTCTTTCTTTCTTCAAGAAAGCCCGACCCTGACTTTCTTGGGTTTCTTGAATTCATCTCCTCATTTGTTTCCAATTTGACTTTCTCTCCTCATTTTAGTCGTTCCCGTCCCTATTCTACACTGAAACTCTTATTTTCTTGTTCTCATTTGTTAACGAATGATTTCCCTATGTTCTGCACCACTAAGGCTTCTAGGACTTTGATCCTTGACTGGTATTTTCCCTCACCAATTTTGGAAATATTGTTTTGTTGCACAAATTCAAAATACAATTACATGTAAAACCAAAATTTGAGCATTGCTATCAAGTAAACAAAATCATACCGTTCTTAAATGCTCAACTTAAGTTGATACGCCGCTCAATCTCTTGCACGACTTTTCTCAAGAGGCATGCCACACGCTTTTGATTCAAAGAATCAACGCAATGCACTACAAGAAAACACATAATTTGTGACGCCAAGTTGTGACGATTTTTTCCGTCACATATTTTTGTGACGCTTTTGCAACGAGTTTGTAACACATTTGTCACGCCTAAAAACACCGTCACTAACTCGTCGCAAATGTGCGACGGAAACAGATTGTTGTTAAAGCGTCACAGTTTTGTGACACGTTTGCAACGACAATTCCGGTGTCGCAAATTAGCTACAGATTTGTGACTCTTTCGGTGCGTCGCAAAAACTGTCGGCTAGAAAAAGTGGTTGGCAACGTGTTTAATTTGATTTTTATAATCAACCTAACTGTCACCCAACACGTGTCCAACTCCCACCTAACTTCCACCTAACTTTCAGCTGGCGTCGCAAATCCGTCACAAATTCGTCATAAATTTGTGACGAATTTTCTGGCGTCGCAAATCTGTGACAAAATATTCAGCCTATATATAGAGGCCGTCCCTCTCTCAAATTTCTCACAATTCATAAGGGAAAAAACGGGAAAAAAAGAGGAAAAAAATTGGGGAGAAAAACAAATATATCCGGGAGGGAAAAATATTTGACAGCAAAAAGAGAAAAAAATACTCGGGAGGAAAAAAAATTAGAAAGAAAAAATAATGTGGCATTCGTCACGAGAATGGATGTACAACGGATCGATCCACGCACCAACAATATATCAACGGACTATTTGGATGGAGTGCAACAATTCATCGATTTTGCGAGTAACCAGGACTTCGCCTTGAGGAATAATGATAAGTTTATATGTCCTTGTTCTAAATGCAAAAACGCAAGTAGAATAAGACCCGCTCGACTTGTGTCGGACCATTTGCTTAGTAAAGGGTTTATGCCCGGATATTATGTATGGTCTGAACATGGAGAGGATTATAATGTTGGTGGGGCAGGATCTAGTAGCCATTATGAAAATGTAGATTTTAGTAATGAACAATATTTTAATACGGGTAATGAACAATTCGATTATGGTACCGAGGGGGATATTTATGCTGGTATGGTCAATGATGCATTTCATGGTACTACACCATTTAATGCTTATCATGATCATGATCAAGAACATGGTCAGAGTGGTAATGACCATGTTAATGAAGAACCTACCTATGAGGCGAAACAATTCTACGACTTGCTAGAAGCTGCAAATACCCCGCTGTATGATGGATGTCAGGAAGGTCATTCACAATTATCATTAGCCGCGCGGTTCATGAGCCACAAGACAGACCATAATCAGTCTGAAAATTGCATGGACGATTGGGCGCACACGTTTTATGAGTATTTACCACAGCCTAATCAGGCCATTGGTTCATATTACGAGACGGAAACGTTGATGCGAAAGCTAGGATTGCCGTATCATACATATGATGTATGTATAGATAAATGTATGCTCTTCTGGAAAGAAGATGAGGAGTTGGAGCATTGTAAATTTTGCGAAAAACCGAGATATAAAGAGAGTCAAGGACGAACAAAAATACCGTTCAGCAAGATGTGGTACCTACCCATTGGGGACAGATTGAAGAGGATGTACCAATCTGAGAAGACTGCATCATGGATGAGATGGCATGCTGAGCACGAGTCAGAAGACGGAGTTATGTGTCATCCATCTGACGGTGCGGAGTGGAAAAATTTCAATGAAATGTATCCGAGTTTTGCAGAGGAAAAGCGAAATGTTTACCTAGGATTGTGTACAGACGGGTTTAATCCATTTGGGATGTCAAAAAACCATTCGTTGTGGCCAGTGATCATGACACCTTACAACTTACCCCCTGAAATGGCGATGAAGAGTGAGTATTTGTTTCTCATAATTTTGAATTCTGGTCCAAATCATCCACGTGCGAGTTTAGATGTGTTTCTCCAACCCCTGATCGAGGAGCTAAAAGATTTATGGATTAACGGAGTTGAGGCGTATGATATTTCTTTAAATCAAAATTTCAACCTTAAAGCTGTTCTGTTATGGACGATTAGCGATTTTCCAGCGTATGATATGTTGTCTGGAGGGACTACGCATGGAAAATTATCTTGTCCAATTTGTATGTGTGATACAAATGCTTTTCAGTTGCCGTCTGGTAGGAAGCCTTGTTGGTTCGACTGCCACAGATGTTTTTTGCCTACCGACCATCCTTTGAGGAAAAATAAAGTCAATTTCATAAAAGGAAAAAGCGCAGTAAACGACAACCCACCAGATTCGTTGAGTGGAGAAGAAGTTTTGCGGTACGTACGAAATGCCAAGGCACCTAAAACTTCTAATTGTGGTGGAAATGGACATAAAACAAAACCGGACGGATATGGAGATTGGATTCATTTGAATCTACGACATTGTCTTGACTTGATGCATATTGAGAAAAAAATTTCGATAACATCATGTACACTATTATGAATATTAAGGACAAATCTAAAGATAACATCAAGTCAAGAATAGATGTTGCAAGATATTGCGCTCGAAAAGAATTGCATGTCGATGCTCGGGGGAACGCGCCATTTCCGATTTGGAGATTGACTGCGAAAGCAAAAGATGCGTTACTACATTGGGTGAAGAATGAAGTGAAATTCCCAGATGGCTATGTTGCAGATTTAGCTAGTACAACAGACATCAATAACGGAAAGTTCTCAGGAATGAAAAGCCATGACTGTCACGTCTTTATGGAGAGATTACTTCCATTCGTATTTGTAGAACTTCTCCCTCGTACCGTGCACCAAGCAATATCAGGTACATCTTTATACAATTCATGTTTATGTTGATATTTTTAAACCTTATATAAATTAATAACTAATAAAAACAAATATTCGTAGGAATTGGAGCATTCTTTCGGGACCTTAGCAGTCGCACATTGGATACAAGCCGCGTCCAACTTATAAAGTCGAACATTGTCATGCTTTTGTGTAATTTAGAAAAAATCTTCCGCCTTCTTTCTTTGATGTGATGGAGCATCTTCCAATCCACTTGCCTTACGAAGCAGATCTTGGAGGTCTTGTACAATATCGGTGGATGTATCCGTTCGAAAGGTTTTTTAAACATTTGAAAGGAAAAGCGAAGAACAAAAGATATCCAGCGGGATCAATTGTTCAATCCTATATGAATGATGAGATATCTTACTTTTCACAATACTACTTTGGATCACATGTTCCTACAGCTATAAGAAGAAGGTAAATTGACGTGATCATATAGAAATATTTTTGTTATTTAATATATATATATATATATATACTATGTTTATTTTAATGTTAAATAACAAATTGTCCAGGACAAGTCGGTATGACGAAGGTGAAGCACCAAAATATCCAACTGACGTACCAGATATATTTACGGCTGTAGGTCGGCCAAGTGGGAAATGTGAAGAATTCTGGTTAGGCGCCGACAATTATCATCGTGCACATTCATATATTCTACGAAATTGTGAATACTTTCGGCCCTATGAGAAGTTAGTCAAACTACATATTACGTAATATACTCTAATTTTATTACTATAGCAATTTATTCAACCTCATGTTTTTTTGAATTAATCACAGACTTTTGGAAACGCAAATCCGAGATGAAGACCCTGACCTAACAGACGAGGAGGTGATGGCAAAAAGAGATGCAGATTTCCGTTCATGGATCCACCAATACGTATGTACAATGTTAAGCTGTAAATTTGTCAGTTCTTAATTAACACATATTTTGTATTTCTAGGTACATTTCACTAAGGATGAACAATATTTTCCTCCTTGGGTTTTTAATATTGTTGAAGGCCCTGAAAATCAAGTTCGAACTTGGCCCATGTATTATACGAGAGGGTATTTGTTTCACACGGAAAGTCATGGAGAGAGGAAAAAAACTATGAATTATGGGGTAGTTGTCCGAGGCGAACAATATTCTGACGCAACTAAAGAAGACGATTTTCATGGCAAAGTGCAAAAGATCATGGAGTTCCAATACCCTGAAATTTTCCAGTTAAGAGTAACATTTTTTTATTGTAAATGGTTCGACCCTACGATCGGAAAAGGCACCCGCAAAAGCAAGGGAGGTATTGTGGATGTGTTGGTTAAAGGCCGATATCAAAACAATATTAATGAACCTTTTATTTTAGGTATGAATTGTTCATTTATTAAATCTTCTAGATTTATAGACATACAGTAGAACCTCGATAAATTAATATTCGATAAATTAATAAACACCATAAATTAATAAATTATTCCGGTCCCGAGTCGGGCCAATGTAAAAATCAACTCAATTTGATAAAATGATAAGATAATAATTTTTTTGAAACTCCTATGTAAAATATGGTCCCAATAATAGTATAAATTAATAATCATATATAATTATGTATATATATATGATAATGTACTAAACATGGTTTTAGTGATTTTTTTTTAACTTAAAAATGAAAATCTCATTAGACCTTATCTTTTAATTTAAGTGTTACATCAAAAACTTTTATAATTGTTTTTTCGATCTTTACCATAAACTTGTAAAAATTATAGGCAAAATAATTGATTCTTTATAATAACGCTTTATAAATGTATTCATCGATATTAGGGATAATAACTATGATTTTTTCTAAATTTTATACATAGTATACCATTTTAGTTTGATCGTCTATTATAATAATATCATCCACTCTATTGCGATAATCAAAAATTTTAATCAAAATTTCATCAATTTGCAAATAGATTCATTAAATTTCATAATATAACATTATTCGAAAAAACAAATTAAGAAGAATCTTACCTAAAATGGATTTCTCTGTATAAATTAATAATTATTAATTTATCGATAAAATAATATTCTCTCTAAATTAATAAATTATCTCGGTCCCAACATTATTAATTTATAGAGGTTTTACTGTATATGGTTTCAAAATATTTTGAAAGTTCTTATCTAAATACTATACTAATGGCAGGATCTCAAGCCGATCAAGTTTGTTATCTTCCATATCCAGCTACTAAACGTCTTCTGAAACCATGGCTTACAGTACTACAAGTTAATCCGAGGAATCGTGTACAAGGCAAATTTCGTACCAAAGACTTGGTTATTTTGCAACAAACAAACAATGATACTGTGACGGAAATTGTGGATGAAATAGACGTACCTACCTTGGTGGAAGGAAACAACCCAATTCAAACAATTGATTTTGAAATTGAAGACAATGAACAAGAAGATGAATTTCTCTGTAATTTATCGTCTTCAGAGGAAGATAACGATGAAGATCGTGATGGTGGCCAAGATGATGATGATTTTGAATAATTTGATTTCAATTTATATTATCATTAATCTATAATGTTTTTTAAAGAATAAATTGCACTTAATAAGATTAATTAATTAATTAATATTGTCCATATTTATATTCAGCTCTAAGTATATATATTGTGATAGATCTGAACACTTGACGAATAATACAAACTATCCTACTGGCAAAGCATTGGCGATGATGTATGAGAGGTCAAGGGTTCGAACCCTACCATGTGCATATAAACGTTTACAATTTTGCATTTATTACACTTGCACATAAAACGAGTTTTTAATAACAATAAAACGAGAAGGATACACATAAATCACTTTGGCGTGGTGGCATAACACAATACATTTGACTTAGGCGACTCGGGTTCGACCTCCTCCTGCGAAAATATTTTTCCTTTTTTAAAAAACAGGTTTGCAACGACTTTGTGACGCCTTTGTGACGGTACACCTAACTTTGCGACGGAATTGTAACGAATTTCAAACTTTATTTCGAAAAATAAACCGTCGCAAAGACGTCACAAATTTGCGACGCTTGTGTTACGGATTAGTGACATCTAACCTAACTTTGTGACGGAATTGTAACGCATTTGTAACGCGTATATTTTTCCAAAGTTACTAAAATAGTATTTAAAGGCAATGGCTGTATTTTTCGAAGGGAAACTTATAGAAACGACTATATACAGTGCAATTAGCACTTACAAATTTGAAAATGACAAATTTCTTACTATTTGGCCCAAATCATTAAATTTATCCATAAATGTATGTGATTACACATTATAATCCATGAAAATGAAATATTTTTTCCAAAATCAAATTTTTTAGTTCAAATAACTCTTTTTCTTAACCAATACAAGAGAAATATATCAAGTGTAGTTTAGTAAGGTGTATGTACTCCAATTTAGCGTTATAAAGTTTGTGGTTTAGGGTATAGAGCAGTGACAAAAAAAGCGTCGCAAAACAGTCACAAATTTGCGTCTCATTTGTGACGCGCCGACAAAATGTGTGACGATTTTGCAACTCCAATTTTGATTTTGTCATAATTATGAACCTATTCAAGTAGAAGAATGTATATATTGGAAGTTCCACTTTTGCAATATCACGAATTACATTGTAATTAACATTCTAACCTATAAAAGTTCAAAAAATTTGAATTTCAATTTAAACCCCAAACATTAACATAAAGTGTATGGAATTGTTAAAGTGTGTATATATAAGAATTAGTGTTACTTTGAAAAATACCTTGAATTGTCTAATTGAAATAGAACTTTTGATAGAAAGGCATATGAAGGTTAGTTTGGACATCATATTGGCATACAATTTGGATGAGAAGTTTTAGGGTATAGGGTTTGATGTTGTGACCCATATATTCGTGACAAAGTCGTTACAGAATTTTGACGCTTTCGTGACGGATATCATGTTTTGGGTTTAAAAACTGGTTGGGCCACATGCGATGAATCATTGGTCTTAACTTGGCCCATGTATTTTGTGACGAAAATGTCACCGATTTGTGACGCCCGTGGAAACAAAAACCCAAAACTCGTAACCCTAATTCATTTCACGCGTAACCCTTAATTTTTCATTCTCTCTCACCGAAAATGCGATTTGCGCCGTTCACCTCCGATCGATTCGATCTTCTCCGACCTTTAACTTCCTTCGATTCTCTCCTTCTTCAATATCTCTTCTATAGTCCTTTCCTTTGATTTCTGTCTCTATTCTCCGTTGATTCAGTTTCGATCTTCTCCATCTTCTCGAAACCTAATCTCTGTCTCTTGCTCAGAATAGATGCCTCCGAAATCGAAACCTAAACCAGGTGGTAAGGCTCCTGCGGCTACCAAGCCTAGTGTCGCCGCGAAGGCTACTGTCGCGGCGAACACAAGAGGCGGTAAATCAACCGCCGGTGGTCGCGGAAGACAAACCGTCAGAGGTGGTGGTGTTCGTGTTCGCGGAGGTCTATCCAAAACCGGTGGACGCGGTGGTGGACCGAAGGATTTAGCCGGTTCAAACCCTAACACCACTCGCGGTGTCCCTTCGACTTCACGCCGTCGTGTTTTTCAAGGTGGAGGAAGTCCATGCGTCCCTGGGGTCACATGCGTTGCCTCTGGTGGAGGGAGTCAAAGCGTTGCTGCAGGCTTCACAAACCCTCCATCTGGTGGAGGAATTCCAGTAGTCCCTGGCCCCACAGGTGCTGACTCTGGTGGATCCTCCATCAGGTCTGATAGGTTTAGGACACCGGTTCGTGAACTCCAGCCGCGAACTACTGAAAATTCGTCAGGCGGACGAAATTTCGAAATCGATGGTCCAAGCGGTCAACGTCGAAGCTTATCGGCGTCCTCTGAACGCACCGCTTCCGGTTCTGTTTCCAGAACAAATCTTCCGGCTCAGTATCCTCAAGCGAGACAACAAAGGCAGTCCCTCAACCTCAACGATCTTCCTGTTTCTCGTCTGGAAGTTCCGGTGCACCGCCAAGGAAACCTTCGAGCTGTTGAGATAGTGGAAGAAGAACAAGATGAAGAAGAAGAAGAAGAAGAAGAACAACAACAACAAGAAGAAGACTACTACGCTGAATTTGCCGAGCAAGACCCTCCATCAGAGGAAGAGGACGAGGTTGATGCTCCGTTCGTTGAAGCTCAGGTTGTGGATGGCAACCTCAATGAAGCTCCCCAGCAGAATGTACAGTATGCCCAGAACCTGGTCTACCTCCTCGGACTGCCTGGGCGTGAAAACTTGCTCCGTTTGTCTCTGATCCCAATCCCAAACATCCAGACCATATGGTAACACTTCTAAACTCTATCTTCTTAATTTGAACACTTATGTTTGTTAACATATACATATGTGTATATGTTCATATTAGGATGTGTTATGACATGGACTGTGTTGGTTAGATAGGGTTTAGAGGCTTTTACAATGGATTTATGTAATATAGACATTGCTTTATTATGATTCCTTACACAGTAAACTGATTTTGTTAAATTGTTATGTGTTTCATCCTCTGATTTAGGTTTGATAGGGACAACGGTGTGTTGGCTAAGGTGATTTGCAACATTATGAGGCGGAAGTTCGATGGACCGTGGTATAACTGGTCCGCTACCCCTGTTGAAGCACGAGAACTCATGTTCGAAACCTTTGCGGTAATGTTTTAGATTAATGCTTTGTTTGTAATCAAGTTTCTTAGTCATTATACCATACTAACAACTTTGTTTAATGTAGGGGAAGTACAACTGGGAAATAGGCATTACTGGACTTGTGAGGGACAATTTCTTTGCGATTGCGTCAAGGAGAATGCGAGGAATCGTTAGCCAGGCTAGACGCGGTCCCGGCAGGCCTACATGGATCAAAGAGACTGTCTGGGATGAAATGCAACTGTTTTGGGCAACTCCTGAGGCGCAGGAAAAGAGTGAGACGGCTTCCAACTGCCGCAGATCCACTCGTGGAGGTCTAGGAATCGCAAAGCACAATTCTGGCCAGAAATCCTTCTTGCGACGTCAACAAGAAATGGTGAGTGATATCTTTGTTCTCTTACTTTAGCATTCTTCAAATGTTTAACATGATTCCTTTCTATTGCAGGAAGTGGAGTTAGGTCGTCCTGTCTCATGGGGAGAGGTATTTCTGCGGACACACACGAACAAAGATGGAACATTTGTCGACTGCAAATCCAAACAAGTTGCAGACGCTTATGAGAAGGAGCTTGCAGAAGCTGTGTCTGACGCAGATGCCTCTGCCATTTCAGAGATTTCAACTCAGAGGACCCTCTCCATTGACCAAAAGAATAAAATATTCTTCAAGGTAATTTGCTTTCTCAATGCTTAATTACTTTTACCTTCTGTGTTAATCAATTTGGTTGCTTGACTAGGGAATTGCTAAGTACTAACATCTAGTTTTTTGGCTTCTGCATCAGTGTACAGTCACTGATCACAAGGGCAGTCCTTTTAGACTTGGTGACCTGCCTCGGCTGGAAGGGAAAAGAAAGAGGCAAGAGTCCTATGCAAGCTCCTCTACGCCTGATCTCTCTGCCTTGCAAGACAAGCTTGATGCAGCTCACCGTCTGCTTGAGGCTCAGGAAGCTGCTAATGCGCGGTGGGATGAGGAACAACGCAAGAGAGATGAAGAGCACCGCAAAGGTCAAGAGCAGCTCGCTGAAATGATACCTCAAGAAGTCTGTTTCCCGCATTGCAGCTTATATGGAAGAAGAACAACCAACCACCGAAGAGCCTCCTGCAGCCACTCAAACCATTGCCCCTACTGATCAACCTCCTAAACCATAAGTGCTTATGCCCTAAAAACTTGTTAATTTATTGTATTGCTAGTATTTCTCTTCTTTCCTTAACTTAAACTTATTTCGGTTCTATTTATGTTTTTCAAAATGATTTCAATGTTTAACCTTTCGTTTAAAGCAAAACCAGTTTCAATTTAGACAATAGTATGCAGATTATGAAAACTAGTAGAATATTAAACTGTTACATTTCCGTCACAAATTTGCGACGAATTTGCGACAAAAGTGACGATTTTGCTACGATTTTGCTACGATACGTAACATAAATAAGATATTACAAACGATTTTCGTAGTAGATTCGTCACTAATTTGCCACGATTTTACTACTCGGACGGGCGTCACACTTCTACGACACACATAATCCGTCACAAATTAGTCGCAAACTTGCGACAACATATATCGTCACAGTTTCGTCGCGCATTTACGACAACACACTTTGTCACTAATTCGTCACTCATTTACGACTGTTCACAAATGTTACACATTCGTCACAAACTAGCGACCAATCCTGTCGTCGCAATCATGTCGTACAGTTACCACGCATTTTATAGTCACAAATCCGTGGCTAATTTACGACTACCACATTTCGTGACAAAAGCGTCACAAATTAACAACGCTACAGAAGCGTTGCAAAATCGTCACAAATTTGCAACGTGATTTTTGTCGTCATATTGTCGTCACAAATTGCCGACGATTTTGCGACGCTTTAAATTTGCGACGATACTTTTGCGACGCCTTAATTTCGTCGCATATTCGTCGCAAAATCGACTTTTGCGACGGATTTGCGACGCTTTTAGGCGTAGCAAATCCTGTGTTTTCTTGTAGTGATGTTTGTAAACCAAAACCCACCATCTCAAGTCTCAACTCGAACTTCCCTACCTCCGTGTTAGTTATTGCCATTACTTCTTGTTCCTCACATCTTTAATCAAGGAAGTCTTTGCCTTGATTGTGAATTTTAGCAATTATCATTCATGTAACCATGATCATTGTGAGCATTAGATTAATATGAAATAGAAACTAAATTCAGTAACTGAAAGTAAACTTATATTATAGTATTACCTTCTGTAAATACTACCATAACACATAGAAATTATGGGTTCTCTTCTTTGCTTGACGATTGAGAAAGTTCTGCTAGCCTTTGTGGGCGTGAAATCATGTGTAACAAAAAAATAAATTAAACAGGAAAAAGAAACAAAATAATGACGAAGATCTTGCCTAAATCTTAGTCCAGTATTATCTATAAGGGTAAAAAAAAGAGCGTTTAAAAATTTAAGCAGAACAAAGGTGAACAGGCTAAAGCGACCTTGAGGCTTTTCCTCTGATGCTTCCTTTGCCGTGGAGTTTGCATTGTCATGTCTGGGAACATTATTCAGAATGATAAATTACGCCTTTGAAAAACGAACAAACAAATATCAAACCACTTACCAATAACATTCCAAGTGCTTGTTTGTACTCAGGCCAATAACTGGTTTGAGGATATAAAATGGAGACTCTTTATTTCTTAAGCCAATAAAATGATAGTCGAAAACCCCTTTTTGTTATGGCATAGATGATAATCTCATATTTAAACCCCCAGCAGATGTAAGACTTACTATACCTTGCAAACAAAAAAATCATTTCTCCAAAGTTGTGGCTACTTGGGTAACAAAAAACGTTGTTTGTACACAATCAAGCATGGTTTATGTCATCGACCTGCAACATCATTTCGTTTTTAAGGAAAGAGACAAACCCAATTTCATTTACCTTTGATGACATCCAGGCCCGACCCGAAGTAATGGGCTGCCTAAAGCCCAAATTATTTTGGCTGCCCCTATTAAAAGCAATAAAAAAGTTTCCATAAATTAATTTGTATTTTGGGGGATCGAACACTGCACAAGAACTTTACTCAGACCGTACTTAACCGCTAGACTACAAAGCATTTTTTATGAAATGGATGCCCCTAAAATAGATAAGGTATTTTGGCGCCTAAAGCATGGGCTTTACCAGCTTTAAGTCAGGGCCGGGCCTGATGACATCAGTGGAATGTTGCTCGCCCCTCTACGTTAACCTAACAAAGGACCAACGAATGTATTAGTAAAAAAGAAGGGTTCTGCAAATAAGAGAAAGGGGGAGAGAACCGGTGCAACGATCAATAGAGAAGGCTTTTTTAAAGTTGATCGAAGGGCTATTAATTCCTTAGAAGGAAGGCGAAGAATCGAAGATGGAATGAAGCAGATTTTGGTGGAGATGAATCATCTACGAAAACCGTCGAAATAGTGTAGGAGCCAAATCACATAAGGTTAAACGTTAATTAGACTTTGAAGATGCTAACCAATTGGGCCTACTTTATTTTCAGCCTAAGTACATAATTATGTGTGAGTGTTAGTTGCTCAGAAACCTTGAAGAAAGAAAGCATCTGAATAATTCTGTTATGGCTGACGTGTCATGTTTTTAGGAGATTATCTTTTGTTGACGTGGCTAGCCTCACACTCTTCAGACTTCTGCTTTTAGTTAGTAGGATTTTCTTGATTTGTATGTTAAACTTGTGAAACATTTTAAATAAAATAATTGATTCTTTATACGTAACTCTTTCTAAATTAATTAATCGACACTAGGGATAACAACCACGATCTCTTCTAAATTTAATATATAGTATATCATTTTAATTTGATTGTCTATTATGATAATAACATCTACTCTATTGCGATAATCAAACAATTTAATCAAAATTTCTTGTCATTTTAATATAACATAGTTAAAAAAAAACAAATTAAAAAAATTATTTCCTAAAAAGGATTTATCTCCATAAATTAAAAAATATTAATTTATTGATAAATTAATATCTCTCTAAATCAATAATTTTTCAAAGTCCCAACATTATTAATTTATAGAGGTTTTATTGTAGTGTGTTTTGTTATATTTAGTGAGCTTACACATATATCCAATTTTTAGATTTATGTATGTTATAAAAGTGTATTTGAATGTGTGTGTAAACAATAAGATTATATACTTTAATATAGCGTATTTTAGAAACCTAAATATAAATAATAATTTTGAGATTGGATTTTCTTTGAATGGCTAGTGAACGAGAAGTTGAAAAGAACAAAAAAAAACAATATATTAAGAACATGATTTTTCTTTAAAGGATTGGAATTCGGGGTATATATGACGAATGTAAATCATAGTATATATATATTTTTTGTTTGATAAACTATTGAAATTTCCGAGTTTTTATCCATAATTTCTCGGTATCCGGCAGTTAATAATACCACGTTTAAAGTGTTAATCATCCTTTTTTTTTTTTTTTGAAAAAGTTCTTCTATTGAAATGCAGGTGGAAAGGTTACAACATGGATAATACAACTTAAGAACAACACTAAAGACTAAGGTTTGTTAATCATCCTTCCCAAATGGAATTGAACTAGTGGTCTTAAAAACTCTTTTTCAAGTTTCAAAATCACGATGCTACCAACCACTTGGTAGTTATATTTGAGTACTAAAAGCTATTCTTTTACCGTATGTATTTAGATTTGTCATTTTTATCGTGTTCCTTTACACTTTTTTGTGTTCATCTTCCGATTCATTACTCATTTTAAGCCATCTTAAATTATATTAAAACAAGAAAAAATAGTTTTTTTTACCATGAATGTATTTATGAAGGCCTAGCCCAAGTGTTTTGCAGAAATATATTCTAGTCACAGAATGAGAAGGAAAAAAAGTTACAAGGCCTAGCCCAACTGTATTGATATTTTAAATTTAAAAGCCCAAACAGCTAATAACAAGCCCATACAGCTAATTTGGGTTAAAAGGAAACCAATTTGAATCAGTTTTTTCAAACCAGAATTGAACCAATAAGAGAATAGGTTATCGTGAATCAGCCAACGATAGGGGAGCGTGAGATTTATGTCAGTCGTACCAACGTCTACGGTCTACCAACATATTTTATTAATATTACTCTACATGACTACATACATGATGGAATGAAAAGTGGATGTTTCTCTCTCTGAGGCGAGGAAACGTCTGAGTTTTTGAAATTCAAATGACGGGATCCACCGGATTTCGTTGGCTACTACAGGGGATGGCAAGAGGGTGGCGTTGGTCTCCTCCCTGCGGATGGAACATGGATACACGAAGCTACAAGGTTGTGAAAAAGGAAAGGACAAATGTACTTACCATAAACCCCTCCAATCATCCTCCGTCAGAGGCGTCTGGGGAAGTGCAGATTTGGAGATCCTATCGAGCTGAGGCTGCGGAGGAGATTAGGTCCATGAGATCTCCGAACAGATTGGACTTCAATACGATTGCTTTCGTTTTAGGAAACCTTCAATCATGGACAATCACCTATAATCCGGACTTAAACCACAAGATTTTTCCAAAATCAATTGGTCTTAAAGGGAATCCCTATGATTGGGGTTTCCTCAGGTATATTAGGGAGCAAGCAGGGTTTATCCAAGTCTTACCGTTAACTGCTTTCCCTTCTCCAAAGCTCTCTACCTATTCTAAAATGGCTTTCTGTGGCAAACTCATCTCCTCAGACAGAGATACCACCAAACCGAAACCACTCCAATTGCCACCAATTGATAAGTCTCAGGTGACAAGGCGGTTTGACAAAACTCTGGTGGGACGTCCCCTGTTCCGAGAAGTTCAGGAACACAAAATCCAGGCGTTGATCAACTTTCTGCCGACGATTTGGAGGTGTGAGGACCGGGTTCAAGGCTTAGAGATGGGTGACGGACGAGTCCACTTCCGGTTCCAAAGGGAGAAAGACCTGCAGATCGTGTTGGATCACCGTCCTTACCACTACGATGGATCGATGATCGCACTAGAGAGATGGGTGCCAACGGTCAGGCGAGATTTCCCCAGCACGATACCTTTTTGGATTATCATTCAGGGCCTTCCTGACTACCGCCGGGAAGAGGAGACTGTCACAAGCATTGGGAAAGATCTTGGCGAATTCCATGAGGTGGATGTCACCGAACCCATCCCCAAAGTCCGTGTAACACTCGACTGTAACACACCTCTCATCTTCAAGAGAGAGACAGACGACGCCGGTACACTGTGTGTGCTAGACCTCCAGTACGAGAAGCTCCAAAAATATTGCTCTCGATGTCTTCGTCTTACTCACGAAGCCCCGACGTGTCCGGAAAGACCTAGGGAGACGAGTTACCAGCGGGACTCACGCCGTGAACCTTCACGGAGGCGAGAAGGGGAACCGGCGAAGGACAAAAGGCGGGACAGAGCGGATCGAGTCCACTCACAGGCACCACGATTGCCACGGGAGGTGAAGGAGAGACCTACGGAGGCGGTCAGGACATTGTCTAGGCCTAAACCGGTGAGACGGGAGCTATTAGCTGAACTCGAATCCTCTCGGGAAACAGAGATAGCACCACCAACCGGACACAGCTCCACCAAGGAGTGGGTTCGACGGACCTTTGCGCCGGAGAGGGCTCCAAGCAGCTCCTTTCAACCTGGAGAGGGAGGAGATCACCGGGACTGTCAACTGGAAAACAAACGATCTAAACCCAGAGCGCCGTGGTATCGTGCCACCGACGAAGATGCGGCAATTGCGAACGCCGTGATTTTCCAGACTGAGAAATGGGCAGCGGTGGAGTCTCTGAAACCGCAGGAGTCGCCGATTGCGTCGTCGGAGGTGGAGGCAGTGGCTAGAGGGGCTAGGGTTACGACTGGATCTAGTAAACAAGGTGAGTTGAGTTTGGATATTGGGCCGACATTACTAACGGCCCAACAGGATGATATAAGTGTGGACCTGGTGGACCAGGTGACAGATTCAAAAGTAATGGGCTCTCAGTCCAATTTCAGCCCAACAGACATTATTTCACCTCTTAAGGAAATGGTGAATAAGGCCCAGAAGACAACTCAACGGAAAATCAACACTCTGGGTGTCAAAAAGAAGATTGGGCATAGCCCGTTTCATGGCAATCGTGTACACAAACACATAGCCTTAGCAGCTTTGGAAAAATCCAATGTTTTGGCGGATGTGACTAACCCGTCGTCCTCGAAGACGGGCCCAGGGGATGGGGAAACATCGAAGGAAACTCAAGAACCGGTGGTTAAAGAAAAACCACCGGCGGACGCTTAAAATGATACTAAGCTGGAACTGTCAGGGAGCGGGTAGTTTCTTGGCAGTTCGTCGATTACGTGAATTTCGTAAGAGGTTTTTCCCGGGGATTCTCTTTCTTATGGAAACAAAGCGTAATCATCTGTTTTTTCAAGACTTACAAGTGGAATTTGGTTATGATTTTCTTTTTACTGTTGACCCTTCGGGTCGTAGTGGGGGACTAGCCCTTCTGGCTAAGCCTGAATTTCAAATTCACGTTCTTTTTTCCAATAAAAATGTTATCGATGTAATGGCCACTATTTCTGGTAATAAAGTTTTTATGTCGTTTGTTTACGGAGACCCTGTTATTGCAAATCGAGGTGTTGTCTGGGAACATCTAACTCGTTTTAGTACTTCAAGGTTTGGCCCTTGGTTTATGACTGGGGACTTTAACGAGATTACTGGGCATCATGAAAAAACCGGAGGTCGTCGACGACCGGATAACTCCTTTCTAGACTTTAATCTAATGAGACAAACTTGTGGAATGGTGGATTTCCCTTACACTGGCAACTGTTTATCCTGGTTCGGGCGACGAGGAACAAATGTTATCCGGTGTCGACTTGACCGCTCTATGGGCAATGAAGAATGGTATGACCTGTTTTCCCATTCCAAAATGGAATATCTTCGGTTCATGGGATCCGACCATAGGCCCGTCATGACACACATAGATAACAAATGAATCGGTGGGACAAAAAAGTTTCGCTTTGATAAGCGATGGCTCTCAAAGCCAAATTTCGAGGACGTTGTAAGGTCGGGCTGGAATTGTGGACCGAGGGAGGTTGAACCCACTTTAGGAGCTCGGATCGCCAACTGTCGAAAAACGATATCTCGCTGGCGTAAGCAGGACCAGATAATCTCCGAAGAGGATATTGAGAACTTGAAGACTCGTCTAGAGGACGCACAGAGCAATGATACATCAACGAGCGAGGAGCTCGCGGAAATCCAGGAGCAATTATGTATGGCGCTCCGAGATGAGGAAATTCACTGGCACCAAAAAAGTAGGGTAACCTGGCACCAGGAAGGTGATCAGAATACGAAATTTTTCCAGGCATCTACAAAACAACGGAGGGCACGCAACAGGATTACTGGTATTATGACAGAGGATGGGGAGTGGACAGAAAAGGAGGAGGAGATTGAAAAAACAGCGACGGCCTATTTTGCAGATTTGTTTACCTCTTCTCTGATATCGGATCTCGAAGTGTCACTGACACATATCAAACAGTGTGTCTCTGTGGAGATGAATGAAGTTCTCACCAGAGAAGTCACCGACTCGGAAGTCAAAGTTGCGGTCTTCTCAATCCACCCAGGAAAAGCCCCCGGGCCGGACGGGATGACGGCTCTGTTTTATCAAAAGTTCTGGAGCATTGTTGGCCCTCAAGTGGTAGACATGGTCCTTACCTTTTTGCGAACTGGAGTTTTGGACCCAGTAAGCAATGAGGTCAATATTTGCCTAATTCCAAAGTCTGAACGTCCACGACTAATGAAGGAATTTCGTCCGATCAGCCTGTGCAATGTGAGCTATAAGATTATCTCGAAGGTCCTGTGTCAGAGAATTCGGAGATTTCTCCCCAGTATCGTGTCTGATACCCAATCCGCATTCGTGGCGGGGCGGCAGATAACAGATAATATTCTACTTGCACAAGAAGTTTTTCATGCCCTGGCGACGAATCCAGCGGCCAAACGGGAAGGGATGGCTATTAAGACGGATATGAGTAAAGCGTATGATCGAGTGGAATGGGATTTTCTGGAGGCGCTCATGCAACGGATGGGTTTCTCAGATACGTGGATTCGGTGGATTATGACTTGTGTCAACTCTGTCTCTTATAGTATCTTACTCAATGGTGAACCGAAAGGATCCATATCTCCATCCCGCGGGCTCCGACAGGGCGACCCGCTTTCACCATATCTATCTATTTTGTGCACGGAGGTCTTGATTGCTAATATCCAGGCAGCCGAGTCAAGCGGGATTTTGAGCGGTATCCGTATTGCCCCAACATCCCCTCCGCTCTCCCACCTTCTGTTTGCAGATGATAGTCTTTTTTTCTGTAAAGCAACTGGGACGCAATGTGATAGCATACTTAAGGTATTAGAAATATATGGAAATGCGTCAGGACAGCGCATAAACTTTGATAAATCAACGGTCACGTTTGGAAAAGACGTGCCGGCAGAGTGCCGAATCGAGCTACAGACAAGACTAAAGATCCTGACAGAGGGTGGTTCAGGGATGTATTTGGGAATCCCTGAGCAATTGCAGGGTTCGAAAGCAGAGGTCTTTGCCTATGTTCAGGACCGCCTGAACCAACGCGTTAATGGCTGGTCGGCCAAATTTCTTTCAAAAGGTGGTAAGGAGATTATGATTAAATCTGTGGCACAAGCTCTCCCAACATATGTGATGTCTATCTTTCTCCTTCCAAAGCATGTACTGAGGAAGCTAGCAAGTGCGATTTCTACATTCTGGTGGAAAACAAAGGAGAGTTCGAAGGGGATGCATTGGGTAGCTTGGAAACGGATGTGTCTCCCGAAGAACGCGGGTGGTATTGGTTTTAAGTCTTACGAAGAGTTCAATCAAGCCTTATTGGCTAAACAGCTCTGGCGACTACACCGATACCCACACTCCTTAGCAGCAAGGGTCTTGAAAGGTAAATACTTTCGGTATTCACACCCATTCGAAGCTCGGAAACACTATCGGCCGTCTTATGGTTGGCGTAGTTTAATGAGTGCACAACCTTTGCTGGATAAGGGGATGAGACGTACCATAGGCTCAGGAGCGCAATCCTGGTTCTGGACAGATAAATGGATCCCTGATATCCATCCAAGGCAGGTCCGCAGTCTGGTCCCGCATCCCAATAGACATGAACGGGTTTCTGATTACATAGACCACCGGTCCGGAAATTGGAAAATTGATAGACTTCGCACTTCCGTCCACCCAGAGGATATCCAACTAATCCTTGCCATTCGTCCCTCCCTGAGAGGAGCAATGGATGGTTTTTGTTGGCACTTTACCAATTCCGGAAGGTATACAGTGCGGTCGGGATATGAGGTGGCGCGGCAACAGTTGGATGCGGACTTGGTTTATGCCCAACAACTCCCGTCTGTGAATCCACTGAAGGAGAAAGTTTGGAAACAGAAAACAACAAATAAGATTCGCCATTTCTTGTGGCAAGCACTTTCGGGGGCGGTGGCAGTAAATGAGAGGCTGGCTCACCGCCATCTCCAACAGGAACGACAGTGCCCTAGATGTGGGGACAGTGAGGAAACGATTAATCATGTCTTATTCACATGTGCACCAGCTCGCCAAGTTTGGGCTTTGTCAAATATTCCTAATCCTCCGGTGATCTTCCCTATTGATAACCTATGGTGTAATATGGACTATTTGTTATCTAGAATCCCACATCGTGGAGACTTAGAGGAGTCAGCTAGATGTTTCCCATGGATCATCTGGTATCTTTGGAAGGCCCGCAATGACAAAGTTTTTAACAATATCGACCGCTCACCAGATTCTATCGTAGAACTGGCCAGGAAAGAGGCTAAGGAATGGTTTGTGGCGAATGAGAGCGCGACGGGGCCGAATCGGGAAGACCCTCGTAGTGTGGAGGAGGACGACACACATGAGATTTTTCGGTGTTTCATAGATGGATCATGGAAAGAAGATGACCCAACGTGTGGTGTGGGCTGGATACTTCAACTTCACGATGGAACCTCGGACTTATTGGGAACAAGAGGTGTACGGAGGGTTTTAACGCCGCTTCATACAGAATTGTTAAGTCTTATTTGGGCAATGTCAAGTCTTCGTCAACATGACCGTTATTGTTCGGCGTTCCACACTGACTCACAGGAGCTGGTTAGCATGATAGAAGACCCGGATAGCTGGCCCGGTTTCCGCACAGAATTGGAAGAGTTCCAGGAGTTACGTTTTTCTTTTCCGGACTTTACGCTTCGGTATTGTCCTAGGGGAAAGAATGAAAAAGCAGACCTTCTCGCGAGGAATGCTCGTCTCCGCAAATTGGTGTTTTCTTATATTAGCACTTCTATTCCTTTGTGGTTCACTGATGCAACCGTATTCGTGTAATCATTAAGGTTAAGTGCGTTCGTGAAAAAAAAAAAAAAAAAAAAAAAAAAAAAAAAAAAAAAAGACTACATACATGCATGTATTACTCTATATAGTTTAGCTTCTACATGTTGTATTACTATATAGGTTAGCTATAGCGATTCATTAAACTGACTTCTTTAGGAGACGTTATGAAAACCTGCTTTAATGTGTTCCCCATGCAATACTAACAATTTTCAAAGACTGGAAAAATAATCGATTCCTTACATTAATTGTCGTACTGTTTCCTTACACGTGCCTCTATAATTAGTTTAATTATTTTCTTAAATAACCCAAGCAGTTGTGAAGCACCTCTCATTAGTAATGTACTAATATCTAATAAGCCGACATGCATGTTATTATTATATAGTAGTATAAATTTTTGGTGGCATTTCGTTCTAGAGATTGTATATATAAATAATCTAAAGTCATTTGGATTGGAGTAACAACTCCCAAATAGTTACTAATCTTCTGAGGTTCTTCTTGCAAGGTTTATAGCTGTTTTTATCTAGTGTCGAACTACTATTTAACCTTCCAAAAATTATAAGTAGAATTTTAGAAAAGATCCACAGTCCAAACATCACGATCAAAAAGAACTTAATTAACCTGTTTTATTCACAATCTAAAATTAAAGACTTCTATGTTCAAAACACAATGATATCCTTTATAATTTAAATCTAATTGGTCACGACTCCCCCTAGAATAACCAAACTAATCTTTTTTCTAACCCATAAATTTGTAGTCTTAATTTAAATTCAACTGAAAGTTATCATGAGAGAAAATAATCCGTAAACTAAAGAAATTAATTATAAGACAAGAGGTTTTTCAATTGCCAGCCCTAACTTTAAAATTGTGGATCAAATATATTTTAGAATTAGTAATCGCCTCTGCTGCAACTAAAATTAAAACTTTCAGACTTAAAATAGGCGAGGCACAGTAATTAAAATTAGATTTTGGAGATATGTAGAAAATATCACTACACCAACCCAAGTGTATTGAATATGAATGACTTCATCACCATAAGTAACTGTTACTATAAAATATAAATATTTGGATTTATCACGGATTACAAAAAACAAATCTTAAAAAATATCACTGACCTACCGACAGTGGTCACAAATACGAATATGTGGATCTCAAACGTTCAACTCCTAATCCTGTTTTTTTGTGTAACTTTCAAAACCTAATTATTATGCAAAAACGTATTATCTTTAACTTTATACTATTTTGATTATTTATTACATAAAAATTTGGAAAAAAATCCCACAAAATCATCCGTCCCAAATATCTGTCTCACCTCACGAGTCACGACAAAAGAAAAAACAATTTTCATTGATATTCTCATTACAACTCAAATGATATTAACGCACTACCCACTTGCAAAAATGCCAAAATAATAGTCTCTGCTCAAAAGTGTTTACTAACGAACATTTGGAGAAAAAAAAAACAAATTTGTCAGTTACATCATTAGAGAAATATGATATAGGAAGTAAACGGTAACTGCGGAATCTGGCAGAATTTTTGATGATTTTTGGCGAATCTAGCGGAATAATGTTGAATTCAAATGGTAACAGCTGGATCTTGCTGAATGTAGCGGAATTTTTTAAAATAAATTAATTACTTATAATATATTAACTAAAATTTTTGAAATTAAATACTGATCTTTATAAATTAATTAAATTTTACAAACATAATGAATAAACTTATACAAATATTAATTAAATAATATTTTGTGAAATGGTCTCCTAAAACGAACCTATGTCATTGATTTTTTTATTTTTGTTTAAAAAACTTACATCTTTTTTACTTAAAAGTTTGTAATAACTTTCGAACATTATTTATCTATTAATAATAGCAATCCTAAAAATAATAATCAAGAAGTTGTTTCCTTTCGTAATGTTTAGTGTCTATTTATATTATTCTGAATGATGCTTTTGAAACATTATCAAAGTCATGTCTTTTCGTAAAGGGTTGTCTTTTTGTAAAAATCGTGTCTTTTCGTAAAAGGTGATTTTTCCGAAGATGTGTCTTTTCATAAAAGTTGTGTCTTTTCGTAAAAGATGTTTTTTGTCCCGAAGAGTTGTGTCTTTTCGTAAAAAGCTTATTTAAGAAAAACAAAATATTATCGAAGAGTTGTGTCTTTTCGTAAAAAATCGTTTTTCTGAAGAGTTGCTATTTTTCGTAAAAGTTGGTTTTTCCCCCGAAGAGTTGTGTCTTTTCGTAAAAATGAATTTTTTGGAAGAGTTGTGTCTTTTCGTCAATAATAACCGCTTTATGGTCATTTTTAAGAGATGTCTTTTCAAATTTGTAGTCGTATCTTTTCTAAAAAATAATCGAAGGGTTGTGTCCATTCGTAAAAAGCGGTTTCGAAATGTCACCAAGTTGTGTCTTTTCGTAAAAAAACGTTTTTTGGAAGAGTTGCGATTTTTCGTAAAACTATGTATTTCCCCGAAGAGTTGTGTCCTTTCATAAAAATGGCTTTTTCTGAAGATTTGTGTATTTTCGTAAAAGTAGGTTTTCCCCCGAAAAGTTGTGTCTTATTTAAGAGATGTTTTTTTGTCCCGAAGAGTTGTGTCCTTTTCGTAAAAAGGTTATTTAAAAAAACATAACATTATCAAAGAGTTGTGTCTTTCCGTAAAAAAATGTTTTTTCCGAAGAGTTGCTATTTTTCGTAAAAGTTGGTTTTTTTCCCGAATAGTTGTGTCCTTTCGTAAAAAGGGGATTTTCCGAAGAGTTGTGTCTTTTCGTCAATAATAACCGCTTTATGGTTATTTTGAAGAGATGTCTTTTCTAATTTGTATAGTCGTGTCGTTTCTAAAAAAATAATCGAAGGGTTTTGTCCATTCGTAAAAAGCGGTTTCAAAATGTCACGAAGTTGTGTCTTTTCGTAAAAAAACGTTTTTTCAAAGATTTGCGATTTTTCGTAAAAGTTGGGTATTTCTCCGTAAAGTTGTGTCCTTTCGTAAAAAAAGTTTTTTCCCTAAGAGTTGTGTATTTTCGTAAAAATAGGTTTTCCTCCGAAAAGTTGTGTCCTTTCGTAAAATATAATTTTTAAAAAAGATAATTGTTAATAATAAATGTATAATTGGTATTACTTGTGCATACTATATACGTATAATTGTCATTACTCTCATTACTCATTACATAATAAATTAATTAATATTTAATGAAAGAAAGATAGTAACGAGTATAACATATACGTACGATATATATATATTTTTAAAGTATATTTACAATATATAATTACAAAAAATAATGCTGCTATAAAATTATGTTAAAATATTACAATTTTTCAGAATTAAAATTGAAAAATAAATAAATTAAAAAGTTAAATATAAAATAAAATTAATTAACTAGTTATAACTTTTCAAATGATGACTTTTCAAATGGTGACTTTTCAAATATTGAATTTTTAGAAATTGAATCTATAAATAAGAAATTTTTTAAATTTACTTTTTCCTAATTTTAAATATATATATATATATATATATATTAAGGTTGTGAGTTTTTTAAAATATTATTTTATATATATATACGGTTGGGTATATTATTATTATAAACTTTAAGGTTGAATCTTTTAAAACTATTTTGTAAAGTTGTCTCTTTTCTAAAATAACCGTTTTATGGTTATTTTGAAGGGTTACGAATATTCGAATTTGTAAGGTCACGTCTTTTCAAAAATAACCGCTTTATGGTTATTTTGAAGGGTTATTTTCCAAAGAGATATGTCTTTTCGTAAATTTTTTTTTTTAAAAATTATTAATTATTATCGAAGAGTTGTGTCATTTCGTATAAAGCGGTTTTTCTCTGAAGAGTTGTGTCTATTCGTAAATATAATGGCAATTTTTTTCTGAAGAGTTGTGTTTTTTCGTTAAACATCAGTTTCAAATTTTTTTTTAATATTATCGAACAGTTGGGTCTGTAAAAAGTCGTGTCCTTTCGTAAAAGCGGTTAATTTCCGAAGAGTTGTGTCATTATGTAAAGTGTTTTTCCGAAGAGTTGTATCTATTCATCAATAATAACCGCTCTATGGTTTTTTCGAAGAATTGTGTCTTTACGTAAAAAAAATGGCGGTTGTTTCCAAAGGATTATGTCTTTTCATAAAAAATTAGTTCTTAAATTTTTTATTCTAATCGAAGAGTCGTATCTTTTCGTAAAAAGTGATTTTTCTAAAGAGTTGCGTCTTTTCATAAATAATGATTTTTTTTAAGGTGAACCTTCGTTTTTTTCGAAAATATTTCAAAGGTTCGCGCCCTTTTGAAAATAACTACTTTATTATTATTTTGAAGGATTGTGTCTTTTCGAAATTGTAGGATCGTGTCTTTTAAAAAAATAAATGCGTTATGGTTATTTTGTAGAGTTGCCTCTTTTCAAAAAAATGTTTATTATTATATTATTATTATTATCATAATTATTATATACTTTTGGATCGTGTCTTTTCAAAAATATTTTATAAAATTGCATCTTTTCGAAAATAACCACTTTATGGTTATTTTGAAGGGTTGTGCCTTTTCAAATTTTTAGGGTCGCATCTTTTTGAAAATATTTTATAAAGTCGCGTATTTTAAAAATTAACCGCTTTATAAATATTTTGAAGGGTTGTTCTCTTTTCTTTTTGTAGGGTCACCTCTTGCCGAACCAATTTCGTAGAGTCGAGTCTTTTTGAAAATAACCGTATTTTGTTATTTTGAAGGGTTATGACATTCCAAATTTGCAGGACCAGGTTTTTTCGAAAATATTTCATAGTCTCGTATATTTAAAAATAACCGCTTTATGCTTATTTCGAAGGATTTTGTCTTTTTGAATTTGTAGAATCGCGTGTTTTCGAATATATTTTGTAGAGTCGCGTTTTTTTGTGTGCAAAATAACTGTTTTATTGTTTTTTTGAAGGGTTGTATCTTTTCAAAAATAAACGCTATAGGCTTATATTGAAGAGTTGTGTCTTTTAAATTTGTAGAGTCGCATCTTTTCAAAAGTATTTTATAAAGTCGCGACATTTCGAAAATAACTGCTTTATGGTTATTTCGAAGGGCTGTGTCTTTTCAAATTTGTAAGGTTACATGTTTTCAAAAAAATTGATTATTTTGAGGGTTGTGTCTTTCCGAATTTGTCATAATTTTACCATAAATTATTGATTTTTTTATTATCATAGAAGTTCCAAATTTGTGTGAATAGAAATTTGGAATGCTTTAAAAAGTGCAGATTTGGGTAAATAATTCCAAATTCTTAATAGTTAGACTTGATTCGAATCCTTAATCAAAGAATAAAAAGATCCAAAATCTTAATATAACTCTGAATATAATTATTAATATAGTCATGATAAATTCGATTTGGATTACTTCGATTTAACAATCGATAATAACCATAATTTAAAATATATTAAAGATGATTATGGGTTTATGTTTGCATGAGTCGAAAAATAATTGTACCTTTAATTTAATTGTATTGATTGTTTTTATTTTAAAAATGTAGTCGGGAAGTTCTTTACCCCGCTTTTTCGCGGGGGTTTAAGTCCTAGATTATAATAGTAGCAATTTAGTAAATAGAGAAAATATAAATTACAATGAGCAATTCATATGTAACTTTTATATTTTTTTGCATGGTTTAAACAAATTTTGTTCTCTTGCATGATTTTGCAAACAAAATTATATTGAAATGAGCAATTCAAAGAATAATCATTTTGTCACGTTGCCATATGTTAAACAAAAGTTTTTGGATTACTTATCAAATTTTGTCTTTTACAAAAACTTCTACAATTTTTGTCTTTTACTTACTTTGCATATTCCACAAACACAAATGGTAACCATTGCACAATTTTCCTCAACTTTCTTCAACTTTCCTCAAAATAAATGTCACCGGTTAGACTCATAAACTTCTTATAGAAATACTCAACTACTACGATTATGAATAACAATTGTCACCAACAATGATTTTACGATGTAACTCTCCCTGCAACATTTAGATTCACAACTGATGGTTGCATGTACTACACTTTATAATAGATAAGCCTTTTCCGCAACACACGCAACCACGACAAACGGCTATTCACTACAAGAATTGTTCAATATACCCACACTTATTTTGGTAGCTATGATAGGAAATTTGTAGCAAATTTCTTTTTGCTACAACATTTGTATTTGTGACTATGTAGTGGTAGCAATGTTGAGTTTGTAGCAAATGGTAACAAATTTGTCACACATATTCACAAGACTATATTGTAGTAATAATTTGTTACAAATCTGTAACAAGTTGTAACAAATTATTACAAACAAATTTGTGATAATTTGATAAAAACCCACAAATTGTTTCAACTGCAAATTGTTACAATTCCACTGTAATTAACAATAAAATATATATATTAAAAGTAGTTTATTAATATGAATATTGTGTAATACAAACTAAAAAAAAAAGACAATTATATTTTTAAAACTACAATAAAATTTAATTTGCAATTCCAAAATCCAATTACAACCCCATGAATCGAATGCCTAAAAACTAATTGGATGAGTTTCGAGTGAATTCACCATCACTCTTTGAGTACAAATGTTGTATCTCTCGGCAACTTCCACGCCCTTCCTCTTTGCATGAAGTTCTTCCAATGCTTTCTCATCTTTTTTGCTCGTTTTTATTCTAAAAACAATTTCCAGATCTTCACTAGACTGTTAATCAGCTTCAACACTGAATCTAGTTAACAAACCATCAACTATAAGCAATAGCCAACACCATCCTGCTACTACACACAGTGGTGAAAAAAAAAGCCAAAACAAGAACAATCATCAACAACAATATCGAGAGGCTAACCATCGGCTACTAGTTCAATCTAATTTTTACTCTTAAACTTTAGTTAAGAACAATTTTAGCTATGGAAACGCAGAGAGAATAAAATTTGAGATAGGTAACAAAATACTTTAGTATTGTTTTCAGACGTACTGCTTCTTGCAGATTCACATGCCTCAAGAAAGCTCGTTGAAGGTTTACTCCTTTGAGGTTGGGATTACTCACCTTTGCACCCTATACAAGATACATGTATGACCAAGTTAAACTTCCCTAAACACTCACTGAAGAACCATATATCACTTACTCATCAAGAAGGTTAACACATTAAGGCTGAATATAAGCTGAAATTGAGATATATCGTGAAATGTTAACAAAAGAATTGCCTACCTTCATATTGGCACCTTCTGAATTATCCCCTGCTATTTGTAAGGTCTTCGATCTGATAGGTAAGAAAAAGAATAAAACATTATCACTGAATCACGATTTGCTCATAAGCACCTGCTCGTTATATGGGATTCAAATCGGATTAAACTTGAGAGGAAATCTAATTGATGTAGGCAACTTGAAACCTCTTTCATGGTGAAAATGTCTAAGCTAAATTTCTAAATATAGCACTTAAGGTAAACAAAATGAAAGAAACCAGAAGGATTATAGACTAGTCAAGAGATTACCATATGTGTGACGGCTGGAGAAAATTACAAGATTGGTGAAGAGGTGACGAGACTTGATTTGAACGAGATCTGAAGAAACAACAAGAAAAAAATGAATGAATCGAGCTGAAATCGAAGCTTCTATAACAATAATTACACAGAGAATAAAAATTTGGATCTTACATTAGTCAAGCATATTAATCTTTGTCTTTATCGATTTCTGCTAGGTCAACGAGTTGGAGATCGTTTTTGATGACAGTGGGATGGAGTCGTAGACAATAATAGCGTCGGAAGATGGAGCCGGAAAGAACTTTCGATGGTGACGAGACCAATACATACCAGAAAAGAGAGTGAACGGCAACGGAAACGGCAATGGCAACGACATCCAAAGTCAGCGGAGAAAGAAGAGGTGTGTAGGGTTTCAGATGTTGAAGGAATGAAAAATGAGCCATGTGAATATAATTTGGGTTGGGCCCAAATATAACTCTTTTCAAAATTAGCTCTGATGGAAAACCAAAATTTTGGTCTGACCACTTTTTAAAAAATCTAAGTGTAGATATATATATTTCTTTAGTGTTTGAGTAAATATAAGTGGATTCGTTATGTACATTGTGGAAAAATATGATTTTGGTTGGTGACATATATGTATAATTATATGCAAATCATATACAGTAGAACTTCTATAAATTAATACTCTATAAATTAATAATCACCATAAATTAATAAAATTTTCCGGTTCCGAGTCGGGCCAATGTAAAAATTAGCGAAATTCGATAAAATAATAAGATAATAATTTTTTTGAAACTCCTATGTAAAACATGGTCCCAATAATTGTATAAATTAATAATCATATATAATTAGGTATATAGAAATATATATATACATACTAAAATATGACTTTAATAATTTTTGGTTTAATTTAAAATTGAAAATCTCACTAGACCTTATTTTAACTTTATTATTTGTATAAAAAAAGTAGGATTGTTTTCTCGACTTGTATCATAAACTTGTGAAAAATTCTAAACAAAATAATTGAATCTTTATACATAACTCTTTTTAAATGTATCCATCGACATTATGAGTAGTAACCATGATTTCTTCTAAATTTTATAAATAGTATATCATTTTAAGTTGGTTGTCTATTATGAAGATAACATCCATTCTATTGCGATAATCGAAATTTTTAATCAAAATTTCATGTCATTTTTGCAAATGGGTTCATTGAATTCTACAATATAACATCATTCGAAAAAACAAAATCAAGAAAATTATTACCTAAAACAGATTTCTCTACAAATTAATTAATATTAATTTATCGATAAATTAATATCTTTCTAAATTAATAATTTTTCAAGGCCCCAACATTATTAATTTATAGAGGTTTTACTGCCACTGGTAATTAAATTCACATAAATCATTATAATAAACCATCTAATTAATTTTTTAAACCTTCAACTTTGATTTTGCCACAAGTTTACCACAATTTTTTTTGTAATAACGTAGCTACGACACTTAATCTGTACCTAACTTGTAACTTTTTGCGACTATACATATTGTAGCAATTTTTGTCCCAAAATTTTGTAACACGTTGAAGTAATATAGGTACAATTTCAAGTTTGAAGCTATTTTGTCACAAATTAGCTACTAAAAGCAACGTTTTTGCTACAAATTAATAAACTAACGGATTTGTAACAAATTTGTATCTAATTGTAACAAAAATTTGCTACAAATGGTTATTGTAACAAAAACTGTAGCTATGTTCACCTTTTCTTGTAGATATTCATAAAGCACTCTGAACTATTAATAAACTTTGCACCATTAATATGCAAATAAACATCTAGAAATTTATCCCCAAACTTAATAAAAAATATTAATAAACCTTTCTCTAGACTTCCACCCATTTGAAATTTTATTTTTGTTGACGTAATTTAAATGTTTAATGAACGGAAAAACTAATAGTGTTTGCAAACAAAACAAACGAAGCAGAGGGGACACTTTCGGTCATTTGAAACGACACGTGTCACAGCATGTGCACATATCTAAAAACCCATTTCCTTCCTCATCAACTCTTCTTTTAGTTCTCTGCATTTACAGTCTTTGCACAATAAACATAACTTACAAACAAAAAAAACTCTCTCACACCTAGGAAAAAAAAAACAAAACCTAAGAACTCAAAAACCAAATCCATGAGGTCAAGCAACCATGTAATAGGTCTGGTCAACTTCCTCACCTTCTTACTATCAATCCCAATCCTCGGCGGAGGAATATGGCTAAGCAGCCGAGCAAACTCAACCGATTGTTTAAGATTCCTTCAGTGGCCACTCATAGTCATCGGAATCTCAATCATGGTCGTATCACTAGCTGGATTCGCCGGAGCTTGTTACCGAAACAAGTTTCTCATGTGGTTATACCTAGTAGTCATGCTCTTAATCATCGCTGCCTTAATAGGGTTCATCATCTTCGCTTACGCTGTTACTGATAAAGGATCCGGTCGTGCCTTGCTTAACCGGGGCTATCTTGACTATTATCTTCAAGATTATTCGGGTTGGTTGAAAGATCGAGTTTCTGATGATGGATATTGGGGAAAAATCAGTTCGTGTATTAGAGATTCTGGAGCTTGTAGGAAGATTGGAAGGAATTTTAATGGTGTCCCTGAAACTGCTGATATGTTCTTCATCAGAAAGCTTAGCCCCGTTGAGGTAACTTTCTCTTTCTCAGCAGAATTCTTTTAGATACCACACTTTGAAGTTTTGTTTCCAAAAATAAAATCTAATGGATCTGACGATTAGGGCGAGGTAAAAAGCAAAATTTATAATTTTCTTTTTAATCTTGGAATCTGGATATTCAGTATTTAGATTCAGAAATCCCTGAAAAGTTCGTGGATATTAGTTTTTTTTTTGGATAACTTTAAATTTATTTTCTTGCAATAATAGTTTCGGAGTCGTCCATATGCTTTCATGACCCATAATTATGACGAGAGTCTCAATTATTGGAGTAACATTTATTCAAACTGAAGAAATTTTGGGTTTAAAGTTTTTATAGTTAACATAGTTGACTATGAGTGTGGAGTATAGATCTGATTCAGCTTTGCCTCCAGATTACTCCAGCAAATAATAATAAGCTAGAGATTTTTTTTTTTTGTATTTTTAATGATTTTTGAAGGGTAAAAAATAGATGTGAAATCTGAAATGTATGTAATTTATTCGACCTGATTGTTGTTGTGTGGAAGGCATAAGTGAAACATATTTCTGCATGTAAAAAAGGAATCATTCTTGAACAATGATTGTGTAGGCTTTGATTTTTAGTGGCCAGAAATACTCTGCAATTTTGCCTGCCCTTTGCAGTTTTGTTCTTTATACGTTAAATCTTTTTGTAGCTTTTGGAGCGACCCAAAAAAGGAAAATCTTTTTTTGATATTGCTTTGTTGTATTTTTGTTTTTTTTTCTTATAATTTCTATAATTTATGCTCAAATTCCAAGCTTTACACGTGAGTGACCAAACAAAAGATGAAGATGCATGGAAAGTTGGAAAGAATAGTTGTTCAAGTACTTGTTTTGTCATAAATCATGAATTTAGAATGCTCTGTTTTGTTTGCTTTCCTCATGAAAGATTCTTTTGCTATGTATATGATGTTGATTTTCTATATATAGATAGTTCTTGCCATAACGTTTCTCCTTTTCAACTGCAAACATAATTGTGATCTTTAACATTTTGGACAAGAATATTAGATGTTTTAGTCTATGCTGCTACACTTCAAATACATTGATCATAATGCTTTATGGTGGTAGTTAACAAGTTATGCATATGGCTTGTGCTTTGCTAAGTTTAGATGTCTATTCTTGCATCAATGTTGGTCTTAAGGTCGAGTGTTTAGTGTCTCTGCTTCACCTGCTTATGAACTATGATCCGATAGAAAAAGCGTGATTAACATTGCGGATTATGTTCTTTACTTTGCAGTCCGGCTGTTGCAAGCCGCCAACAGATTGCGGGTATTCATATGGGAACGAGACTGTGTGGACAGCGGGAGGAGGGATGATAGGATCAAACCCGGACTGTATGCTGTGGAGCAATGACCAGAGCATGCTCTGTTATCAGTGCAGTGCTTGTAAAGCCGGCGTTCTTGGGAGCTTGAAGAAGAGTTGGAGAAAAGTGTCAGTAATCAACATCGTGGTGCTTATCATTCTCGTTATCTTCTACGTGATTGCTTACGCGGCTTATAGGAATGTCAAGAGGATTGATAACCATGAGCCGGCCGGTGAAGCTAGGATGACAAAATCACACCCTAGTCATTTCCACATGTGATCACAGTTATGGTACAGTTCATTAGATGTTAATATAAATCTGATGAGAAACAAAAAGAAAAACATGGAAGGTTTGATTTATGTTTTCACTTGCTTATGATAAAAATTTGTATTTTGTAGTACTTTTGTGTTTGTTTTTGATATGTAACACATTTTTCTGTGTGTATATTATTATTACTTATGCTACAATCAGAATCTCTAGTTCATTTGATTACTTCCTCTAAAAATAAGCATTACAACTCAACTTTTAATAGAAAATGTTTTGTTAAAACGGACTGAGAGATCTAACAATAAGCTTAATCATGTTCTGGTTTCGTCTTCACGGCTAAGTTCTGGGCTCCATCTACGTATTGTTTGCTCTTCCACTGTGTAATCCTCTAAACACAAAGGCAGATCCATATCCTCTCCATTGACGTAAAGAACGAGCAGTGTCTTCGCGACGCTTCCTGTGAGTCGAACACTACAGTGTATAATCGACCACACTCTTAACCGGTCATTCCCGCCAATGGACTGAACCACCACAGCATATTCAGAGTGGACAAGAGATGGATGGTGTCTATACACCACGAAATCAACTCCATATTGTAACCCTGGTCTCACAATCCAGTTCTTTAATCGTAGGTGAGAATACGCCTTGTAAGATGTAGCAAAGTTTGGCTTAAAGGATTTTATAAATCGCCATACCTCTACCTCGTTCTCCAAGCAACGACCTTGAAGGGAAATCTTGATGCATTTCAGTTTGTAAAACAAAAAGAAAGCTTCTTCAAAGGTTAACTGGATCAATCTCTTGTCTTTCTCGCCACAAACGACGGGTCTACCAAAACAACCACGGTCCAATAGCTCAGCTTGTTCTGACTCAACGGTTAGTAGGACATTGCAATGTGAGAGGGAACCTGAGGTCTCGGTTTGGGACAAAGAAGATTGGAGATATGAGACTGTTTTTGAAATAGGTTCTGCAAGCGCCTTTGCCTCGGCACCTTTCCATTTCCACCTTGGCGCCATGGAGATAGGTCTCCACTGCACACAGAATAAAAGGTTAACCTTTCTGAAGAAAATAAAATGTTGCTACGTTTGCTCAAGTCTTATGAGAAACTAGATCTCTTTCAACGGCACAAGTTAGATGAATCTGATGCATGAAGAATGAACTGTATTTTCAAGAAATTTGAGCTATTCTCGCGATCCGTTACTGTGTGTTTCTCAACTTCTGTGTAGTTCAACAACACATGGGAGTAACATCATGTTCGCTAGTAAATAAACCTAATTTAAAAGCTCAAGGTGTAGAAAAAAGAGTAGCATATGCATGAGCAACATAGATATACAGGATTATACAAGACATCAACTCTCTCAGGCATTTCGTCGAACAACTACCGTTCATTATAAATTTTTGAATTAGACCAGTTACTGTGGCCACTTAAATAGAAATTTCCCTGGAAAAAGCAAACTCTGACGCAAATTTAGACTAGTACCTCTTTTTTATTTTTGGGTCAACCTATTAACAGTACCTTGGATTGCAGAAACTAGTTAATCACCAATCTGACGAAGAAAATATGGTTTCTAATTCGAACCTCTGATTTATATAACTGAGGACAATAATGTCTTTTCCACTTGGTGTTTGTGCGATTAAGGAACCATTATGAAGAATTGAGAAATTCCTTAGAGCATCCATATTCATAACATTTCATGAGTTTCTCAATCAATAATATAAAAATAATTTAGTTATTTATTTCAATTTATAAAATTATTATAACTTGATTTGTCAAATCAAATGAACACAAATGTATAATAGTTTCTTAAAAAAGTGTATTCTCATAAAAATTAAAGAGACCCAACTTCTTTCTCTTTCTTAAATCACTTAATGTTTATTATTAGTATAATTAAAGATACTCATTAGAAGTTTGCCAATAAGGATGCTCTTAGAATACCACGCTTTAAAGTTTTATTTCGAAAATGGTCAGAAAAATCCCGAATTTTTTAATTATGGACGAAAAAAACCTAAACTTTCAAAACGTCATTTAAATCCTAAAGTTTTATTTGACTTTTTTAAGAAAATAGCTAACTTTCGTTGACTTGATCATTTTAAACATGCCGTTAAATTTCCGTTACCAAACTCCGTTTAGGCAAAACGGCGACGTATTGAAAATAATAAAAAATGTCGAAAAACAAGAACTTTCTAATTATGGACGAAAAAACCTGAACTTTCAAGTTGTAGACTAAAAAACCTTCAACTTTCAAAATATCATTTAAATCCCCAAAGTTTTATGATTCGTTAGCGATAACATTGATTCCATCAAACTCAACAACCGTTCGGCTAACACTTCGTGTAAAGTGGTAAAGTCCAAGTTTGGACGAACTGTAAACATCCTATACATCTTCAATCTTCATCATATGCCTCAACTTCCTCATCAGCTACTACATCAAAGTTGATTTGGAGACCACTTTTGACATAGTTGTAATTACGAGCTGCATGATTGATTATTTGTCAATCACTCGTCTGATTAAAGATAGACAAAAGGTACAAGAAATGTTTGTTTTCCTCTGGGTCACTTACAATCCTATTTGTGAGTTCTTTAATGATGTATTATCGTTGATTGATCCCAAGGACTCGCTTTCCGCGCATGTAAGCTTGATTGTTAACATCAGACAAGGTTTGAGACGGCATGATCCTCTCCATGTTTGCACTCCATCCAAAATAGACACTATCACTTCACACGCAGTGTTAGCCAAATTGTTGATGATTTCGATGGAATCAACATTATCACTAGCAAATCATAAAACTTGGGGATTTAATTGACATTTTGAAAGTTGAGGTTTTTTATCCATAATTTGAAAGTTCAGGTTTTTTCGTAGTTTTTTCCTATATCAATACGTCGCCGTTTTGTCTAAACGAAGACTGATAACGGAAATTTAACGGCATGCCTAAAATGACCAAGTCAACGAAAGTTAACCATTTTCTTAAGAAGTCAACCAAAACTTTGGGATTTAAATGACATTTTGAAAGTTTATGGGGTTTTCATCCATAATTTGAAAATTCATGGTTTTTGACATTTTTTCCATTTTATTTCCCAACATACCACTATTTTAAAGTTTGTTCCAAAAATACCACAAACACAAAAATTGATTTTTAAGAGTTTATAATTTAAGTTTTTAGGTTTGGGTTAACTATTCTAAAATCAGGTTAGTTTTAGGAGAAATACTTGGGTCACCCCTAGGGTGAACCTTTCTCATTCACCAATTTTTCATTGACCAATCACAATTTAGTTAAAAATCAGATTAAATTTAATCACTAAAACAATAATTAATTATGGGGCCTACTATTTCTCTTTCCTCTCTCTTTCACGTTTTTTTTTCTTGTTTTTTTAAAATATTATCTTACTTCTTACTTTAATGGAAAAATACTAAGAAAAAGACATAAACCATAAATCACAAATAATAAACCCTAAATCCAACATACTAAACCATAAACTCCAAATATTAAACCATAAACCCCAAATACTAAACCCTAAACCACAAATAATAAACTCTAAACCACATACTAAAGCTTAAAAGAAGAGGAATTCTTGTTGGGTTTAGGGTTAATGATTTATTATTTGTGGTTTAGGGTTTAACTAGTATTAACCCCCGTGCTACGTACGGTTAGTACTAATGTTATTGGGTTTTAGATGTTTCGACATTAGTATATGTTTGCTAATTTAAATTAAACTTTTTTTTTGGTGAAGATAAATTAAACTTATTTAAATCTATTAAACTACAATTTAACATGACAAATTACTTTAGATCACAACATAAATTAAAAACACACTCTTTTCCTATATATTTTCTTGAATCGCTCATCACATTCTTCTCCTCTCCTCCTCTCATGTATAATTCGTTTATTGAATACTTTCACTTTTTGTCATTTTCAATTCTATATTTGTTTACACATTTTTTGTTTTTGAGACAAACTACATATTTAAGTGAAACTATCTAAGAACATAAACTGGAAGACCAACCTAAGCCTTAGTCTTGATCGACACATGTGATCCTTCTCGCTTAGACATGTTCGTGGCCTTCTCGCTTCACCACATATTCCTTTCTTTTTCTTCTTATTGTATCCTTAAGCTTGCTGCAATATCCAGAAGAGCCAAAAAAAATAAATATATAAGTAGATTACGAAAAAAATCAGAAAAATAAATACGTGATCATGCAAATTATGATTTGATCATTGAAAAGTTTGAGCGTTTTTGATCTCACTAACCTTTAACCTTCAACTTTCCAACTTCCTTGGTTTTCATTCGTAGAAATAAATTTCTTTCGAATACGTGGAATTTCGTTACACATTATGAAAAAAGTCATTGAAGAGAATTTACGGATTTATTTAGGGATTTATAATTTCTGAAATGCAAGTTAAGATGAATGTTCACCGTTCATTAAATCTTTAGAGAAAGATTAACCGTTTAGAAAGTCGTGAGACAGTGGCATGATGTGAGAAAATTTAGGGATTATTTTGAAGAAGATTTTGTTTTTATATTTGGTAAGAAAATAATAAAAACCAATTAATAAGAAGAAGTTGTTTTTCCGTTAAAATTTTTTCTATGTATTTCGTTTTAGTCTTTTAAAATATACCCATGATCTCTTTGTTTTTTTTAATTTTTGAAGAAAATGCCACATGTCACTCTCTCATTGCACAAGTGACTTGTGATTTAGTAGTAAAGGATATGTTGGGTTTAGGGTTTAGTATTTGTGGTTTAGGCTTATTATTTATGGTTTAAGGTTTAATATTTGGGGTTTAGGGTTTAATATTTGTGGTTTATGGTTTATTATTTGTGGTTTAGGGTTTATGGTTTAGTATTTGGATTTATGGCTTATTATTTGTGGTTTAGGGTTTATATTATGGGTGAATTAGCTGAATAACATATTTATGGGAAAAAATTAGGTAACTAACATATCAAAAAATAAAATTAGGTACATAGCAGAGAGAAAAAAATAGAGGACAAAATTACCCATACAATTAAATTAAGGTAAGTATTAAAAACAAAATTCCTAAAAATATTAAATTCTTTGTCTCTTGAAAATTGACATTTTTATCTCTGAAAAATACACGTAGTAAACTAGACTGCAAACAAAATAAAATTGGATTAGAAAAAACAACAAAAATCATATTTTAATATATATAGTTAACTATAACGGCTAACTATTTTAATATATAGTTAACTATTGTCGAAACTACATATTTTATTGATTTCAAAAGATAGGTAACTATCTCATACTATTTAGTTAACTATTATTTTTTAGAATATAATTATCAATTTAAAAGTGTAGTTAACTATTTTCATATTAGTGATTTCATAAAATAATTGACTACATGAATATTGTAATAGTTACTTATTTGAACAAACATAGTTAACTTTTTCATAACGTAGTTACCTATTATAATTATATAATTAAAAAAAACATACATAGTTAGATATTATAAAAAAAAATACTTAGTTACCTGATTTTCGAACATAGTTAGCTATATTAATGATCGCCGACATCGGTTCAAATTGAACGAAAAACGAGAACGATAGTGTGGTGTTTACCTAAGAAAAAAAACATCATCTTAATCTATTATTGGAATTTTTTGGTTCAAAGACTTTGATACAAAACAAAATGATTGAGAATTTGTTTTGTAGATCACGAGAGATATATATGATATTTGTGTAAGAACAAAGAAAAATTAGAAGAAGAAAAAAAAAAGAAGGATGAAGGAAAAAGAACAACAATTGAAAGAAGAAGGAGACTACGGTGGAAGAAGGAAGCTAAAATAAATTAGATTAAGGTTTTCCTTTTTTAAATATTTGTTATAATTTCGTTTTTAATAAAAGATGTAAATTAATTAAGGGTATTATAGACATTTTATCTAATCTGAATGTTATTCACTTAATTATTTTTTATGTACTATTAGATCTTTAATTATTGGCATAAAACCTATTATTGGTGCCAATTTCCCTTATATCTTTTTGTTAGTTTTTTTTCATTAAAAAAAAAAGTAAGATAATATTAGATTAAAAAAAACAAGAAGAAAAAAACGTGATAGAGAAAGAGGAAAGAGAAAAGAGAAATAGTGATCCCTACCATTTAATTGCTTAATATTAATTGCTTTAATTTGTTTTATTTTAATTAAATACTTTATTATGATTAACTAATAAAGAGGGGGTAAATGAGGTTGGTTCGGGTGAACCCAAGAAATATTTTTTTAATTTTGTGGTATTTTTGGAATTTTGGATAAAAAATAGTATTTTTGGAGAAAAACTAAATATGTGGTATTTTGAAAAAAAAAATTAAAAGTGTGGTATATTTGGAAATTACCTATATATTTTTTTAGTAAATTATCTAAATTAGGAATAAATCATTATAATTACAAAGTTATTTAGTTTAAAATTATAAAATATTTAATATGACATGTGTATGTTTCTAGAATTTATATATATAGTTTGTTTTTAGCCCTTCTAAATATTCATAGTTTGTTCTTGGCCCTAGAAAATAGTAACGCACCGATCGCAAAACCGCCGCGGCATACTTTTACGATGACAATTCCGTCAGCTCCGGAGGTGAAAAAGAAGGATGAGACTGAGAGAGAGTCAGAATCTGCGGAGCAAGTGGTGACTCCATGGGAAGTCTCCGCAAAAGACGGCGAGAAGATCGACTACTACAAGCTCATCGTCAAATTTGGCTGCCAAAGGCTCGACGCCTCACTCATCGATCGTGTTCAAAGACTCACTTCTCGTCCACCACACGTTTTCCTCCGCCGTGGCGTCTTCTTCGCCCATCGGTTAGCTAAATTCTGCGTTTCATGATTCAGTTGCGTTATGTAGAAACTACATGGTTTGATTGTGAGATTAACAGGGATCTCACTGAGATTTTGGATGCCTATGAGAGAGGAGACAAGTTCTATCTCTACACTGGAAGAGGACCTTCATCAGAAGCTTTGCACTTAGGGCATTTGATTCCTTTCATGTTTACCAAGTATGTGAGATCTTCTTGAATGTGTTTTTATAAGGTAGTGGGTCAATACAAGGGTCTTACTTGTTATTTACGCTTGAATTGGTGGTTTGCAGATACTTGCAAGAAGCTTTCAAGGTTCCCCTTGTTATACAGCTCACGGATGATGAAAAATGCATGTGGAAGGGCTTGACCGTGGCCGAAAGTAAAAGACTTGCCAGGGAGAATGCCAAAGATATCATTGCTTGTGGCTTCGATGTCACAAAGACTTATATTTTCTCCAACTTCGACTATATGTGCGGGTGAGTCACATTCAAATCTATGGAACAAATTATTATATATGCTTGGCTGATGATGATGTGTGAAAACTTTGTGTCTAGTGCTTTCTATCAAAATATGGTTCAGGTTGGAAATTATGTTACACTTAATCAGGTGATTTTACTCTCTATCTCCTTTAATTGCACAATGTGGCTCTTTTATAGTTGCTCTGAGTTCCTGGTTTTCAGTTTTACATCTCTTTCGTTGCTAGGCTATGTCAACCTTTGGCTTTTCCGGCACAGATCACGTCGGCAAACTCAGCTTCCCTGCGGTGCAGGTATGTGTTTTTTCCTGTTGGTGTGTGTACGTGAATTCTAATTCTGTCATATTTAAATTGGATAATTGTATTCCATATATTTGCAGGCAGCTCCGTCTTTTCCTAGCTCATTTCCACATTTGTTCTCTGGCATGGACAATCTCCGTTGTTTGATTCCTTGTGCAATCGATCAGGTGTGCTGTTTTCTTACTTTATATCTTAACCTGTTTGGTTTTTGGAAGATAAATAACTTCAAATTTGGTCTCTTTAATTATGTTCTTCTTCTTGAATTACAACCAATCTTTGTTTTTGGTTTTTTGCAGGATCCTTATTTTAGAATGACTCGTGATGTTGCACCTAAGTTAGGCTATAGCAAGCCTGCTCTCATTGAGTCATCATTTTTTCCTGCTCTTCAGGCAAGTGTTTTCTTAACTAGTCAAAGGATGTTTTTAGTTATGTATATATGTACCTAGACCTTCTACACCACACTTTCTTGCTTTCAAATTATTGAAGGCCTTAGTCACTTTTCGCAGGGAAATAATAAAAAAATGTCTGCTAGTGATCCAAATTCCGCTATCTATGTGACTGATACCGCGGAGGACATTAAAAACAAGGTGAATTCTGTAATTTGAATTTGTTTTGTTATTCCCAAGTAGTTGCTTCCCATCTTTTATTTACATGTCCATTCTGTGTCCGCATGAATCATTGTCTTGTTTGGACTGCCTCTGAATCCTTCAACTTATTTTGTCTTTTAAAAAATTTAGGCACTTTGTTGGTGTAATGGCATTTTAGTGTCAAACTGTATACCGGCCCTGATATTGAAATTTAAGTCATTGCTTCCAATATCTAAACTTGATGCGGTTCCACATGCAGATAAACAAATACGCGTACAGTGGTGGACAAAAGTCCCTAAAAGAGCAAGAAGAACTCGGAGCGGATCTGGAGGTACCAAATTCATTGTTTCACTTCCTTCCCTTATTATGTATAGTGTCAACTCGTAGTTGTGTTCCTCATGCAATTGTATCCAATTGAAAGTTAGGAAAGGATAGTCTCTTACTTAGATACTAAAAGTGGCGTTGGTAGGGAAAATACCAACCTTTCCTTAACGGGAACAATCACTTGTGTCAATCGTGGATTCTTGCAAAACTGTTTTCTTGATACTTGATCCTATCGGTTTTGGTGCAATAGTCTTTTCTTCTGGTAATATGATCTCTACTATTTCACAGAAAGACGTATCGGTCAAGTATTTGAGTTTCTTCCTCGAAGATGATTCTGAACTTGAACACATTAGAAAGGTACACATGTCAATACGTTTGTTATTAGATCACTACGGAGAGGAAAGAATGTGTGGTATCTGGATTGTATGAATATTGTAACTCTATATACTTCAGGAGTATGGAAAAGGAAAAATGCAAACCAGAGACGTAAAGAACCGACTCACTGAAGTGTTGACAGAAATGGTGGAGAGACACCGTAGAGATCGAGCTGCTGTCACCGATGAGGTAAAATCGCTATTCTTAAACTACTAACAAGATTTAATATATGAATCTTAAAGAAGTTTACAAACAAAAATTTCAGATGGTGGATGCATTCATGGCCGTGAGACCTCTCCCAAGCATGTTTGAGTAGGTCCCAGAAATCGATGGAAACTTCCTGGACAAGAAAGTTGAAACTATGAGTTACCAATTCAATATTTTATTTTGTTTTTCCAGAAATTTCCGTGAACGCATAAACTGTATATATTCAATAAGTAGCAAACCTAGTGGGACAAAAATAATTTCGATGTGTACTAATTTTCCAAATTTTCCTTCTAATAAAAACCTCTGCAATATTCTTTGGATTTTATTTCTAATCATTTGCTCATTACACTTCATTCACAAGTCATTTCAAATACTTATGACTTTGTCCCAATAGGTCTCAGATTATTTGAAACCCAAAATTACCTTTAATTTTTGTTTTTTTAATCGTCTACAATTCTAACCGACCCTTATCAATCTACGCCTTAATGTGTCTGCTCAAATCTCATGTAAGTCTGTCTCCATTAATCTGCATAATCATTTATAAATCGCATCTTATGAGAATCGAATTCCAGACCTCCGGGTGTAGAAGCATTAATGAACCATTGGCCGATCAATGGGCCAAGGGGGTTTCCCTTAATTTTTGTTTAATATATATATTTAAGTTGTATTTTATAAATATACTAGATTAAAGCCTGCGTTAATACGCGGGTAATCATATTAAAAATTATTTATATACTAGTAACTCGTTTAATAACTGTGGAAGCCCCTTGACCCAGTGGTCAAGGGTTTAAAGGCTTCTACACCAGGTATGGGGTTCGAGTCCTAGCTAATACAATTTCTTGCAGATTAATGGAGAGACGCTTTTCGGAGGTTCCTTCGTCCAGGGAGACCATGTCGATCGTTGGAGATCGTACTTGCAGGCCATTCGTCGGGGAGAGTCTTTCCATCATGAGAGATGTTGTACACGCAGAGCCGTTCATCGGGGAGAGCTTGTCCATAATGGGATGTCGTACATGGAGAGTTGCATCATGGATGCATACGTGGAAGCTATTCACCTTAATCGCATAGAATATAGGTAGTTGAATATCATCATAATAGAATTATTCAATTAATCTAATGATGATTGTACTAGACGATTAAAAAAAAACTCATTTCATTACTAAAATATTTTGAAATACTATTTAAACATGGATCTTAAAATCATTAAATGTCGATATTTTGTCTTAATTTTTATATTTTAATTGATTATCATGTGGATCATAATATTTATAAGGGTAATTCAACTCATATTTCTTGTAACAAAGGAAAAAGTACTATATACATATAATGCATGTATATTAATTATTTGATAAAATCGTAAGACAATTCAAATAATGTAGAGTTAATTAGAAAATAAGAAATTTCATGTTAGTCTCATAAAAGATAAAACTTATATTTTTTTTTCAATAGTAAATATATTATTATTATATTCTTAACTTGTATAATTTTTATTTCATATAATTTCTTTTTTTTTAAAACATTGTAAGTATCAATACTGTCTTAAGTCGATTTTTTTTATTTTTTTAGTATATTCTGTAATTGTGTTGTAAAATATGTTTAAAGATTTTTGTGTTCTTTCACCGTAGTTGTTCATATTTTAAACTTTTAAATTTATATGTTCATATCCTTTCTAGTTATTTGATGTTAATATTATTCGTCTTTTTCTTTAATCTCTCTATATTTTTTTTGTTTTATGACTTATATCCACAGAGTGGAATGTTGTGAATGGGTTCTAGGGTTAGGGTTTATCGCGGACAAAATCTGAATCTGATCTCGTAGAGTAGAGTTTGATACGAAAAGGTAATCAGAAGCCATAATTCAAATTGGATTTGAAACTCTGTCCTAAACTACATATCATTAAACGTAGAGTCCTAACAAAAACAAATATTTTTAAGGTATTCGCAACATAAACATGGAGAAACAAGGAACTATAGTAAGAGAATATGGCTCAAAACCTGCCGGAAAATTCTCACCGGCTGACATCAGTTACAGTCTTTACTTCAAGGGTTTGATTAGGGAGGAAACAACGGGGTTATCTGCGGGATTTGGCGTTGCCATTTGCAGACAAGAAGATGATACTCTCTTGTTTCAGATGAAGGGATCACTTCATGACTCTAATGTTACAGTTTTGGAGGCTGGGCTTACCGCGTTGAAGCTAGGATTAAACGAAGCTGTGGGTTTAGGGATCACTCATATCTCAATCTGCTGCGATCAATTACAGATTTACGAATTGGTAAGTTTTTTCTTGGCTGTTAAGTTCCACATGTTTTTGCTTTCGATCTCGAAATTAATGTTTTGTCTTTGATTGTTGTTAGGTCATGGGAAGATCCACGCATGAACAATATAACATTGCCTTGCTAATGGTTGATGTTCAACGCATCAGACACAGTGGCGAAGCCACGTAGAGAGGTAGTGGGTCAGGTGACCTACCTTAAAACGATATATATTATAATTGTAAGCCTATAAACATTGAACTTAGTAGTCCAAGTGGTAAAAGCCTTGCTATTTGACCTTCCCAATCCGAGTTCAAGTCTTCATTTTAGCACTCCACTATTAGTTTAAATTCATTTTTAACTTGGATAAAGCCTAATACATGAAATAACTAAATTTTTGACCTCCCTAAATTTTTTTCCTAGATTCGCCACTGATCAGACAACAATTCACATCTAGCATCCCTGTTTTCGTGACTCGAGATCAAGTGAAGTTTGCTTATGAACTTGCAATGGAAACAGTAGTTTCTGAAATCAGGATAAGTATGCCTCCTGCTCAGAAGAAGACTTGCGTATATGTTTCGATGATGATTTCGAAGCTGAGCAGATGTTTTCTGTTGGTTTATGCGGTCATCAATTCTGCGTGGAATGCGTGAAACAACATATAACAGTGGGGCTAATGGAGGGTAGTGTGATGAGATGTCCTCATCATGGCTGCGAGACTAAGCTTACTCTTGCAAGCTGTGATAATCTTTTGACACCTAAACTACGAGAGATGTGGGAACGAAGAATGGAAGAAGAATCTATTCCTGTGGCGGACAGAGTTTACTGACCGAATCCAAGGTGCTCCGCTTTAATATCGGTAACCGGGATCTCTAAATCTATAGAAGGAGATGGATCTATGAGATGCTGCTTCAAATGTGGTAAATCCTTTTGCATCAACTGCAAAGTTCCGTAGCACAGAGACTTATCGTGCGAGGATTACAAGAAATTGGGTCCAAATCCTACGAAAAATGTGTTGGAACTTGTTTTTTGACAATGACGTTGGCTAATATTCCGATGGCTTTTTCGAACAATTTAGTTGTCGGAATGACCGGAACTTGGAATCGTTGGATTCATTGCAATGAGCACTATGAGATAGTGTATTCATTTTTCAAAAACGGCGTTCGTTTGAATGAGAAATGTTGGTCTAAAGTCGATGACTTGGAAAGCTTGTAAAGCTTGAATATTTGGCTAAGTAAGAAAATTAGCAAATATACCACATTTGATACATGAGGTGAAAGTCCTCTTGTATGTGTATGGAGAAGTCATAACAAAGATTATAGTGTATTAGAGAGAATAAAAACCAATCATGCGCGTATGCGGTGTACCGAATCAAACCGTACCAGGTTTGAAATCGGTTTAAGAATTGAAATTGAAATATGGATATAGGTTTTGATTTGGTAAACTGGGTCATAGATTTAATAATCTATTTTGTTGGACCAAATTCAAATCAAAAGTTGTGATTTATTATATAATTAAAATATCACAAAAATATCTGTTTCAATTTTGATATCAATAACGTACAAAGTCAATTTGTAATTATAATGGGATTGGACATTGATTTCACAAATCAATGCATAACGTTTGTGGTATTATGACTTGGGAAGAAGTCTAAGAAACGTAACCTCTCTTATTTTTCTCTATAAAGACAAGAAACCATTCATTCGACATAGAATAGAGATTAATACAATATCAAGAAATAGTTCCAAAACAATTCTCCTCATGATCTCTTCTTTTCTTGTGTCTGAGAGTACACGCAGAATTTTTTGGTTCGATAGGTTCTGTTCTTCGGTGATGGAAGACAGAAACAATGCAGTTGTATCCTGGGAATCTTATCGCTATGAAACCGTCACACTACGGGGCGTTTAAAGATTTAAGGAAAGAGATTCGTCTCGCCTCTGCAATTCCTTTTCATCTTTGTAATTTGGTATTGTAATTCTGAATTTGTTCTTAAATTATCTTATTATATATCAGTTGCCCTATTGTAGAAATTCGGGTCCTACAATCTTAAATCTTTAAATTTCGTATAGTGTAATACAATCTTAAATTTTTTAAATTTTGTTATTGTTTTATTACACTAACGAAACTGATATATGTGTTAAGATGTTTTCTTAAGCACAGGTTCATGAGTTTTGCGGATTGATGGAGATTGGTGGTGATAATAGTTCTATTTATCAGAAATATTTTCCTGATAATCAGACACGGCCATCCGTTTTATATGATCGTGTGATTTTTCTTTTCGATTATGCAATCTTCTTCAATCATTCGTTGGCTTGATTGTTGATTTTGGACACGGGTTAAGAGGAACCGGATTGTTTCTGGTTTGCTTACAACCAGATTGTTTCTGGTTTGCTTACAACCAGAGTTCTCGTGGTGTCATCATAATATTGAGTATCTCATACCTCGAGCCTATTGGAATATTGAATTCAATGTGGTTATTGCATTTGGTCAAATTAATTGAATGTTTACGTTATGTCATAACGTTACATGCAATATAATTAAGTGCTAATTTCTGAATTTTATTTATTCAGATTTTTTTAAAAAATTCAATATTATTATAATATTATTGAATTTGTGTTTTTGGTTTTAATTGGTATACTAATTCGTTTTGTTTTTGTGAAACAGATTCGATTTTTAGTATGACTAACGATAACCAATTTGGGATCAATGTTTAAGACAAGGATGTAACGATGGAGATAACATTGGTAATGAAATCGGGTCAAGTGAGTCGATACCTCAAATTAAGTTTGAGAGTGGTCTGCCACTTGTGAACCCGTCGGTGCCTAGCGCTTTAAGCGTAGGACTGATGCCAAGAAAGACTTATAAGTCTATGGCGTAACTTTAAGAAATTCGCATTAGCAAAATTTTAAGGGATGTCTCAAGTGATTTTGACCAAAGAGAACCTATGTGACGTGGTCTCTAAAGTCAATGTTGTTGAGAACAACCTGATGAAATGGTGGTATACCATTACTCACATATGCATGGATAAGGATATGTTTAAGACATATCAAAGATGCAAGAGTGAGAATCGGCGGTTAATGAGTAACGCCATATGAATTTTGGAAAAGTATAACAAGATTAAATATCTTGTGAATACACTATGTGTATTAGAGAAAAGTAAATCTAAAATCGAAGAGAGCCAAGCCAAATCAGACTTGTTTTTAGATTAAATTTTGGTTTTGAATTTGGTCATTGAATTTATTTTTTGAACCAAATTCAAATCAAAATTATGATTAACTTTATAATTAAAATTATCATAAATCTCTACTATAATTTGATACTTCTAACGTATGCAAATTGATGGTGTGGGATGATGGGATTTGACTTTGATTTCTAAAATCAATGAAAAAACCGTTTGTGTCATTATGGACACATTGAGATAAAATCATCTGGGAAAAAACTATAAGAAATAGTTTGTAGTCTTAAAAAGATTGTTGGGGGAATCTGAGTTAATCCAGAAAATGTGAGAGAAAGCGTCGCTTACCACAAATTATATCCTCAATAGAATACCACACAAGGTCATTGGTAAAACACCGTATGGACTTTGGAAAGGTGTTGTACTTTCGTACAAATACCTAAAAGTGTGGGGGGTGCCTGGATTAAAGTCATAATGCCACCTCCTAGAAAAGTCACAATTGGACTTAAATTAGTGGATCATTCAAACTATGCGCTTGTTAAGTGCTAAGTTTGATATGAAGGACTGATTAATATGTATAATGGTAAATTTCGTCATATGAGAAAATGACATAAAACCATTAGACACTTGATCTCAAATTGAGTAATCATGATAATTACATCAAGTCAAGTGACAACCTAGAGGATCCTTAAAGGTTGGTCTAGAGATCATGTGGTAAAATCATCAAGCGGAATGGGTTTAAAGCCTATAACAAAACATGACGCTTAATGGATACCCTACTTATGTCACTGGAAATCCCACGACATAGGTTCAAAGGGACAACGAAATAAAGCTGAGTAAGAGAAAAACACTGTGAGACAATGTATACACCCAGTTCCTAGGATGATAAACAGTGTTACCTGTGTGTGATAAGGCTAAGCATTGGCTTTTAATGATTCCATAACTTTGAGATATCAATGAAGTAATACATGATGCTTCTTTAAAACAAAGTTGATGGCAGATCACCTAGTGAGTGTGAAATGCGACCGTTTCTAGGAGAATGAAAGTAAGGCTATATTCTCCAAGTTCACTCATGATTACCAGGAATGTTCAAGGCCAAAATGAACACAATAGAGAACCTAGTTCTGTGAGAGAATAAAGCTGTGATATAGTTGTTGTCTCGGTTTACATCAAAGTTCGGATGGTTCAAGACATAATGTTCACCTCCTGGTCGAGTAAACCCAACATCTATTGATAATGACTAGTTCAAGGCTGAAAGGCTACTAGCCCAGATACAGTGGATTTTTCGCTCTTACTCTCAAAAGTTGTTTTTCGAGTCTTGTCGTGTCGGTCAAGTCTGTCTAGTCGTCCAGTGTTTAGAGTTATTTCTATTCATGTGGGGGATTGTTGGAACTTGTTTTTTGACAATGGCGTTGGCTAATATTCCGATGGCTTTTTCGAACAATTTAGTTGTCGGAATGACCGGAACTTGGAATCGTTGGATTCATTGCAATGAGCACTATGAGATAGTGTATTCATTTTTCAAAAACGGCGTTCGTTTGAATGAGAAATGTTGGTCTAAAGTCGATGACTTGGAAAGCTTGTAAAGCTTGAATATTTGGCTAAGTAAGAAAATTAGCAAATATACCACATTTGATACATGAGGTGAAAGTCCTCTTGTATGTGTATGGAGAAGTCATAACAAAGATTATAGTGTATTAGAGAGAATAAAAACCAATCATGCGCGTATGCGGTGTACCGAATCAAACCGTACCAGGTTTGAAATCGGTTTAAGAATTGAAATTGAAATATGGATATAGGTTTTGATTTGGTAAACTGGGTCATAGATTTAATAATCTATTTTGTTGGACCAAATTCAAATCAAAAGTTGTGATTTATTATATAATTAAAATATCACAAAAATATCTGTTTCAATTTTGATATCAATAACGTACAAAGTCAATTTGTAATTATAATGGGATTGGACATTGATTTCACAAATCAATGCATAACGTTTGTGGTATTATGACTTGGGAAGAAGTCTAAGAAACGTAACCTCTCTTATTTTTCTCTATAAAGACAAGAAACCATTCATTCGACATAGAATAGAGATTAATACAATATCAAGAAATAGTTCCAAAACAATTCTCCTCATGATCTCTTCTTTTCTTGTGTCTGAGAGTACACGCAGAATTTTTTGGTTCGATAGGTTCTGTTCTTCGGTGATGGAAGACAGAAACAATGCAGTTGTATCCTGGGAATCTTATCGCTATGAAACCGTCACACTACGGGGCGTTTAAAGATTTAAGGAAAGAGATTCGTCTCGCCTCTGCAATTCCTTTTCATCTTTGTAATTTGGTATTGTAATTCTGAATTTGTTCTTAAATTATCTTATTATATATCAGTTGCCCTATTGTAGAAATTCGGGTCCTACAAAATGATATGAAGCTCAAACTTCTAGCAAATCAGAAATTGTGGCGTCAATGTGAAAAGTGCAAACATATAATTGAGCTATCGGAAGGATGCATCAAAGTAATTTGCAGGTATGACTCTAATCACATCTCTAGCTTTTATAGTTTATTTGGAATTTGATTACGTTTTCGCCTAATCTAACATTGTGATTTCATGGTTGATGGGTAGGTGTGGGTTTTCGTTTTCCTACACATGTGGAGCTGAATGGAAGGAAGGAGGTTGCCCTCATCGACAAAGATATTTTGTGGAGGGCTGTGGAGTTTGTGTTTTTCTCTTAGCTCTTGTTGCTGCTTTAGTAATTATTGTTGTCATTTTTGGATAGATAATAAAATAATGATCAGCTTTTTTCTTTTTGGGTTGAAGACCGAGAGAAAATTCTCTCAGTGTTTTTATTAAAAAATTCAAACAATTACATACGCACATATTTGTCCAAAGACATCCTCATTCAAGATTGTTTCGACAACAGAAGGAACAACATCAAAATCGTGAAAACCAAAAGGCAAAAACACGCATAGTTCGCTAATCCGTCAGCGACGATTAGCCTCTCTATATACACATGCGAAACTCGAGCATTCCAATCTTTCGATAAAAAGCCATGGCACAAACATATTAGGAAAGATAGCGGATGCAAATCACCAATCCCTATCGTAAAAAAATCCACCACCATCTCCGAATCCACTTCCACTTCTAAACACCGTACTCTCTTCTCCCAAGGAGTGACTAAGCCATAATAAACTCCCCAAAACTCCGCCAATAGCGCTGAACATCTCCCAATATTCAACGTAAAACCACCACACCATTTGCCATTCTCATTACGCAACACACATCCAGCCGATACTAAACATGGATTCCTTTGAGAAGCCCCATCCGTATTCACCTTAAACTAGCCCAATCTCGGAACCTCCCATCCTATGAGCTTCTCCACACGCTCTTTCCTTTGTATCGGTAAAGTCCCTTGTTTCGCAGCCACAAGTACCTCTTTTTCTAACTCCTTGAGGAAGCGCAAACTGTCTTGACAAAATTTATTCACTCTAAATACATTACCACATCTCAATTTCCAGCCCCACCAAACTCTTAATGCAACCATTGTAGACCATGCCACTCCATCCTTTTGTGAATGATCGCCAAGGTTTGAGTACATCCATTCAAGTAGTGATTGGGTAAAAACACCGCTCTCTTCCGCGGAGGGACCAAACGAGTCAAAATTCCTTCCATAGCTGGACGATCACGAAGAACATGTATAATGTATTCTGCCCCCACTCTTGTAAACCTGACAAAGATCTGAATCACACAAATGCCTCCGCTTCCTCTATGTATTTGTCATTATCGATTGATGGGAGACCAACCATATAAAGACTTTTACTCTTTCTGGAACCCTTACTTTCCATACCCGCTCATAGAACTTCTCCATATTTGGATTTAGAACATCAACTCGAGTTAGCAAGGCATAAGCCGAGGCCACTGTGAACTCTCCATCTTTAGTTTCTCCCCAAGCCAATCTATCATTCACTCATGTTTCCTTATCCACAACTACGGCCAGTAACTCTGAACTCTGCATTTCTGTTACAACGGTGTGATTCGAGCTATATCCCAATCTATACCATCGACCCAAAGATCTGCAACCTTTAAATTTTGAAATCCCGTCGGAAGTTGGACCCGTAACTGATCCCAAATCGCCGTCATGGATAACCACTTATCTAACCAAAAACATATAGTCTTCCCATCTCCAAGTCTCCATCGATACCCGTTAACTAATACATCACGAACTCCACTCACTACACCTTTCCATAAAGATGACCAATGACTCTTGTTCTCTCCCCATGGAAAGACCTTAAAATCTCCAACGCGATACTTACCCCGCAAAACTCGTGCCCAAAGGCTCTCACAATCATAGTAGTCTCCAACCCACTTTAGATATGAGAGCTTTGTTCATATACCTAGCTCTTTGAATTCTTAGGCCTCCTTTCTCCTTTGGAAGGCAGATTTTTATTCCACGCTATCAAATGTTGCTTCCGCTCTTCCACTATACTACCCCACAAGAAATCACAAGATAGTTTATCTAGCTTTGTCAACGTCGATGTTGGAAGCTTGATAGAGCTCATCGAGTGTACCAGGTTCGACGATAAGACTGCTTTTGTCAGTGTAACACGCCCAGCTAGGCTCAGCATACGAACTTTCCATCCTACGAGTCTTGATGAAACCCTCTCTATAACACTACTAAATGTGTCCTTATTCAGTCGCTTGTGCAAAACCGGCAATACCACTCTCTGCGCTAATCAGATTTCCCAGCTCCCGTGAAACATTCTTGGAGAAGAATATTTTCGATTTTTCAAGGCTTACCTTCTGGTCCGATGTTCTACAAAACCTCTCCAAAACTCCCCTGATAATCCGAATTTGGGAAACCGATGCTTCAACATATAGAATCAAGTCGTCTGCAAAGTAGATATGTGATAGCTTTGGTCCATCTCTCGCCACACTAATTGGTTTCCACTTCTTGTTATCCACCGCCTCTTCAATTAGATGGCATAACCGTTCCATGCACAGGACAAACAGATACGGAGAAAGCAAATCCCCCTGACGAATACCCCTTGACGGCTGAAACTCGTTTATATTATCCCCGTTTCACAAGATACTCATAGAAGGTCCTTCAACACACTCCATGATCCATCTGACCCAATAATTTGAAAAACCAGTGGCATAAAGAGTATCCTCTAAATAATCCCACCGAATCCGATATATGCTTTCTCGAGGTCTAATTTTAATAACATCCACCCTTTTTTCTCTTGTTTTCATCGCATAGAGTGGACTACTTCTTGAAACACCACAATATTATCGGTACTTAATCTACCAGAAATGAAGCTTGTTTGTGCCGGGCCAATGAGCTTCGTCATTACTCCTTTCAACCTGCCTACTATAGTTTTCGTAATTATCTTGAATAGAACATTACAAAGACTAATAGGTCATAATTGAGTATCTTTTCGGGCTTCAATACCTTCGCTATTAGAACAACAAGGGTATCATTAGTGTCTTTGGGCAACTTTCCCGACACAAAAAGTCCAAGACAAAACAAGACACCGATTCTCCCACCGTATCCCAACTCCGCTGATAAAATACAGGCTGAAATCCATCCAGACCCGGGGCTTTAAAGCTTCCCATACTCCTCACCACTGCTAAAATATCCTTAGCTAAAAAAGGTTTGTTAATGACCATGTGATCCTCCGGTGATATAATGACAAATCTTCTACATTGTAATGCTTCTACTTCCTGATCCAAATCCTCCAATGAGTATAATCGTCGAAAATACTCAAGTGCTAAAGTTTCCAACTCCTTATTATCCCTGCATCATCTTTCAACATGTCTATACGGTTCCTTATTCTCCTTATGACTGTAGAGAGATGAAAAAACTTAGTGTTACGGTCCCCATGGGACACCCACTTCTCTCTCGACTTTTGGAACCACACCATCTCCTCCTGTTCCAACACGATATCCAAATCTTTTAACAACTATTCTTCCTCCTTAAGTAAGTCATCCGACTAGTTCCGATCAATTTGGTTTTGGATATCTGTAATCTCCCTCAATAACGTGTCCTTACACCTCTGAATGTGCCCACACACCTCCTTATTCCACTTCTGTAGAGTCAGCTGAAGTTTCTCTTAGGCAGCTTGCATATTAACATGGTTGTGCCACGACATATGCAACAATTCTTTAAAACCAGGATGCTCTTTAAAACCAGGATGCTCTATCCTGGCGGCTTCAAATCTAAAAGGTCTTCGACTCCTATTCACCTCAATCTCCGGCGCCAACTGAACATATAACGGTGAATGGTCTGACACTAGGAAAGGAAGGTGAGTCACTCTAGCCTCTTGCCATTGAAGCCGAGATTGTGCGCAACATACCAACCTCTTTGCAACAAAGTTACTGCTTTTGCCTCTCCTCGATGTGTATTGATTTCCACAAAATCCCATGTCAATTAAAGAATGCTCATTTATCAATTGTCTAAACGTTATCGAGTCCACCGATAGACCAGCATACCCACCTGTCCTCTCATCAATTCGCACAATGGTTTTAAAATCCCCACCAATCACCAATAGACCTGAGACTGTCTGAATCACCTCACTCAGTCTATCCCATAATCCACTTCTTCGAGCCACTGATGGAGCAGCGTAGACAACAATTATGTTCAGAATCTCAGTCACATTCTTTACCTTTCCGTAAGTAAATTGATCCGACGACTTGACTATCTCAACATCACCAATATCGTTCCTCCCGAGAAGCCAAAAGCCCCCCACTCTGGCCTATCGCATCAACCCAAAATGAATTTTCAAATCCCAAACCTCTATAAATCTTCGCCGCCTTATCACCTCCAGCATGCGTTTCGAACACCGCAACCACATCCGTTGTAAACTTTTTGAGGATGTATCTTCTAAAAGTGGATTTATTTACCCCTCGACAATTCGAAAATAGGCAATTCCACAATAAATAATTCATCGATATTTGATATAGCGCTTCAGAAATCACCGAGGAAACCGTCATGCCGTTTGATTCTCCCATGTCTCATCCGGCGAGACCCGAGGCATATCGACCAATAATTCCACCGGATTAGCCCTTAATCTGGCCTGTACATCCTCATCAGACTTTCCCGCGACGTCACCTCCGACCCTAGGTTAGACACGATGATACTCTTCCCGACTCTCCCCATCGATTCTCAATCTCTTACCACCCGATGAGAGGAAGGGTTCTTCTTTGGATGGGCCAAAAACCAACCCCATGTGGGCCTAGTATTCTTAACATGATTGGGCTTTAATTTATTTGGGCCTTTAGTATTTTCCCCTGATTCTACCTTCTGCATTTTATTATTTCCACTTGACTGACTTGCCCTACGTGCACCAAACACAATCTTTTTTTGATTCTCAAGATTTATTGTATTGATATTCTCCTTATTTGGGACTTTAATCTCTAATAATCTTCCTCAAGATTTTTTAACCTAACTAACCCTTTTTAACCTAACTAACCCCCAACTTTCACCTTCCCTCAATTTACCCTCACTTTATTATAATATATTTTTTCATTACCTAATAAAACTTAATTTCTGCTTAATAATCTCAACAACCAAAACAAATGAACCAACCATCTACTTCCACGTGAGTTCTTGTTCTTCATCCTCTTCTTCCTCGACAAAAAAAACACAAAGAACAGAGACGGTAGGTTTCTTTGTTTCTCCTCCTATCTTCTTCCTTTATTCAATCTCTCTGTGTCTTGTACAAAATCTTCTTCCTCTTCCTATTATCATATTCGTTCTTCCGTGCGTCTGAAGTCCGTCCTCTTCTCGGTAAAAAACAGAGCGATGTAAGATTTGGATCATTCTTCATCGTTTCTCATCGTCCACTTTCTTTGCTCGGCGAATCCGAGCTTCTTCCTCTTCTTCTCGTCATCGTCATCGTCCTTATTCTTCTCGTCGTCATCGTTTCTTCCTCTCGTTGGAAAAAAAAAACAGAGCCATGTGATAAGTTTGCTCAATTTGTCGTTACACAGGTGAACCGTAGTGAAGAAGGTAAGATACCTACGTATTTGTAATTTTGTGTTTAGGTTTTGTTCTAATTTAGGTTTTGTTCTAATTTAGGTTTTGTTAGATAATATGTCGTTTTTAAAGGGTTTTGCACATTGGACTTGTTTTGTAAGTCTATTGAAGGGATGTGATAAGTTGTTTGGTAAAATTGCAGTTGAATCGTGCTGAATAAAGGGAAGCAGAGGTAAATCAAAACTGCAGAGGTATCCTGTACCACATAGGACAACTTGGCTGATACCTACAACCAAACTTAACAAGCTTTGCCACGGCTTTCCCCCGCCCCACAAAGTTAAGAAATGAAGAAATAAAAAAAAATGGCACACGTCAACGGGAGAACATAGATGAAGAGGAAGAGGTAAGGGCTGGATGGTCTGTATGATTACTTAAACTACGTTGGTAAATCTCTCTGCCAGGTATGACTGGTAATAGTAGGTATGAAATTGTTATTTTATTTTGGTAAGAGTCTCTGCCATATATGACTGGTATGACTAGGTATGAATGTGTTATTTTATTTTGGTAAGAGTCTCTGCCAGATATGACTGGTATGACTAGGTATGAATGTGTTATTTTATTTTGGTCAGAGTCTCTGCCAGGTATGACTAGGTATGAATGTGTTATTTTATTTTGGTAAGAGTCTCTGCCAGATACGACTGGTAATAGTAGGTATGACTATGTTTTTAGGTTTCTAATGCTCTCTGCCATATATAACTGGTATGAATGAGTATGACTATGGTTTATGGTTTTAGGTTTGTTCTTCCTCTTTCTTTTTTGTTAATCTTCATGATCCTTAAGTCCGTATATATAGCTAATTGATACTTAGGGACCACATAAAACATATAAAGTTTAATAATGAAATTAGAGAATAACACACTTTTTCCTAAAATATACCTCATACATAAGGATAATGTATGAGTACAAACCTCATTGTCATGTCAAATACGCAAAAATAAAGTTATTTTACATTTGAATACACGAAATGATAGTAAATATGTTTCAATGATTACATTGGAGTAGTCCTACTGGAAAGTATATGATTTCACCTAAGTATAACTAATAATACGTGAAAACCACCAAAGTATTACTATGTGTAAAGTGGTCATACTAGAAAACTAAGTATGACTATGTTTAAATTTTATATATTATTTAATACGCTTGACGGCGCATGTGTTAAATATGCTTATTTATAATAATTTTTAAAACTTTTTCACATGTTTATGTTCACTTCTTAGTTAGACCAGTATGACCAGTTTTCTATTTTATATTCACTTGTTAGTTAGACCAGTATGACCAAATTTAGAACTTTTGTCAAATAAGTGCTTTTCATTACGATTTCTTCCAAATTTTTTCAAGCCCCTACAAAACAACAACAAAGTACCTAAAAACAGTTTCATTAAAACAACATTCCAAGTTTTCGTTTAGTTGTCTTATGCACCTAAAAAGAAACCACAAATTCAAAGTCTTTATCATTCAAATAAAACTTTTTCACAAGTAAAACAAAGAACCATCACCATCACCATCACTTCTTCTGTTTCTTCACAATGTCGTCACTCTTTTTGGTGATTTTTCTTTTGCCCCCAGCCGCATTGTTTCTGATCGTGTTTTTCCCGGTAGGCATATAATACTCACTAGTACCAGTTCTGCGATTTCATAACATTTATACTCATATATTCTAGTAGGGAAGATGTGCCAAGAAACATAAATCCCATAAACATTATCTGCAAAACACATCATAAACTTTTATTAAGCTCAAAAGTAATGACGATACAACATAAAAGCAAAATGGACAAAACGAATTACTCATACCATGTTTGGTCTGAATAATGATTCTCGGGTTTATGTTTCTTCTTCTTGTTGTTCCATCACTATTACATCAAATTCTTTCTCTTCTTATTTTACTTTTTTTTCTTGTCTCTTCTTCTTCTTCTTTCTCTACTTGTTCTTCATTGTTCCTTGTCTTTCTCTTTCTTTGTCTCTGTCTTTTCTTCTTCTTATAATTAATGATCTATATAGTTAATTACATAACCAAAAGATAATTTAGAATATGAGCACTAAAATGTCAAAAAATATCACGACTTTTGTCACTATCAAATATGAAAATCTCATGCCAACAATTACCTTCCAGTGGCTAATTCATGTTCCACAAAACAAAATTAAAACGAAATTAAGGTTGAATTCGCCAAACCCTTAAAGAAGTTGGATGTGATATTCATTGGAATGGTCTTCCATTTATACTTTCTTTTACATTAGCATTTGACAAAGTAATCTTAAAAGTTCACAAACCAACCCCAATTACATTCTGATAAAACACAAAACAAGATTTTTATACCAAATTGATGGCAATCTGAAATCAAAATTCTATCACAAATTAAAAACTGAAAACCCTTCCTCCAATCAAAATCCAAATGGAAATCAAAACTTATTCTTTGAAATTGAAGAGATGTGATTGACGATTACCTTGAAGAGTTGGTGAGATGATGACGAGGCGGAGAGGTGAGCCGACGGCTGCAGAGAAGTGAGCCAACGGCGGTGGAGAAGTGAGTCGACGACTACGTCAAAAGCAAAGACAGAGAGGAGAAGAGAAAAAGATCGAGGAAAAAAAAATTTAGGTTTAGTGGTTGGGTTTGTAATTTAAGTGATTCATTAAACCCTTGTAAGTCTTTTCATGAGTTTTGACTCTATAAAAAATAAAAAATAAATCTGTTTTTATAGGAGGGTCATTTAAGATTAGTTTTTAAAGAGAAAGGTCATTTGGGATTAAAGTCCCCTTATTTGCCTCCAGGTGCTTTAAGTCTTCTCCCAATCTCCCAAAACTATTTAAAATCGGAATATCTGCTACATCTCTCCGCCTAAAATCCAGTGTGGTATGATTACCCTTCCCTTTTCCTCTCTCTAAACCTGAAGCCGGTTTATTCCTCTGGTTCTCAAACCGACGTCCTCCAGGTCTTACCGGTATGAACCCTCCTCCGACTGAATGGTTCCACTCGTAGTGCTCTTCTCAGCTAATTCCGGTGACACCATGACCATCACACGTTTTTCAGTTCTAACGCTTTGATTCTCAACAAACTTTTGTGCGCAAGTGTGCACCAGATGCCCATACAACCCGCGTAACGAGCAGATACTCGTAAGACCCTCATAAGAGACATAGCATTGCATACCATTAATCAGCACTGAACCTTTCAATGGTTTCTTGAGATTAACTTCCATACAAATGAAAGCAAACCGTGCTCTCTCCAAATTTGATGTTGTTAGATCCACTCTAATTGGTTTCCCCAACTCCTAAGCGATCCCCATCAATATGGTGTTGTGATAAAAGTTCACCCGAATACTTGAAAGTCTAATCCAAATTGGTGTCGTGGTGATTTCGTCTTTAGTCGGATCAAACTCCGGAGTCCAATCCTGAACTATTAAATAACTTCCAAACAACTTCCAAGGTCCATCCGTTAGAGCCGCCATATACTCATCCTCCGACTCGAAACAAATCAAGAAGAATTGACGAGGTAAATCCATCACGTACATTGCCCCACTTGGTTTCTACAACTCTTTGAGCTTCCTCTGTAACACCGCTATCGACACATCATGCCCCAACAGTTTAACTATCATACACTTCTTCCACAATCAGGAAACACTAGACTCAGCCTTGTCGACACAAACTCCTCCGTCAAAACCTCCTCCGGAACCAACATCCCTCCACCATGTCCTCCCATCACCTTCCTCACCCAAGATACCCTTGCATCAGGAGGTCCTCCCGGTGGTCTTTCTTTCTCACCCAACTCTTCCATAGTAACATCGTGCCCTTCTCCAGCCAAAACCCTAAGATCGCCATTTTCCGCTGCTAGAACCATGCTGTTCTGAGACAGAGTCTTAAATAATGATCAGTTTTGTAGATTGTTCACGTTGCTAATAGAGAAACCATGTTATTATTACCATTAAAATCGATAGCTAAAATGGTTTTGACTTTTGAGTTAAAACTTATGTTCCTTAGTATATCGTTTAAAATATCACGTTTTCAATGTAATATTAGATCTTCTAATCATTCAGCTGGGCAATATCATCTTGGGATAGAAGCTCATAAAACTTTGATAAGTTGGTCGTTAAATTGCACCTCGACAATAACAAGTCAAAGAAGGATCTTAAAATAGTTGGAGAAAGGAAGTATATTAAGAGCAAGAATAGTCATAAGAGGAAGACATATTTCTATCTAATAGAAACTCAGCTTTCACATGATCTCATTCGAATTCATTATGTAACATTCGATTCTATCAATCAAATCCAATTTTGTTCGTATTATTTATCATTTTAATATAGAGTATTTAGCACTCAACTCATCTTTTCCATTTAACATAAATTCTTAGTGTGGAAATCGGCTTCCACACTTAATATACGCTTTGATTTCCGATGTTCACTGTGTTTCCATTCAAAATCTTGCTAAAGTAGTATATATGTCTACAAAACTGATGGGAAGACTTGGTTTGGGTCACTTTCCCGGTTGATTTCTGATGGTGATAGAGAAATACACTAAAACTTCTCCTGTATTTTCGGGATTTTGCTAGCTAAATTTTTATCCAACAACGTTAATTTCCTTTTTTTTTGGGAGTACATACAATATTAATCCCCTTTTTGTTTGGATTTTGGTCGATTCACACAATATATACATGAACCATATAAAGCGTGCAAAACTCTAACATCTTTTCAGTGTTCTGTTGCGGTAACAGAGAAAATATGCTCAAGGGATTTGATGATCCAAAACTCGCCGGAAAACCCTCACCGGAAAAACCCTCCGGTGACGGTGGCGTTAGTTCTCACTTGTACAGCCTTTACTTTAAGGGTTTGGTTAGCGAAGACTCAACAAAACTGTCCGGATTTGGGGTTGCGATTTGCGGGCAGAAAGATGATCTCTTGTTTCAGATGAAAGGACCAATTCATGGCTCTGACATTACTGTTTTAGAAGCTGAGCTTATTGCTTTGAAACGAGGACTAACCGAAGCTATGGGTTTAGGGATCACTCACATCTCTATTTACTGTGATTCTTATCCCCTCTACGAAATAGTAAGTTTTACTTGGAAGATTTTGTATAGCAAATTTCTTGTGTTTCCTCTGTTCTTGCATTGAAGCATTGATTTTCGTTTGCATTGAATGATAGGTAATGGGAAGATCTATGCCAGAGGAGAATAAGACTGCTCTTATAATGAATGATGTGCAACGTATCAGGGAACGATTTGCTTCGAGTTTTCCGATTTTTGTTGCTGAAAATAGTATCAAATATGCTTATAAACTTGCAAGGGAAACAATAGTTTCTGAAATCAGCATACAAGTGGATCCTCCACGCCAAGCCAAGCCTGCTAAAAAAACGACTTGTACTATCTGTTTGGATGATGATATCAATGTTGATCAGATGTTTTGTGTTGATAAATGTCGTCATCGATTTTGTTACGAGTGTATGAAACGACATATAGAGGTGAGGCTACTTGAAGGAAGTGTGATGAGATGTCCTCATTATCGTTGCAAGTCTAAGCTAACTTTTGTAAGATGTGCTAATTTTTTGGCACCTAAAGTTAGAGCGATGTGGGAACAAAGGATCAAAGAGGATTCGATTCCTGTAACGGCGAGAATTTACTGCCCGAATCCAAGGTGCTCGGCTTTAATGTCGCAAACACAGCTCTCTAGATCTACTAAAGAAGCTGGAGTTAGGCGAAGTTGCTTCAAATGCAGTAAACCCTTTTGCATCCACTGCAAAGTTCCATGGCATAGTAAGTTGTCGTGCGACGATTACAAGAGGTTGCATCCAAATCCTACAACAAGCGATGGAATGCTAAAAGCTCTAGCAAATCAGAAACTGTGGCGTCAATGCGGAAAGTGTCAACACATGATTGAACTTTCCAAAGGATGCGTCAGAGTAAGTTGCAGGTATGATCTCTATATAATCACATTTTCCTTTTGAAATTTGGTTATGTTTTAATCTGATTAAGAATTACATTACATTTTTGATTGTAGATGTGGACATAAGTTCTGTTACCGATGTGGAGCCGCGGCTGGAGGTTGCAATCATGGTCATGGCCCTCCTCCAATCCCTCCTCGAACGTCAGGACCGCCACCACCACCTCCTCCTCCTTGTGTTTTAATATGCCTCGTGTGCTCTCCCGTCATTTTGATACTTTTAGTACTTTCGTTGTACTTATTAACAAAATAGTATAACTAGTTGTGAGTGGTGATATGCTCAAATTTACTCTGAGCTACTCTCTCAAATTAAGAGGTCGTCGTAGTAGGGGTCGAATCACTGGGAGTCAAATCAAACGATAGGAATATTGACTTCAAATTCGGCTAAGTAAAATAATGTAAAATAAATAACAAAATCTATTGGTAACAGGAAATATGGTTGATTTCAAATTCAATTAAACAAAGAGCTAGGCTTTTGGGTAATTCTCAGGATGAATCAGAATTGCAGGTTAAACAAAATCAGGATTTAATTAAGAACCGTTCTAGAACTTGGAACACTAATGTATAATTAACCAACTGTCGTTGCGAAAACTAACTATGTCTAAACCCTAGAAAACCAAATTTCTTTGCGAATTCAATCAATTTAAACAAACATTAAATTCAAGTCCAATTTGTTCACAAAATCCCTAAACCAAATTTCTTTGCGAGTAAGTAATTTTGCTCACCTAAGATCTAGTTCTGGCTAATCAATTACACTTTCGTGTCAATCTATCAACCTAAGATATCCAAATTCAGGGTCGCGAATCCTAAACCAGAGTTAAAGCAATCTAGGTGAAGAACCTAACAGATAATCCTAACAAGTGAGTTTACCCTAACAATTCATCTTCATTCCATTCGAATCACCCTAAACCTAACAAGCAAACTACTCAGACATGGCAGCAAAGCAAATCATAGCTGAATAATACTGCATAAAGAAAGAGTAAAAGAAGAATTACAATAGGGTTCGAAGAATCTCAAAGTAATGAAGTAAACTTGTCTCCCTAAAAACCCTAAAAAATCTCTCTCTAAACTTTGTTAAGTAAAATCTGAGTTCTGATCTAAAAACCTAAAATAAACTATTTATAAAGGTAGAACTCGTGGTGGGCTTTTATGACGGTTTATTGGTAACTTCTGGCCCGAAAAGGAACAATTTTCCTTCTTTAAAACGTATTAGGTCGGTCTCTGCGAGCACCTGTCGATCGATCGTCTATGTGTCTGTCGATCGACAGGCTGTAGTGTAGCTGTCGATCGATCGTCCTTCTTGTGGCTGTCGATCGACAGGCTGCTTCATATCAACTTCTTTTCTTGCAAAATCCGGCTCCAACCTTGTTTACGCTTCAAAATGCACCGTATTCACCATATAAGCTCCTCACGTGTAATAACCTGTTAAGACACTAAAAAGACACTAAAAAGACTCGAAATACAACGAAAAGACTCGATAAAAGGACTTATATCATGGTCGAAAACCGGTAAAAACCATGATATATCAACTCCCCCAGACTTAGCTTTTGCTTGCCCTCAAGCAAACTAGAGACTAAAACTGAAGTCGAGGTTTAAAAATCGCGAGAACTTACTTATCTTTGGGAACATTGCTTTCGCTTTCTCGACTCTTTCGCTGCATGTAAACAAAGTACCTTTGGCGGTCACGAATCTCAACCATCATAGGTTGGGCCTCAAATCTTAACCTGCAAACCCATCAGTTTCACATTCCCCTAACTGTCGCACACTTGATCGAAGTGATGATGGAATTATCTCCAATGATATCAACCAAGTAAAAGGGCTAGGTGTGATGTTAAAGGCTTTTGTGTTTAAGTGGAGCTAAAGAGTGTTTAGGGTTACCGGATTTTATTTGGTGGATGCAGACATTATGCATAATCACAAGAGAGAGTCGGGTCCAGTTGATGCCCACAGTTTCTCATTCACATTGCACTCCCTCCTCCAAAACGTTATCAGGAACCAAACATCTTCATATAATAATCACGTTCCACGTTCCACTTTCCACATCCAACTTCCTCATTCCTTGGGATTTTCTTTTAAAGCTAGAGACTTATTAAAATGATCATTTCCCTTTCCCTTACTTATTTTTCGAAATAAAAGTAAATAATTGTTTTTTTTTTTTTTTTTTTTTTTTTTTTTTAACTCTAAGGGGGAAATGATTTTACAAAGATATTAGTCTCGAAAATTACCATTGTTGTGTATTAAATCCCAAGGAATGCTCAGCATTTCTGCTCTCTTTCAAGTACTCCTACCAAATCCTTTTCCTGTGCAATTTTTGTGAATGAAAAACTGCGTCGGACCTCTTTCTCTCTGGAGTTTATACACATGCCTGCACATAAAACAAAAGGAAAAGAGACTGCATGAGGTTTGAACAATAGGTTAAGGTTAGGGGTTGGGTACCAACTAAAAATGAGCTGGCCATTCAGGATCAACAAAGAGTGGTAAAGAGAATAAGGAGTCCTGAATGTTTTACTGTCGTGATATCACCAAAGAGAATATAGCGAAATGGAGGTCAAGTGTGCTAGTCTGGAGTTTGATCTACTTCGTTCTGCAAATCGCGATAAGAGGGGAACCTGTACTATCATCTAGTTTCGAATTCGCTCCATCCAAAGGCTTCATCGCAACAGCTAAAAGTTTCAAAAACTAAGCTTTATTCCTAAGAAAGATCATTATTCCCTACATTTTGACTCAATAAAAATAAAATTTTGACTCCGAAATAGAAAACAATGTTAGTAACTACCTCCCCCAGACTTAAACAACATTGTCCCCAGTGTTATTAAATCTGAGATTGGTGAAAAGAAAAAGAAAAAGTTAGAAAATTTGTGAAAAGAATGAAATTCGGACCTGTTCTGCTGGCCTGTCGATCGATCAGCACGATGTGTGTCGAACGACAGGTCTTTATTGGGGCTGTCGATCGACAACCACCAGGTGTGTCGATCGACAGGCTCTCGGAAATTCTGAAAACTTGGCTTTGACGACTGATGTTGTTGGAGAAATCTAAAGAAAAACTGAAGATCACTGAAACAAAATACCATCAAATACCACAGCAAAGAGTCGCAAACAACAATGTTCACAAATCTTGAGAAATCAAATAGAAAGAAAGAACAAACTGACTCAAAGAAAGAAAAATGACTCAAAAGAAAAGAAAAACTTACAGGTGGGTTGCCTCCCACCAAGCGCTTGTTTTCAGTCTTTAGCTGGACTGCGGATGACGTTCAGGCTGGAGGTGGATCACTGAAATGCACTCCCCCAGACTTGCAAGGAACAATACCAGGAAAGAGCTTCATAGTATTGTCCAACATCTCTTGGACAACTACCTCTCCCTTCTCCATCAACTCCAAAGGAATTACAATTCTGAACTTGGAGAAAGGTTTAGAGGTCTTCCTGCGCTTCACCTTGGGGGACTCATCGCACTTGGAGCTTGTAGGAATGTTTTAACGTGGGGTGGGAGGAGCCAGCTTGAGGACGTTTTGAACCTTCTTCATCTCATTTTTAAAACCCAGCGTGTCTCCAACATTGACACTCATACAGGAAGTTGATGTGAAAAGAACCGAAGGATAAAAAACATCCTTGTTGATGTTCGAGAAGGAGATCCGCTTGTTAGGAAAATCCACCATTGCTCCCACTGTTGCAAGGAACTGTGCACCAAGAACCAATGGTTTACAGATTTCATCCTTTCTCTCAATGATGTAGAAGTCCGTAGGAACAAGACAATCTCCTATTTGAATCGATACGTCAGGAATGAAGCCTTTAGAAATCGTACATGATCTATCTATGAGCTCGATAGGAGTCCTTAAGGGTTGTAACTCCAAGATTCCTAGCTTCTTTGCAACAGCCTCACACATAACATTCACATTTGCTCCTGTGTCGCATAGAGAATCCTTCAGTTCTACACCATTGATCGAACAAAGAACCACAAACATTCCCGGATTTAACAACTTTGGCAGCTTCCTCAATGATGTTGGAGCTTGTTTCCCTTTGACCTTAGATGCTTTTTGACTGCCTTGGTCGGTGCACGAGGGGTACAGACTCCTTGGATACGGAATCTTGGGCTTGTAGACACGTTCAATGGCAGTTTCAGACTGACATTCGAAAACCTCTGCATTTTTCGGGGCTGTCGATCGATCAACACAAGGTGTGTCGATCGACAGGGCTGCTGAAATCGTGTTCGTACAGAGATTTTCTGTAGCTGTCGATCGACAGCCCCCTGGTCTGTCGATCGACAGGCCCTCCGAAAACTCAGAATCTAGGTTTCTTTCATGAACCACTGCCCGATCACACTTCCCAATAGTTGGAATCACTTGTGCTTCACTCTTCAACGTGATAGAATTGGAGAAGTGTTTTGGATTCATGTCTGCTTTCCCTGGGAGACAACCTGCTTGTTTCTTTACATTTTCAGCAGTCTGAGCAACCTGAGTATCAAGCTTCTTCAAGTGAATATTGATGGCTTCTATTTTTCCATTAAGATCAGTGTAGAGACTGTCAATCTTCCCATTGAGATGTACTGTTAGGGTTTGTTGCCCCTCAAGAAGCTGTTCGAACATCCTCTTCACGTCACTTTCTGAAGATTTAGAGGGAATCGGTTGATACGATGAAGATCCGTAGTTCCTCTGATTGTAATTGTTGTATCCCTTGTTCTCTGACTGATTCCCATACCGCTGACTCTGGTAGACATTCTGGTTGATGTAATTAACATCTTCCTCAACAATCTCAGCTCCATTTGTTTGACCAGCTCCTCGTCTCCTTTCCTCATCAATCTTCTTTGTACTATTGCTAGTAGACACGTTCTTGATGAGCTCAAGGCAATCAGGTGGGAATCTGGTCTTGAAATTCCCATTACTCGCAGCATCTAAAGCCATCTGATGCTTCCAATCCACACCTCTGTAGAAGATACCCAGCAGCTGAACCTCTGTAAACCCGTGATGAGGACAATCTCTCTGATATCCCTTGAACCTTTCCCACACAGCTTTGAAAGATTCTGTCAGATTCTGAACGAATGTTTGGATTTTAGCTCGTAGATCCTCTGAACGTGACTCATCGTAAAAGTGACTCAGGAAAGCACTCTTGGTATCTCTCCAAGTAGTCAGTGAGCCTGGCTCCAACTGCTTCAGCCAAGAGGCTGCCTCTCCAGCAAGAGAAAATGGAAACAGCTTGCACATGATGTAATCTTCAGACACGTTGTTGGCCTTAATGCTAGATGCAAGATCCTCGAACATCTCAAGATGATCCATGGGGTGCTCTGATGGGTGCCCATAGAACTGATGTTGAGCCACAAGAGAGAAGTATGCAGGCTTCAACTCAAAATCCCTCCGCTCAAATCTAGGAGGTCGAATCGCTGCCCTGTTGGCGTAATGTTCTTCAGGACGGTAGTAGTCTCCCAAAGTGCGTTGGTTAACTACTGCCCCCTGAGGTCCGCGATTCGCCTGAGCCAGATGCTCAATCTCTGCGCGCCGGCGCTCTAACTCAACCCTTTGACGATCTAGCTCAGCACGCTCTGCTGCAACTGTATCCATAACCTCAATGATGTTACCAGCTTCATCAATGGGGTCTCCCTGATTGTTGTATCGATTGCCATCTCGATCAACATTCTCCCCTTCAGCATTCCGAAAAACCACTACAGCTCGATTAACCATCTTAGCCAACTGAAACACAAAAACAAAAGAAAACGCGTAAAAACGAACAAAAATAACTTAGTCAGAATTCTAGAATCAAAATCCTATGGAAGATTTTGACTCCCCGGCAACGGCGCCAAAATTTGATATGCTCAAATTTACCCTGAGCTACTCTCTCAAATTAAGAGGTCGTCGTAGTAGGGGTCGAATCACTGGGAGTCAAATCAAACGATAGGAATATTGACTTCAAATTCGGCTAAGTAAAATAATGTAAAATAAATAACAAAATCTATTGGTAACAGGAAATATGGTTGATTTCAAATTCAATTAAACAAAGAGCTAGGCTTTTGGGTAATTCTCAGGATGAATCAGAATTGCAGGTTAAACAAAATCAGGATTTAATTAAGAACCGTTCTAGAACTTGGAACACTAATGTATAATTAACCAACTGTCGTTGCGAAAACTAACTATGTCTAAACCCTAGAAAACCAAATTTCTTTGCGAATTCAATCAATTTAAACAAGCATTAAATTCAAGTCCAATTTGTTCACAAAATCCCTAAACCAAATTTCTTTGCGAGTAAGTAATTTTGCTCACCTAAGATCTAGTTCTGGCTAATCAATTACACTTTCGTGTCAATCTATCAACCTAAGATATCCAAATTCAGGGTCGCGAATCCTAAACCAGAGTTAAAGCAATCTAGGTGAAGAACCTAACAGATAATCCTAACAAGTGAGTTTACCCTAACAATTCATCTTCATTCCATTCGAATCACCCTAAACCTAACAAGCAAACTACTCAGACATGGCAGCAAAGCAAATCATAGCTGAATAATACTGCATAAAGAAAGAGTAAAAGAAGAATTACAATAGGGTTCGAAGAATCTCAAAGTAATGAAGTAAACTTGTCTCCCTAAAAACCTTAAAAAATCTCTCTCTAAACTTTGTTAAGTAAAATCTGAGTTCTGATCTAAAAACCTAAAATAAACTATTTATAAAGGTAGAACTCGTGGTGGGCTTTTATGACGGTTTATTGGTAACTTATGGCCCGAAAAGGAACAATTTTCCTTCTTTAAAACGTATTAGGTCGGTCTCTGCGAGCACCTGTCGATCGATCGTCTATGTGTCTGTCGATCGACAGGCTGTAGTGTAGCTGTCGATCGATCGTCCTTCTTGTGGCTGTCGATCGACAGGCTGCTTCATATCAACTTCTTTTCTTGCAAAATCCGGCTCCAACCTTGTTTACGCTTCAAAATGCACCGTATTCACCATATAAGCTCCTCACGTGTAATAACCTGTTAAGACACTAAAAAGACTCGAAATACAATGAAAAGACTCGATAAAAGGACTTATATCATGGTCGAAAACCGGTAAAAACCATGATATATCAAGTGGTTGCTTAGACGGATTACTAGTTAGATAACCATTCGGATCGTATGATATTTTTTTCCTTTCCTAACGCCTTTGATTATAAAATTGAGACGCTATAAAGAATGAAGGACAAGAATGAAAGTCAAACTTGAAAAAATTTATTTGCAAGTTTACGGAGTGCATTTTTATCGAAGACATCTTCGTTGCAAGTGAATTATGAATCGTGTGGTGTTTCTCGTCGTAATATTTCATTCTTCCAATTATAAACATTTGTTTTTAAAATAAACAAATTACGTCTTCTTTATTAAAAATCCAACGAAAACAACTTTAAAATGTATATATACACTACAAGAAAACAGTTTATTAGTGACTAACTCAATTTTGTGATTGATTTTGGAATCACACAAATTTGTGATTTTTGTAAGACTGATGATAATTTGTGACCACAAAGTTCAAAGTTACAAGTCAGCACATTCGTGACTGAAGTTTGGAGTCATTCAGCAATCCTTAATATTAGGGACTAACGTATGACAATTTTCAGGTAGTCGTAAAACAGAACTAATTTGAGACTCCTTAGCGATTGTCCTTTTAGTAGCATTTGAGTCGCAAATCAGTTACAAAAGTGTGACCAATTTGTGATTCTTTTATGGTAATGGCAAAAATGATGTCGCCAACTAAAAATCAGATCGAACACGTTAGAAATTCACCCATCTAATATCTACCCACTTCACCTAGTTTCTTACCTAATTTTTTCATGGAGTCGTAAATGAGTAGCAAAAGATTCTCAAATCTGTGACTACTTATTAGGAGTCGCAAATCAGTGGCAAAATTTGCGAAACAAAAAAAAAACCATTTTGACAAATCGTTTAGAGTTTGAAACAAAAAAAAAATCATTAGAGAAAAAAAAACGTGAGGAAAAAAAGAGAGAGAGAAATGTGAATTTCAAACCGAGCGTGGAATGTGGATGTATAACCGGATTGATCAGCGCACAAATAATATATATCAACCGAGTTTATGGAAGGGGTCCATCAGTTCATAAATTTCGCAAGCAACCAAGACTTAACTATAAGCAGTGGAGGTAAGATGCTTTGCCCCTGTATTAAATGTAAAAATAATACTAGATTAAAGCCTCCTCGAACTGTGCCGAACCATTTGCACAGTCGAGGATTAATGCTCGGATATCATGTATGGTGTGAACATAGTGAAGATCAGTGGCGAACCCAAGTAGGGCTTTTGTAGGTCAGCTGACCTACGGAAAAGACTAAATACAATTATAATACATACAAAACAGGTAAGTTCCGGTGGCACAAATGGTTGAGATATGGTTGATGAACCACCATTGCTTGGGTTCGAATCCCTCTTCCTGCATAGGTGAAAATAATTCCTGGATTCGCCACTGGTGAAGATTACGATGTAATTAGGGTTGGATCTAGTAGCAATTACGAAAATGTAGATTTTAGTAGTGGTAATCATCAAAATAATTTTTATGGTGGAGATGTTTACACTGGGATTGTCAATGATGCGTTTCATGGTTCTACGTCATTTAATGATTATCATCATGATCATAGCTAAAGTAGAAATAATCATGTTTATGAAGAACTTACACATGAGGCGAAACAATTATACGGCTGCAAATACGCCATTATATGATGGTGTATGCAAATAAACTCCAATAGATGGTTCTATGTCCAAAGCGCTAAAAAACTTCATTTCGGGCTTTCCAAGTATAGTAAATACTCCATCCGTTCCTTAAAGATAAATGTTTTATGCACACTTATTAAGATAATGCATTGATTTCTACGAAATACAGTTTTCAATAAAGTTTAACCAATAGTGTTTCAGTATTTGTCTTGAAATTTGTAAAAGTGCATAGAAAACAGTAGAAACTTTATTTTTTTAGAACAATTTTTTTTTGTACAGTTTTTATCTTTTAGGAACATAGGGAGTAATAAAGAGATACTCGCCATAACAAGAAGTCCATATTAGTAAAGACTGAGGATATGCCAAAAAAAAACTCATGTGGTCATCGGGATTGTCGAGAAAACCTATGTAAAAATTGTTTGGTAGGCATTCAGAAAAAGCATGGTTGACTGCTCGTTCAGTTTGCAATGTATATGTATCCAGACCCGGCCATGAATATAATAGGCCCCAAACATAAAATTTTCTTTTGATCCATTAACTAGCTCTTTAAAAAAATTGGCCCACTAACTAGTCATTAAAAAAAATATGAAAAAATTGGCTGGGTGGGTAGTTTTGAAAACTATAATTAGAGAAGTAGGCACTTTACTGTTTATAATTTGGGGTTTAGACACTTTCTGTGGAGCCCAATTTTTTCTTAACAAACACTCCTTACTTTGTGTAAATATTCACAAAAATGCTACTCATAATCTTTTTCAGATCTTCTTCTCCTATAACAGTAACAAACAAAATCAATTGAGAAAAAAAAACAACGATGGATGGTTGTGATGCTCCTTCAATCAGTCTCATAATCTAAAAACATAGAATTAGCAACAGTCGACGAAAAACAAAACGCCGTTGACATAATCTATGGTCATCGGAGACGAATCGATGAAGAGTTCGTCGAAAGCTTACTCAACCTCACCGCCATAGTGATTCGTCTTGACCTCCAAGACGGTAACATCGTCCACTTCGTATTTTAATCTTTGGGTTTTCTTGGTGTGTGAATTTTTGGGGTTTTAAGATCCGAATATGTCGATTTGGAATCTAAAAAATTGATTATTATTGTTATCAACATAAAAACCCAATTGATTGTTATTGGTTATAAGATTTTTAAACTTTTGGTTTTTTTGATTTTTGTAGTTTCAGTAAGCATGTACAAAGAAATGCAACAATACACTTTGGTGTTCATTAATGAAGTTTGAAATGAAATTTGTTCCATTAATTTGTCCGTTTTAGTGAAGAAGAAGCAATGACGAAGAAAAATAAACAGAAGAAGAGAAACCCAAAAATTAGAATGTTACAACAAAGCATTATTAATGTGTGAAAGAAGCATAATTCGAATATGAGATATTGATTTGAATATAAACCAAGGATGAGACTCGTTATTTCTCGTAATTATTACTTTTGTAGTTTTGTTAGATTAATAAAATTTAGGAAGTTAAATTAAGGAACATTTTTTGGAAATTATGATTGTGTTATATTAGAAAATTATGTTAGATTAAAAATTTATATATCTCGACAAAAAAGAAATTTATAGATTTTTGTTAATGCTAATTTTTGAAAATTATTTAATTTTTAACGATATATCGAATGATATATAGAGGTGTACCAGAAGGCTTATATGATGGAAAACCGAACGGCATAAACGGTGGTATATCGGAGTGTGTATATGGTAGTGTACTGAACGGTGTACTGGAGCCGGTGTACCGGAAGGTGTAAACGGTAGTGTACTAGACAGTGTGTCGGGTGGTATACCGAATAATATACACGACGGTGTACCGGAAGGTGGAGACGGTGGTATACTGGATAATGTAGACGACGACGTACTGAAAGTTGTAGACGGTGGTGTACTGGATAATGTAGACGACGGTTTACTGAAAGTTGTAGACGGTGGTGTCCAGCCGGTGTACCAGAATGTGAAGACGGTGGTATATCGGATGATATACACGATGGTGTATCGAAAGTTGTAGACGGTGGTGTACCAGTCAGTGTACTGGAAGGTATAGACGGTGGTGTACCAGCCGGTGTACTAGAAGGTATAGACGGTGGTGTACCAGCCGGTGTATCGGAAGGTGTAGACGGTGGTGTACTAGCCGGTGTACCGGAAGGTGTAGACGGTGGTGTACCAGCCGGTGTACCGGAAGTTGTAGATGGTGGTGTACCAGCCGGTGTACCGGAAGGTGTAGACGGTGGTGTACCAGCCGGTGTACCGGAAGGTGTAGACGGTGGTGTACCAGCCGGTGTATCGGAAGATGTAGACGGTGGTGTACCAGCCGGTGTACCGGAAGGTGTAGACGGTAGTGTACTAACCGGTGTACCGGTGCACGGTGATGTACTAGTCAGTGTACCGAAAGTTGTCAACGGTAGTGTACCAGCCGATGGCTGGCGTACTAGCCGGTGTACACGGTGATGTACCAACCAATGTATCGGACAATATACCGGATAATGTTCATGGTGTTATACCAAAAGATGTCCACCGTGGTGTACCAGTCGGTGTACACGGTGACATACTTGCCGGTGTACACGGTGACGTACCCGCCGGTGTACACGGTACCCGCCGGTGTACCAGACAATATATCGGTTGGTGTACCGGTACACCGCATATCCACCGCGAGCATGTACACCTTGACCATCTCAACATCAGATACCCTTTTTTGTCTTTTCACACATTTCCCTCTATTAGTGTAACAGTGCAAAAATGCATAGTTTTCAAATTATGAACAGTAAATGGCCCAACTATCCTAATAACTTTCTAAAAACTGCCCATATAACTTAATTATCCCAAAAAAATTAATATCTTCCTTGATAGACTTCAACCCACAACCTGCAACTCTCAAAGAATGAAGCTAACCAGCAGAGATACGAACAACTTCAACATAATAATTGGCGCCTAAAATTAATAAACTCTTCGTTGGTCCAAGCACAAGCTTCCTAAGGATCAGCACTGTGTGTATCGCCTCTCTAATAAAGATTTATAAATTTCATTTTTGGGGAAGATTTAGGATATATATATATATATATATATTAGTTATTAAATTTATGATCACAGATAATTTTAATTATTTAACTCTGATTATTACATCCCAAATTTAACTATCTAATAACTTTGTAATATCGTCAACACGATCTAATCGTTTGAACTTTTATAAAAGTAGCATTTGTAACTCTCTATCATTTTGCATTTGTAACATTTTTTTCTAACGATTATAGGATTACGTTTAGAATTAAGGATTTGACGAATAAATAAAAGTCAACCAGCCACTCACCAATCAAATCGCAATACAACTTTTGGAGATAACATATAGTATGATATATGTTTAGTTGGTAACGATAGAATTTGTATCGTTTATTATCCAAATTAACTCTATATTGTATGAAGACATGTAATTGATGAACACGGTGCATAAAAAGGTTACAATCTGAAATATATCAGTTTAGGAAAAATGTTAGTCTAATAATTCCATCCCTACCTTATAGCATCATCATCCATGCAAAAATTAATAACCATTATAATGAGAATCTACTGAGAATCAATGTATATCTTTGAAAAATAAGAAAATAAATCGACACTAACCAAAAATGGTTGCAAATAAATACTTTAACGTAACGGATATATAATTACTTAAGACATCTTCTAGAGCACGCTACAATAGTCCCTTTCCTTCTCTCCTTCTTCCACTATATATATCCACTCTGATATGTCCCCATAACGAATCTTGAGACTAAACAAACACAGTCATGGAGAGAGACGATGTAGGCATGATTTCAAAGAAACGGCGGATAGATTATTTGGTAACCGGAGATATCCCAAATCTTGAAGGCGAGGGCTCTTCTAAAGTCGTCGAAACTCAATCTTCCAAGGCAACATTTGTGGACGATGATGTCGTCTATAGATTGTACTTCAAGGGTATGGTGAGTAACGAGATTGTGGCGACGCAAGGTGGCAAAATGACGGTGATGGCTGGATTCGGGGTGGCGATTTGTGATCAGACGGATAAGTTGTTGTTTGAGTTGAAGGAACCGGTGAGCGACTCTGGGATTGACTGTAAATGAGTCGATATTAAGGCTCTGATTCGTGGGTTAAGTGAATCATTCGCTTTAGGGATCAGAAACGTCGTCATTTATATTGATGACTATCAGATTTACCAAAACGTAGGCTTTTCTCTACTCTTGTTTATTGCTTTTTCTAGTTTAGGGTTTAGTTAGGGTTTAGGGTTACTTTCATTTGATAGTTTATGAACTAATTGGTGGCTTGAATTTTAGTGAGTAGTAATAGCTTTTTTTATACTCCTGCCATTTCAATATATAAGTTGTTTTCGGAAGTTTTTGTTTGTTTTAAAATATATACTCTCTCTGTTCCTAAAAGATAAAAACTTTACAAAAAAATTTTGTTCCAAAAAGATAGAGTTTTTACTGTTTTCTATGCATTTTTACAAACTTCAAGACAAATACTGAAACACTATTGGTTAAACTTTATTGAAAACTGTATTTCGTAGAAATCAATGTGTTATCTTAATAAGTGTGCATAACCTTAAACATCTATCTTTAAAGAACGGAGGGAGTAAGTTGTTTTGACAATCTTATGTACATTTTAATTTTATTGAATATTTTGTGGCTATTAATATTATGTTATCTCTTTCATGATTGGTCAAATTATTTATTATATATACTAAATAATACGTTTTAAAAGAAAATAATTTCTTAATATTTACGTTTTTACCTATTGTGAAGATTTGGTATACGTTTTTTTGTTTATTAATGTGGAACCTCAACGAGTAGCAAAAACAGTATTTTCTAACGACGATGACTTGGATGGTGGTGTTCTCATAACGAAATTGAATCTGCTTTTGTCAAGGCAGATAACTACTCGTAGATGTAACCCTAAGGAGAAAGGAGTTATCCAAGAACTTATGGGAGAAATCCGAAGCTTTAGACAAAAATTTGCCTCTAGCGAAGCTATTATGGTTGCCCGAAACGATAATAAGTTTGCTTTTAAACTTGCAAGAGAGGCAATAGTTTCTCAAACCACCAACGTCGATGAGAAGGCAACAGAGGGAGAAATCTGTGTTATTTGTCTTGAAAAACCCGATGCAGAGCGCATGTTCTGTATCGAGAAATGCCTTCACCGTTATTGAAGTGAAGCTTCTTAGCGGATATGTACCCACATGCCTTGATTACGGATGCAACATAGAACTCACTCTTGAAAGTTGTAGCAAGGTTTTGACACGGAAGCTGATTGAGCTGTGGAAACACAAGGTGAAAGAAGACTCCATTCCCGCTACAGAGAGAATCTACTGCCCGTATCCAAACTGCTCAACGTTGATGTCGAAAGCTGATCTTCCCGTCGCAGCTGAAGCTGATCAAGCCAATGTTCGAGCATGTGTGAAATGCAGTGGACTCTTCTGTATCGATTGCAAAGTACCATCGCATCGTGATTTGTCGGGTGCTGAGTACAAGAAACTTCGCCCTGAGCCTCTAGTTGATGACTCGAAGCTAAAGTTTCTGGCAAAGGACAAAAACTGGCGCCAATGTGTCAAGTGTAGACACATGATTGAGCTTTCTCAAGGCTGCAACCAAATGACTTGCAGGTACATATATACATATTTAAATCAAAAATAGTTAAGCTAATATAAGGAGAAATGTTTATATACTGAGCTAACTCACAACTAAGGTAATTGTCGTTGTTTGTTGTTGTAGATGTGGGTATGAGTTTTGCTACAAATGTGGAGTGGAATGGAGGAAGGGTCGAAATACATGTCCTAGTTGCTCACGTACTGACCATGGTGATGTTTTTGATGGTGGTGATGATGATGAAAATGATAATCCTTGGGCTTACGGTTGTGGTTGTGATTATTGTTGTATACCTGATTCTCCTCTCCATGCTAGAGTGTTGGGGTCAGATCTCACTCCGGTAAAATGACTAAGTACCAGAGATAGGCGCGCAGTTATCTGGACCAGCTCTGTCTCAGAAACCAGCTCTGTCTCTGGGACCGGCTCTCCAGAATAACTAGGACTAGGACCTCGGCATCTTTCCAGGACGACGTCTGTAGTAGTCATTTAGACTCCGAGAGACCGTTGCGACCATTTCACTTCAAGACAGGGAATGGGCCGAGCGTCGGGCCCATATTGGAGAAAACGAGTCGGAAGCCCACGAGTAACAAGTCGCGCCGACCTCTACTGTAAGACTGGGCCTGGAAGGCGAGCTCTCGGATTTGGGCCCATGACGAGGACGAGGTCAAAACCTAAAGACGGCGCCGACTATGCTGGCGAGAATCCCGAAGATTGAGGGATTCGAGGTTATCTCTTTGGACGTAGACTTAGACCGACTTAGACTTGTATAAATAGACCTAGGATACCTCCAAAAAGGGGATCCGCAATTTTACATAGAAACGATTGCAAAAGCTTAATAACAAACTCTCTTGAGATCTTCGCTCAGTGTTTCTCATCTCTGAGCTTTCAGACCTAGACCATTGACTATTTCAACTGTGCAGGTTTCCACCACCACAATTTGGCGCTAGAAGGAGGGGGCTTGAAAGCTTCTTACTCCGAAGAACCACCGCGAAAAGATCCAGAATATGATGACTGACGAACGACGTATCGCTGATCCGAAGGACACCGCGCCGAGAGATCTGGAAGAGGGCGAGATCCAGGCTGAAGGAGGTACCAACGAGGACCAGGCCGCTCGTGACGATCCGCCACCAGCAGGAACAACTTGCGCCGATCTCCCTGGCGAGAAGTCGAAGGAAACCCCGAGAGCGAGCTCCCTTCTCCCTGAGTTGCTGCAGAAGATGAGCGCGACACTGGACGCATTGCTGGAGAGCGCCGAGCGGCAAAACAGAGCCAACGGGACAATAACCGACGAGCTCAGATCCATAGGAGCAGACGTCCGCGCACGACCCCTCGAGCCAAGTCTGTTCAGAAAACCGGCGGCACAGATCGATCCAGTGGCGCTTAACTTCACCACACCGATAGGATCGTCGAGCCGACCTCGGCAACAGAATCCATCAACCGCTGCAAACGATGAACGATCCGCTCTTTTAGCCTAGGCACGACGAGAAAAAGCGAAAGTCGGCGACGAGCCGATAGACCTCGACAACGACGACGATGACCTGGCTAGAAGAGTCGTCCCTGAAACAATCTTTGCTGAGACAGCGAGAGATCGGCAGGGAATGGGCAAAGCAAGGAACGATGATCCTCAACACATAGCTTCGCAGCAATTCTCCACCGTCAGAGACGATGGCCCCGTGAGGAGAGTCACACGCAACACTGATCTCCCAGATGAAGAAGTGGCACGGCGAACCACTACGAGGCAAAAGCATGCCGACCCACAAAGGACGACCCAACGACGTTCCTCCGCTTTCAACGATGAGACCGGTCGTGGATATGCCAGACATGTTTCGGAAGAAGAGGAAAACGTTGAGTGGGTAAAACAGGCAGAGGATGCTGAAGCGAAACAAGCTGCGTTTCAAGCCCAGCATGACCAGATGGCCGAATTTCGAGCTTCGTTAAGCAAGACTACTGCCGAGTTGAAGACTATTCGTTCGCAGATGCATCGTGCCACTAGAAAGGCAACAGAACTCGATCTGATATTGGAGCAAGCCCAGCACACTCCTTTCTCGGCACGCATCACCAAAGCTCGAGTATCGGACCCAGGCAAGATTAGGGTGCCAACCAGCTGATCACCTCAACGAATTAAGTGTGGCTATGACAAGATCGAATTTCAAAGAGAAAGAGATGGACGTCGGAAAGTGCTTGCTTTTCGTAGAAAACCTCAAAGGACCAACTCTCAAATGGTTTAAAGGGCTCGAAAGTAATTCCATCGATACGTTTAAACAGTTGACAGAGGCCTTCATCAAACACTACTCCATCTTCATTGAGACTCAAACGTCAGGCGCTGATTTATGGTCCATGAACCAAGGACCAACCGAATCCCTCAAAACTTTCATCGAACGTTTCAAGCTCGTACTATCACAAGTGAAAGGGATAGAGGACTCGGATGCACTCCGAGCGCTGAAAAGAGCCATATGGCACGAATCTGATTTCTGGAAGGAGATGTCTCTCAACGAGCCTTCAACTATCCAAGATGCCATACATCGAGCAACGAATTACGCCAAAAGCGAAGAAGAAGCAAAGAAACTTGCAAAGAAGTACGGGAAGTCAAAACAGAAGAATGACAACGACCTCCAGCCGAGTCAGTCGCAAAAAACCAACGGTAGAGGCTATGTCCAGCACGAGGGTGGCTCAAAAGGAGCCCACAATTACCAAGTGGACTCACCCGGCGTTGGCCGAGGTAGAGGCCGCGGTCGTGGCCGAGGAAGAGGTTTTCCTAATGAGTGGACCGGAAACTCAACCTACGACGGGTCGCTATACTGCGACATTCATCGCACCCATGGGCACTCGACAGTAAACTGCCGATCCCTCGGCTCGGCCCTCGCCCAGAGACTGCTGGACGGCAAGCTTAAGGAAGATCTCAAGCTCGAAGATTTTGAAGTCAAAACAGATCAGGCGCCCGCGTCTGAGCCTGCACCCACCGAGGAGGAACCACCCAAACGCGGTAGACAAAACGAGAACAATACTCAAGGTGGCCCAAAAAGGAAATTATTCGTGATAATGGGAGGATCCCACTACTGCTCAGATACGATTTTCTCGATTAAAGCATTTCAACGCCGAGCTGAAGCTAGCGTCAACTGGTCTGCCCCGTCTAGTTTCCCTAACGACACAATCACTTTTGAAGAAAGAGAAACGATCGGAATCGACAAACCACATGACGATCCACTTGTCATCGAGATCGCTATTAGCAACATCGACGTGTCCCGGGTCTTGATTGACACGGGAAGCACCGTCGACGTAATTTTCAAAGACACGCTGAGGCGAATGGATATCAGCTTTGACGAAATCAAAGAACAACCAAAACCCCTAACCGGTTTCTCAGGAGAGACCATGATGACTCTCGGAGTAATCAGGTTGCCCGTAGAAGCTGGAGGAATCGTCAAAGTAGTCGAATTTTCAGTAGCGGACCACCCAACGATATACAACGTCATCCTAGGAACTCCATGGCTTAACGCGATGCGCGCCGTAGCATCCACTTACCACTTATGCGTCAAGTTTCCAACAAAGCAAGGCATCAAGACGATCTACGGAAGTCAAAAGGAGTCTCGCGTATGCACCCTTACCGAACACAAAATTTGGAATCCCGTTACTGACCCGGTCTCGAAAGCTGAACGAAAAAAGATAAAGAAAAACAGAGACCCCGTCAAAGAGATTTCCGAGAAGTTGTAGCAATTACAGATCGAGGAGGACCGCGAGTTGAGAGCGGTACCTACCTGCGAACCAGTTGTATCGGTTTGCATCGACGACGAGAACCCAGAACGATGCGTCGAGATCGGCGCTAATTTGAACATTACAATTAAGAAGAGACTAGTCACGTTTCTGAAGCAGAACATAGGCACCTTCGCTTGGGCAGCCGACGACATGCCCGGTATCGATATCAACGTGGCTTGCCACGAATTGAATGTCAATCCGTCATTCAAACCAATTAAGCAGAAACGAAGGAAACTAGGACCTGAAAGAGCAAAGGCAGTTAACGACGAAGTCGAGAGACTCTTGAAAGTGGGATCAATAATGGAAGTCAAATACCCCGATTGGCTGGCAAATCCAGTCGTGGTCAAGAAGAAAAACGGCAAGTGGCGGACTTGCGTAGATTTCACAGATCTAAACAAGGCATGCCCCAAAGATAGCTTCCCCCTCCCACACATCGACCGGCTCATCGAAGCAACAGCAGGCAATAAACTCCTGTCATTCATGGATGCGTTTTCTGGCTACAACCAGATTCTAATGAACCCAGCCGACCGCGAGAAGACGGCGTTCATAACGGATCGCGGCATATACTGTTACAATGTCATGCCTTTTGGCTTAAAAAATGCTGGAGCCACTTATCAACGCCTAGTCAACAAGATGTTTGTTGACCAGCTCGGCAAAACCATGGAGGTTTATATCGACGATATGCTGGTGAAATCAATAGACGAGGAAGACCACGTAGTCTACCTAGAAGACTGTTTCAAGTGCCTGAACAAACACAATATGAAGTTGAATCCAACCAAGTGCAGATTCGGAGTAACCACCGGTGAGTTCCTCGGATACCTGGTCACCCATCGCGGCATCGAGGCAAATCCAAAACAGATCGACGCACTCATCCAGATGTCTTCGCCGAAATCCAAGCGAGAAGTCCAACGACTCACTGGGCGAGTAGCCGCACTTAACAGATTCATCTCAAGGTCCACTGATAAATGCCTTCCGTTCTACGACACGCTACGAAAGAATAAGAATTTTGAGTGGACAGAAAAATGCGAAGACGCCTTCCAACAATTAAAAAAGTACCTGGCCAGCCCTCCAGTGCTAGCAAAGACAGTCCATGGCGAACCTCTGTTCTTATACATAGCAGTCTCCGAAACGGCTGTCAGCGGAGTCCTGGTCCGAGAGGAAAGAGGCGAGCAGAAGCCCATCTTCTATATCAGCAAGTCACTGACAGACGCTGAGACTAGATACCCAGTAATGGAGAAGCTGGCACTATCCGTCCTCACAGCCGCGAGAAAGCTGAGACCCTACTTTCAATCACATCCGATAGTAGTCCTTAGCACTTTCCCGCTGCGGTCGGTTTTGCACAGTCCCAGTCAATCAGGACGACTGGCAAAGTGGGCGATAGAGCTGAGCGAATACGACATTGACTATCGAGGCCGCACTAGCGCAAAGTCACAAGTCCTGGCAGACTTCCTTATAGAACTGCCAGACGAAATCAAAGAAGTTGAAGTTCCAAGCCTCCCTTGGCTGCTTCACGTAGATGGCGCATCATCAAAAAGCGGTTCAGGCGTAGGGATACGATTAACTTCACCAACAAAAGAAGTACTCGAGCAATCTTTCCGCCTGGGATTCGACGCCTCGAACAATGAGGCAGAGTATGAAGCGCTCTTAGCAGGATTAAGACTCGCCAAAGGACTAGAAATCACGAAAGTTTCAGTGTTTTGCGACTCTCAACTAGTCGTAAACCAATTCAACGGAGAATACGCCACCAAAGATGAACGAATGGAGGCTTATCTTCAAGTCGCCAAGGAACTAGCAGCGCAGTTTGAGGAGTTCACGGTAACACGTATTCCTAGAGAAGAGAATACAGACGCCAACGCTCTAGCAGTCGTCGCATCTAAAACAGACGAAGATGTTCGCCGAGTCATCCCCGTCGAGTTTATCAAGAAACCAAGCTTTCGCTTGCGCAAATTGGTAAATGTGGTAACCCGCTCCCAAGCAGCTAAGCGTAAAGCACAAGGAGACTTGACAGAACCAATTCACCTCGAACCCGCTAAGGCGGCCCGTCCAACGAAGAAAGCTCGTGGCACTTAAGCAGAGGCGAGCAATCCCGAACCAGCCGAGCCAGCTTGCTCTCCTCCGATCGTGACGACTCCTCCCAAGACAGCTCACCCTGGAAATCTCTCACCAGAGACGGCTCGGCCTGAACTTAACAGGACGACTAGCACCGGAACCGATATACCATCTCCTCCCAAAGCTCCGGAGTCAACCGACCAAGGCCAGAACGCAACGTCAAATCCTGAATCGACCTCACCAACAGACGTAACTTTACCTAGGGAGATTTTACTAAACCCACTCTGAAACGGCTACAACAGCCCCCTCCAAGCCAGATGGTCCACTACCTACGGAGACGAGTACATCAGATCCTGCCCTATCAGAGACAGTCCATCTTGAGGTTGAGGAAACAGCACGTATTCCACCTTTACTGACACGCCCATCCACGCCTGCCACAACGACCACTACTCAACTAACAGAAGCGGACGGCCAGCCCGCTCAGAGCGATAAAGAAATTCTAACTATGGGAGAGGCAGACGAAAAAGAATATGGTTGCGACACACCATGGATGGACCAAATTCGTGGATACATAGCCGATGGCGAGTTACCAAAGGACAAGTGGGCAGCTCGCAAACTACGAGCACAAGCAGCTCGTTACGTTTTACTCGACGGCAATGTCTACAAATGGCGATTTTCTGGGCCTTTGCTCGCTTGCGTTGAAGAAAAAAAGGCTAGGCAAGTAATGGAGGAAATCCACAGCGGATCTTGCGGCAACCACTCTGGAGGACGAGCACTAGCCATCCGAATCAAACGCCATGGTTACTTTTGGCCCACTATGATCCAAGATTGAGAGAAGTTCTCCTCACACTGCGAGAAATGCCAGCGACACGCCCCAATGATTCATCAGCCCACGGAGCTGCTCTCATCTATTACTTCGCCTTACCCGTTTATGCGCTGGGCCATGGACATCGTCAAACCTCTCCATCCTTCGCGACAGAAGCGTTATCTCTTGGTGCTGACAAATTACTTCTCCAAGTGGGTCGAGGCAGAGTCATACTCTAGCATCAAAGATAAACAGGTGGAGAAGTTCATCTGGAAGAACATCATTTGCCGGCACGGCGTGCCTTATGAAATCGTCACTGACAACGGCTCGCAGTTCATCTCCGCCAAGTTCGACCTTTTCTGCGATTAGTGGAAGATCCGCCTGAGCAAATCTACGCCGCGATGTCCTCAAGGAAACGGATAAGCCGAATCCACTAATAAGGCTCTTATTGCAGGACTCAAAAAGCGTTTGGACGAAAAGAAGGGACGCTGGGCAGATGAACTCGAAGGCGTCCTATGGTCCTATCGAACGACTCCAAGGCGAGCTACAGGCGAAACCCCTTTCGCCCTCGTCTACGGAACAGAATGTGTCATCCCACCAGAGGTACACATTCCGGGAGTCCGACGTAGGCTTCTCCCCGAACAAGAAGGACTCAATCACCTGCTGCTCCTAGATGAGCTGGACCTAGTCAACGAACGGCATGACCGAGCACTACTTAACATCACTCGCTACCAGTTGGCTGCGTCCAAGTACTACAAATCCAAGGTCCGCACCCGGCGATTCTACGAAGGAGACATGGTCTTACGCGAAGTCTTCCAAAACACAGCAGAGCGGAACGCCGGTAAACTTGGAGCACATTGGGAAGGACCATACGTCGTCACTAAGGTCGTCCGCCCGGGCGTATATGAACTCGCAAACATGGAAGGAAAAGCTATCCCACGATCGTGGAATGCACGACACCTCAAGAAGTACTACCACTAAACTTCGTCCCGCTACCTCAAAAATCATCATCACACCCAATCATCCATACATCAAACAACTTACCATGAACTACGGGTGACTTGATCCCTGCAAAGGGTACGTAGGCAGCCCATTTTCGAATGGGTTCAGTTGCCCCCCTCCCAAAAAGGGGGGGGGGGGGGAGTGGGGTACGTATACTCATATACTCCCACCTCTCTTTGTAGCAAACCTTTATGAGAATAAAACATCTGCTACAAAGACTTATCAAAACAACTATCTCTATTACATCCGTTACGGATAACTCAAGGTCTAACTTAAAAACGACCATCTCAAACTGCCGCTGCTGGCCACAGCGACGACTTCTCACAAAAACTCTGCAGAATAAATACGACAACATCCACCATCGGATAAAGCGCGCTATATAAATAAAATTGGTTCATTATAGGAGCAGGTGCGTTTAGAGAGAAGCGCACATGTAACCGAAGTGACCAGTCCAAAACCCAACAACATCGTTGGTCAAAAACGACGATCGTCACAGGAGCGGTCATGATCGAAAGAGCAAACATGATCGTAAACCAAGTCGTTCGTTCAGGAGACCCAGTTATACTTACACTGGTAACAACCACGATATAAAGGAATGTATGTTCCGTTGGTCAAACATCTACAACATGGTACGGTTCGTCGTTACGTTGATCTTCGTAAAAAGACTAAGCAAAAATGTTGAAAAGAAGATCATCGATAAGCTAAAAACCGCATTCATTATCATCTTGCAAAAATACAAGGTAAAATCATCCATGGATAAAACCCGTCCAGACGGTAAAACATCAAATCCAGAAAACCTAAAGCCGAAAAACATAAGGCAGCCTCCTAGGCGCAAAATCAAAGTCAATATCTAAAAATATAAGCAATAAAAGCGCTAACAGATGCGCAAAACACGACTAAGGAACGGTCTCCTCGTCAACTCGCCGCGTGACAGGCGCCCCCTCGGCCTCCATCTCTCCAAAGACGTCGTCAAGCCTCGGATCCTCGGTAAGCGCGTCGATCCCCGGCCCCTGGAAATCCTCGTCCGTCCTCATCTCCTCAGGCGCCCCAACAGCGCCAGCGCCCTCGGCGACATCGTCTTTCCTGCTCTTGGTCACCTCGGCCCCGACTCCGCCGATCAGGGAGAACTTCCCATCTACACCAACTACGGCGGCCTTGCAAGAGCTGGTGCCTCCAAGAAGGGACCCCGAAGGATCGGCTACACCGATACTCGCAGTGTACGTCTCGAGTGTTCGGTCCTGAACGGCCGCGATGGGCGCCTTAGCCTACAAGAAAAAGAGAGAAAGAAGTTTGACTGTGAAAAGGAGAAATAACTACATCTACCCGAGAGAGTAACTACGTTTATTAAGGGAAGACCACTAACCCGCGGATCAAGAACGTGCAAAAGTCCGTGAAGGTTCTTCATCAACCGCTCAAAACGCTCCTCGTCCCCGGCGTGCTCCGCTACGTCGGCGGTAAGAAAAGTAAGCTCGTCCTCTAGTCTGGGGGGCTCCTGACCGTCAATAAGTCCCAGCAACAATCTGGGAAAGTCGAGGTTGGCTACTCTCTGCACCTGGTAGACCATGTTGCCCCGCGGGTCGCCCTGGAGCTCATCAAACTTATTCCTGGCACGAGTGAACTTTCTCTGGAGACTCTGGATGTGCTCGTCCGCCTGTCTCAGCTTCTCCGTAACTGCGACAAGCTCACCACCACGCTTCGTCAAGATCGCGGCCGAACATTGCTCTCTCTCCTCCGCAGCGGCAAGAGCCGTCACTGACCTCTCCGCCTCGGTGAGTAGGGCCTTCGCAGACTTCTTCGCCGCGGCCCTAAGCTGAACTATCTCTCTGGATTTGCCATCAAGCTCGGCATTCTTCTTGTATATTGATGCCCAGGCCGCAGTACGCTCAGCTAGAAAGCCCGCAGCCGCGGAACGCGCGGTCTCAGTACGACGCGTCTCGTCCTCCAGCTTCTCGTTCAAGTCTTCGATCTTGGCCTCAAGTTCGTGTCCCACCTTGTTCACAAGGGCTAGAAACTGCCGAAAGAAAAAAAATATATATAATAAGAGACAGAAAAGTGTCAAAAGTAAGAAAAAACACTAAGTGTTAAAGGACGATAAGCATAAAGAAAGGATAACCTACGTTCCGTCCCTGGCGCATCATGTCTCCAGAGGACTTCGTGTTGATCGGAGCCACGTCGTCGTCATCAAAAACCAGAGTAGAGAAGAGGCTTCTAGCGGAAGCCTTGCTCTCAAAGACGCTACTGGAAACACGAAGGGGAGGCGAGGCGGATCTCGCCCGAGCCCTCTTCGGCTCTTGGTCCACGTCAATCACGCCGTCCCGGTCGTATGATCTCTTGCGGTCGTCGCCCAGATGACCCTTCCCTTTGGCCGCCTTCTTGGCATCGTAGTCGGAAGGAAGAGGAGCGGGCAAAGCAGGCAGAGCGGCTACAATCTCAGTCCTAGTCGAAGAAGGGAGACGTGATCCCTTAGCAGCAGTGGTGATCTTCCTGGTAGAAGTGTCGCGTGGCTCAGAAGGAGGCACAGTAGTCGGCTCAGCAGAAGCCGACGCAGTAGTCGGCCTGGCAGAAGCGGGCACGGTAGTCGGCCTGGCAGAAACTGGCGCACTAGTCGGCGTGACGGAAGGTGTAGCAGTAGTCGGCGTGACAGAAGGTGGTGCAGTAGTAGGCACGGCCGGAGCTGGCACAATAGTCGGTGCCGCAGAAGTGGTCGCAGTCGTCGGCGTCGGAGGCTTGCCACTCCCTGTAGTCCTACGCGCTAAACTCCTGAAAGATCGTGGACGCTCCATCTATGACTGAATGCCTCCTGAACGCTTTCTCGAAGAACCCCCAAGGAAAGCTCTCGCTTTCTCGACACGTCGCAGTGAGAAGTCTTTTTTCCAATTGCACCCTCGAACGCTGAGCAAATCCCAAACTGCCTTCCAATTGCTCGGAACCTTCGGTGCTGGGCCTGTCAATGCAAAAAAGACATAAACGAAAACAAGAGGTTAGAATCAATACAAAAAGACAAACGCATCACGAGCACAAAAAGTAAAACTAGCCGACTCCCAAAGATAGACAACGGGGCCGGCTACCCTTTGTAAGCTATTTCGATTGGATTAGGCCTAGTCCATCTCCCAAATTTTCTTCGCATATCGGCACGAAAAAGAAAAAATCCATCCATTGCCAATCTCTACTGCCAAATCCGTGGATAAGTCTAAGAATCTTTCGGTTTACAGCGAAGTATACAAGCTTGGAGAAGGGAGAGGACCGCCGAATATCCACGAAGCGCATCAGGTGATGAACACTTAAAGTTTTCCCGCACTCATAACTCCGAACGAGGGTTCCTACTAAGTGACGAATTCCTCGAGGGGTGATTTGCGAAATTGAAAGTCTATACTTTGCTAGAAGCCCGAGAATCACATACGGAATGGGAAACCACAGGAAACACGCCTCGAGAAAACTCTCGTACAAAGTAAAATACCCCTTTGGAGGATCGTCAGCTTGTTCGTGAGCCTCCGGAACAACCAGCTCTATTTCATCGGGGATGTTAAGTTTCTTTCTCAAAAGAGAAAGTGACCTTTCCGTTGATAAAGTGGATCCCGGTGGATCCGGAGGTCTGAACTTTCTAGCACGACGCTTTCCATGAGTCGAAGATTTTTGCTTTCGTAGAAACAAGGCTAAGTCAAATCTTTCAATTACCTCGTCCTCGTTCTGTTCTACCTTTACGTCTGGAGAATTACGAGTATCGGCGACTTGCTCATCGACGAGATATGGACCTTGTGCATTCACCGCATCGCTGACATCCGAGACGAGGGTTCGAGTCGCCTCTCTATCTTTACAAGGACGAAGCCAGGAGCTGGACTCCGCATCAGAACAGTTTATCTCAAAACTTGGTCCTAGGCTTTCTAAACTGGTTGTTCTTAGTTTCGAAGTGGATTCTAGGAGTTTCTCGAAAGATGACGTCAGGCTAAGCATGATAACGATTCAAAGGTCTCTCCAAGTATCGAAAACGTCGTCCAAATTCGTCAATCCATCATCAATTATCACAATTGAACATCGTCGTACGAAGGGTATCACAGCAATCGAACTTAACGATTTCCCCAACAATTTCCACAAAGTCTTTGAACACCGTCAGTATCTTCTAGCCACGAAATTGTTTATACGCAAGCGCTAGTGCCCAATCTCATCGTGATCCAAACCGTCGGAGAAATAGGACTCGGCTTTACCGGGTTCCGTTTTTGGTGAGACCAACCCACACACAACAACAGTGTGGCTATGAAACAATGGTGACGGCGCGGATCGAGTTCGTGGTCGAAGCTAGGACCTGGTATATGAACCCTCCTGTGACAGGAACGCAGGACTAGTGTTGGCCGGAAACAATGGTGACGGTGTGGAGAAGTCGTCGACGGTGGACGGCTAACAACAGATCGAGAAAAAAAATCCTCCGGGAACGACGACCCTCCTCTACCAAACTAATAAAGGATCTCGGCTCAACTTGCGATGCAGCTCCTAGAGAACGCCGGCGAGATCTCGACTTGATAACGGAGCCACATGTAACGACGATACAGCAACAGTGAGACGGAGACGAGACTCTCAAAGCGGTCTGGTCAAGCACGCAGTGCTCGGAGACGGCGGAGGCGTTATCGTCTCTCAGCTCGTCGGAATAAGTCTCCGGGTCCAAACGCTTTAACAACGCCGAGAACTCCAATCCGGGGAACGACGAGGCTAGACGGCGCAAGACGAAGAAGAACCAGTGAGAGCCCGTCGGAAAAAGCGTAGAGGTGGTCGGAGAAGACAAGGGGGGAAGGTAACGGCTTAACAGACAAAAAAAAAAAAACAAAACCAAAAAAAAAAAAAATCTTTTTGTTTCCCAAAACCCTAGATCTAAAACAGAAAATTGAGAGAGAAGAGAGGCTACCTTTATTTTGGAGAAGTGAAGTTGTGGAGAAAAGAAAAGGAGAAAGAGTATTTATAGTGTTACTGTCAAAACCCTGGAGTGGCACGTTTCAGTAGCCAGCGGGAACAATTTCGATTTCTGAAATGAGTCAAGCGTTTGATTCCCAGCGGAAATTAACAATTCTAATTCCTAAAGCAAATTTATATTTCCAATTTTCAGCGTCTGGAAAACAGTATCTGTACTAAGTCCGGAAAGCAACTAAACAGAGACATAACGTCCAACTCAGCATTAACGAGAACATGTGAGAGTTGGGCAAGATAAAACAAGTTTTACGAGTTTTAACGAGAACAAGCTCCACAGACTTTACAGGACCAGTTCCTCTAAACTTTATAACACAAATTCAGAAACACAAGTCTATTGAAAATCCTTACTGGGCTGTACGTTAAACATGAACACGAAGGCTCAGTAACACCGGCAGGTCCTCGGAACAAGTTTTCACAATCTCGTCTCGTCAGACGCAGGTCAAGCAGTACATTTTCTTGAGAACCTCACTACAACTTCTACCTCGGCATCATCAGAACTGATACTACCGAGCTGGGGGGCTAACTGTTGGGGTCAGATCTCACTCCGGTAGAGATCGTCATGAAAATGACTAAGTACCAGAGATAGGCGCGCAATTATCTGGACCATCTCTGTCTCAGGGACCAGCTCTGTCTCTGGGACCGGTTCTCCAGAATAACTAGGACTAGGACCTCGGCATCTTTCCAGGACGACGTCTGTAGTAGTCATTTAGACTCCGAGAGACCGTTGCGACCAATTCACTTCAAGACAGGGAATGGGCCGAGCGTCAGGCCCATATTGGAGAAAACGAGTCGGAAGCCCACGAGTAACAAGTCGCGCCGACCTCTACTGTAAGACTGGGCCTGGAAGGCGAGCTCTCGGATTTGGGCCCATGACGAGGACGAGGTCAAAACCTAAAGACGGCGCCAACTATGCTGGCGAGAATCCCGAAGATTGAGGGATTCGAGGTTATCTCTTTGGACGTAGACTTAGGCCGACTTAGACTTGTATAAATAGACCTAGGATACCTCCAAAAAGGGGATCCGCAATTTTACATAGAAACGATTGCAAAAGCTTAATAACAAACTCTCTTGAGATCTTCGCTAAGTGTTTCTCATCTCAGAGCTTTCAGACCTAGACCATTGACTATTTCAACTGTGCAGGTTTCCACCACCACATGGAGCCTTCTTCGACATGGATCAATACTTTGATTATTGTTATGGTCTTTAGTTAGTCTCTGTGTTTGCATCAACTCAAAGGTTAATAGTTGTTTTTAATTCCATTTCTTTCTTGGGATTTTTCTTTGTTTAATTTGAAAGTTTGAAGGTGTTAAACTCTTTGCTTTTGGATTTTCTTCGTTATTAGTTTACTTTCATTATCATTATTGCTTTTCTGAAGAAAAAAAAAAGTATTAAGAAAATTTACAATTGTGGAAACTCCTTGACCCAATAGTCAAAAGTTTAAAGGCTTTTAAACCATGTATGGGGTTCGAGTCCCAAACAATATAGTTTCTTGCAGATTAATGGAGAAAAAACTTTTCGGAGGTTCCGTCATCCAGAGAGACCATGTTCATCATGGGAGATGTCGTACATGGAGAGCTGTATCATGAAGGCGTTTGTGAAAGCTGTTCACCCTAATCACATAGGCTATCTGATAAGCAACTGCTAAAAAAAAAAAAATTACAACTAAATATAGGCATATACAAAAAAGTATAACGAGCAATAATAAACGATAACTCTCTATCATCTCATAGTCACTTAGATTGGTCGATTCCAATCTTATATCAAACATTTATCAAGTATTTTTAATTCTCATCTTTTATTTTAATTTTTTGTACAACTTTTTGAAAGTAGTATAACTATATCGCCTATGAATGGGCTATTAACCATTATATGCATTCTTCCAAAACATATATTTATTATAGGCATTTTTCAAAGTTGGGGCACTTTTTAGCCATTGAAAGACAATGATATCCTTAAAGTCACGAACCCAACAACAAAAAAAGTAACTTAAATTTTTATGTTTAACCATGATTTTTTTCTCTCTTTGTTATTGTCGTTGCTTTCTCTTTAAAGTCTCACTATGAATCCTATCACTGCTCATTCCTTTCTCTTCTCATTGAACTCAAAAATAAGAATTTTTTTTAACTTTCTACTTGTTTCTTCGGTCTTCTCCTTCTCCTTCCTTCATAATTTATATATCACCGGCGGCGAACGAGATCCGATGAGCTCTCCGATTCATTGGCAAACGGACCAACCCTTCGACGAGATCTCCCATTCACCGGTGGCGTTCAGCGTGATCTTGGATTGTATGTATGATCCGACGAGTTCTTCGATTCACCAGCAAACGAACCAACCATTCGACGAGATATTTGATTCACCGGCAGTGAATAAACCTACGTCGAGATCTCCAATTAACCGGCGACGATATCAAATAAAATTTTAAAATTATTGATCAATGATCAATGATGTTTTAATGGCAGCTGTAAATTTGGAAGCTCTTAACTTGATCTGGAAATACTTTGCAACTTAAGGTGTGAAGCGCCGACCCCGATCACTTTGAGTCCTAGGTCTCGTGCCCTAACTTGATTAACAAGTAACAAATCTGCACACGTTAAAATGAGAAAAAGAGGGTGTGAGTAATTTAAATTATCCACTGAGGAAGTTAGTTACCCGCATGAACTCCAATACTCGAAAACAATAAACGGTCAAACACACTAAACCAGAAATACACCCTACAACACTCAACTTATTACTAGCATAAAATTCTTACTTAATACACACCTACGTTAAAATAGGAGTAGCAGAGCTTTCCCTAAGCTTTATAGCATCTGAGTAGCTCAAACAAGGTACTGGTTTGAGTTCAGCATACTGCAAAGTAAGTAAAACAGATCCTCAGGGGCTAAAACAATAAGGCACCATAAACAGAAATGAAGAACTTCTAATACATACCTTGAGTGCCATTCCGATAATAGCAAGAGGCACTACAAGAAAACACAGAATTTGTGACGCACGTTTGTGACGAAGTTTTCCGTCACAAATATTTGTGACGATTTCGCAACGACTTCGTAACGTATTTGTGACGCAAATTTTCACCGTCGCCAAACCGTCAGAAAATTACGACAGAAAAAGCTTGTCATATTAGCGTCACAAATTTTTGACTCTTTTGTAACCATATTGACAACGTCACACATTGATCACGGATTTGTGACGTTTTCGGTGCGTCGCTAACCAAAAAAAGTGGGTGAAAACGTATTTAATACGACGTTTCAAAAAGTGTCACATATGCGTCGGTAATCCGTCACAAAGTTGTGACTGATATTTTGGAGTCGCAAATCGGTCACAAAATTTATTGCCTATATTTTGGTGGCATTGCTCTAGACATTCAACCAACCAGTCTATGGTTCGAAAAATACCGGTGCTATTACAAAAACATGTGTTTTTCACTAAATGTTCCCATATTTGTGACGAATTTGTGACGACATGATTAACTCTGTGACGGATTTGTAACGGATTGGTTACTCTCTTTAATAGTATTCTAAAATCATTAGCATATTAAATATTAGTGGATGCATTTTCATTATGTAAACTACTAGAAATTACTATATACATTACAATTACCACTCATATCTTTGAAAATTTAGAATTTGTTAAATTTTGTATCAAACCCTAAATTTTAAACATAAAATGTATGTGATTACATTATAAACTATGAGAATGATTGATTTTTTTAAAAATCAACTTTAAAAGTTACATATAATTCTTTTTTTCTTAAACATGAAGATTGGAAATAGATGGAGTTTATTTGGTAAGATATATGTCAAACAATTTAGCCTCAAAATATTTAGGGTTTAGGGTTTGGAGTAGTGACTACTAAATTAGTCGCAAAGTGGTCACAGTTTTGTGACTCTTTAGTTACAAATTTGTGACGAATATGCAACTCCTAGTTTTATTTTGGAAAAATTGTGAACCTATTTCAAGTAGAACAATGTATATTTGGAAAGTACATTATTCAAAATTATCACTCACATTATATTTAACACTCAAATCTATAAAAATTCAATTTTTTTGAATTTTGAACCAAACCCTAAATTGTAAACATAAAGTCCATGAAATTATATAAATATTTAAGAATGATTTTTTTTACCAAAAATGAAGAAAAGAGTTAAATATAAATACATTTTTAAAATTTAAGTCCTAAACCAAAACCTCGAACCCCTAAACCACAAATCAATAATAGTATATTTTCGTTTTTCCTTTTATTACTTTATACTTGCCTAATTTTTGGGTTTGATGGTGCTAAAGATTATTAATAAAAATTTAAGTCAACTAATGTTACATTCTGAACTATTTAAGTAGACCGTAGTTTTCAACTAATTTGAGAATATACCCTTCATTATATACTTGCATAATTTTATCAAAACATCTTTTCTATAGTTGTCCAAATAATTTGATTTTTGTTTTACATGTGTGTGAAAAAAAAAATTATTAAAGATGTTGGAAACAATAGTTAACTATCGCATAATTTTTTATTAACAACTCTCAACGATTAATTTGAATAAGATTTAACCGTTTTGCACAAGTTTAAATTTTCTATTTATGTTTAAGTTTTAAAATTTAACTTATACTGAATTTCCATCAAAAATCCAAATTAACCTTGAACTATAATTTCTCATTAATAAATAGCACACATATATTTTATACCCCAAAAGACTTAGAATAGATCACTGGGATTGATGACATGGCAAACTCAGATGTAATCTTGTCCGTTCAAATCTTGGAGATCTCATAAAATCTTGTTCGTTCAATTTTTTCAGTTTTTTAATCTTCTTTATCGATGAAAAGAAGCAGATGAGATCTTGAATCTCTTACTCACAAAACCTAGAAACAAAAACGATACTAAGCAGATGAGATGTTGAATGAATCAAAGAGATTCATCACCACCATCCTCAGATTTTTCTTTCTCCTCTTCAATCTTCTTTGAAGATTCAGTCGATGGTTTAGTTGTGGAAGGAGGGTCGCTTCATTTTCCAGCGACCATTGCTACAAGATGAGAGAGCCGCCATCTTCTCCCATTGCGACAAGATCCGTCATATCCGTGAGGATATTCGCCGTCGAATTTCGATAACCAACTTTTGTTGATTTCGTTTTTCCTTAGATCTATTTGAAATGTTCACTCTTAGATCTGGGGATACGAAGAGACTAGTTCACAGGTTGTTTATGAAATCGGAGAAAGTGGCCGCTAAGTAGAATTCACAGACATGTACAAGTGAAGTAGGTGATGAATCTCATATCTCTCTCACGCTATTTTCAAAAGATTCTTTGCTTGGCTGAGTTAATGTTGTTAACTACACAAACTTTATAGCTTAGCAAAATCCATTTATTCGTATTGTCATCTTGTTTCTACATGTCTCTGTAATTTTTTGGCTAAATGTTTGTCTTAAGTAACATGGCTGACATGTTATTGGGTGGTCTCAGGTCACTCATTTCTCTCTACTCGAGCTTGGATTCTTTTCGTTTTGATATCCGTGTTTGATTTGTTTAGGTTAATTGAATGAACTAGAACTCTTTCCATGATTTCTGGTTTGCAGTTGTACATGCTTTTTGATTCATCTCGTGATTGATTATGCTTGCTCCTCTTGTTCTCACAATCTTAAAAATATCTCCGGGATCAAATATTGCGTTTTTGTAGAATGGTGTTTTTTCGAGGCGTATTATCCATTTCAAGGCTTCGGTCTAGAGTCGTGAGTATATTTGGACTTTGCCCTTTTGTTTTTTTTTCTACCATTTTGTTTGATTTGTATAGATTTGATGATCGGATCTTAATATTATGGGCATGTGCACCAATCTTCACTTAGTAACTCGGTAAGATGGCTCCAAATGCAAAGCTTTTCCGAATTGGTAATTTCAGATTTTTTATGTTCTTAAGTTTGAGATGAAAAAGATAGTAATTTTGGATGGTTGCGATTAAGAATAATGAGTGGAATACGTTGAATAAAAATGGGTGAAATAAAAACGATAGGAAAAACTGTTCCACTCATTTTCTCTACTATTTAGGAGAGAAATTATCATCAAAGTTTTTTGGTTTTTGGTTCTACTTACATCTAGTTCTCACCATTTTAAATTGATTCAATTACTGTTGCTTTTGGAGAACAACAAAGTAAATCATCTTTCTTATTGTATTGCAGGACATGGTGGAGCCAGAGCAGCTGAGTATGAGAAGCGTCATATTTTCAATAATCTTATTTCTCATATCAAGACGGTGAGCTGGTATGACTTCTCCTTGTTTATAATTTTGTTATCTTACTTTGTGTTTTCCAATTAACTGATTTGGCCTTAAACCATGTGTTAGGACTTGGGACACGCAGAGAGATCAGCTTCCTCCACATGATTTGTATCTCAGAGACAAAATTCGTCCCTTAAACCATGTGTTAGGACTAAGGACACGGTAAGACATCTCAGATGATTTGGTCTTTGGGAATGTGTGTGTGCGTTAGTGTAGGCGCAAAATGTGCAGAGGCAAGCAGAGCGAGCGGTTTCATTTTCAGTGTACAATGACGGATATTTGTATGCTTTTTGTGTATGATATTGGTATGTTTTTTGTACTTTTCTGCTTGTATAATACATTAACTTGTGGTTTATTAATGTTCTTACTACTGCTTTTAATGTTTTATAGTTTGTAGAAAGCAAAAGAATTTGATAATTACTAATAAAATCAGTTATTTAAGAACAATAATCAGGTACAGTATTTCCGTCACAAATTTGTGACTAATTTGTTACGGATTTATAACATTTTTGTAACGTAAATGAGAAAGGAGAACTCATATTCGTCATACATTCGTCACTATTTTGAGACTAGTTTGCTACTACTATTAGAGTCACAAATGTATGACTTTTAAAAGTAGTCGCAAATCAGTCGCTAAATTACGACCACTTCATAACGTTACAAATTCGTCACATATTTGTGACCACTTAAGGACGTTACAAATTCGTCACATATTTGCGACGCAAAAAACATGGTCATAAAATCGTCGCAAAAATGTGACGCCTTTGCGACGTCGTTAATTTGCGACGATACTTTTGCGACGATCTATTTCCGTCACATAATCATCACAAATCGGGTTTTTGCGACGGATTTGTGACTCTTTTGGGAGTAGCAAATGCTGTGTTTTCTTGTAGTGAGGAAATCCATATGTAAGCATTATAGCAGACCACTCAGAACCAGGAAGGATATTAAAATAAGCCCCAAAACCATTAGTTCCGGTTGCGTATTAGTTCTGGTTGCTCTCGATACTTACTATAGTTTTGGTTTTACTGAAGGAAGGCTACCAATAAGGTACCTTGGTTTGCCTTTGGTTCTTAGAAAGCTCAGAATTTCAGATTGTTCTGCCTTGCTTGACTCCATCAGGGCTAGGTTCAATCCCTTCTTTTTAACCTTTGGAAAGAACGTAATGCAAAACTGCATAATAACATCTCTCTTTCGGCAGAGACAATCTTTGCTAGAATTAACCGCACATCAAAGATATATTACTCGCTAGTCGAACCCCAAAAGGTTGCACTCTTCGAACCCCAAAAGGTTGCAATCTTTTCAAGATCGTAAGATGCTCTCTCCACAATTTTAGCTCCAATGGTTTTTTTATCTTGTAATCAAACTCATTGTTCCATTTTGGTAATAATATATTCACATATTATTAAAAAAAAAAAACCTACCTTAAAGTTTTACATACGAAGCAAATATATAATTTATGGTGGCTTAATGGGTAATGATTTATAGTGTAATGTAGACACAATTTTAATTATAGCCGGTCATTGTAAACGGTTTCAACGGTAAAAATATATAACTTTTGCCAAATTTTGATCATGATTTTGAATATAAGCAAATGCATGAGTTGTGTAATTTAATTCGAGTCCCTATATTTGTACTTTTGTAGACTTGCTCTCATTGGCCGTTCTCGGGTATGTTTCCTTCGAATGGTGTGACACTGCACTGACTTCAAGGATACAGTCGTGGAATACTTTCATTTTTTAGTCAATAATTTACATCATACTTTACATGCATAGTTAACAAATGTAAAAGGCTACTTTTAAGCGTTTCTTAATAATATGAGCAAATTAAAAGTTGGTAATTTTAACATTTTTGTAACGGTCTTGCAGTGTGTCATGAAGATAAAGATATCCGACGTGTACATGCATGTTTTTCCCATGAATTCTAATAAAACCCAAGGAAATCAAATCACAGACTGTCATTTGTTGTTTAGTACAATTGGTGTAATTAAAACTGCTTTAATAAGAAAAAAATCTAAATGGTAGGCCCACATAGTAATTAGGAATAGTAAACAAATGTTATAAGTTTCAGTTACTTTTTGAGAGGCATGCAAAAGTTTATTATCCTCGTTGGGATAAGTTTTACGTTATAAAGTAAAGCAAATATTTTAGCAAAAAAAAAAAAAGTAAAGCAAAGATACTTTTAAAAGCCAATAACTGAGAAAAAAAGTATTTTTTTTAACCAGCAACTGCTAATACTAACCACGTATACAATATACTGTACATGCATTTAAATATTAACAACTAGGGGATTTTCCACCCGTTGCACGGATTTATAGTTAATAAAAAAAATATGCAAAAATAAAGAAAAATATAAGTATAGGTTTAGAAAAAATAAAACAAAAATATTTATAAAAGTTAGTGAAATTGATAATTGCTTATGAAATTGAATAATCATATTTTTGGTTTACAAAATTTGATTTTTATATAATCTAATTATATAGCTTATATGTATACAACGTTATTTGTATTAATATTTAATGGTTATTTGCTTATTTGCATAAAATATTTTACATGTGGTTAATTGCATAAAACACTCTAATTTAATATTGATATAGTACTTTTATTTTAAATAATTAATCCATAATTGATAAACTTTAGTGGTCAAATGTCAAAATCAGAGTAAATATAAGATGATTCATTAATAAATGGACAAGTGTCAACATTACAAATGACACCTCACAACTTTTCAAAGCTTGACTTTGTGTAAATCTTAAAATATTATGTTGGTTCGGTTCTAAGTCGGTTTGAGTTTTTATCTAAAAACCCGAAACATTATCGGTTCTGGATTGAATTGATTACTTTCATAACCAAATGTATTCAAAAATATATCCGCGCACTTGAAACAAATAACCAAAAATCCCGGAAATAAAATTAATTGTTGAGTATGTAAGTATATTTCAAATATTTTTGGATATCTATTTGGTGTTTCAGTTTTGGTCAGATTTGGCGAATATAATGATCTAAGATCTATTTAAGTAATATGTTAGTTCTATTTCAGTATCTTCTAATTCGGATTGGGTTTGATTAGGTTCTTCGGATTTAGGTATTTTGCCCAATTGCTTATACAACAAGTCGTGGACATAAATTCTGGAATAGTTTCTATTTTCTTAAGCCCAATTCGAATCCGAAAGAAACCGAATCTGACCTAAATTTCATAAATATCCAAATAATTCCTATATCTCTAAATCCATAGACTCAAAAAGCCTAAGCTGGAGGGTACCCAAACACCCAAGATTAGATGCAAGAGTCTTGAATCAAGAGACGTTTTGTGATTACACCTTTTTTCTCAGGTTATTTAGGAGACAGAGCCAATCTATTATGGTATCGGTTCACAGAAACCGGGTCAAAACGATCAACACCGGCCCTTATTTTGACTTCGGTTTACAGAAACCAGGTCAATACACATTATACTACTAGTGGTTGGCCCGCGCTACGCGCGGCATTGTCTACATGTCTTTCATTACTTTTTTGATTGGTGGGCATATGGAATTGCATTGTTTTGAAGTAATAGTAGGTTGTTCACATTTTTGGGATTAATAATTATGTAAGAAAATTCTGAAATGATTCTTTGATTATTAGATTTGAACATGTAATTGTTTTTTCCAAAGTGAAGGTGGTGTACATTTGTTTAACCACATTGAATGTGAACGTTAAAGTATAATCAAGTACTATTTGGATTTGAATCGGTTTCAAATGTTGTTATGGTTCAAATCTTTAAACTAAAAGTTTATAACACATGGTGTTATTATTTTTTTGGTCTTTTTTTGTATTGTGTTATTTTTAATACAATTCAATTTTCGAACTCATAAGCTCTGTAATTCAATTTTTGTTAAAAATTCTCTTGGTAATGAATCCACTTGTTACATGTAATATATGTTTAGCATCTGTCACAGTAGTAGATGGTAAGAATCCATCCAAAAAGAGGAAATAAATGGCAGGTGAGGTGGTGTACGATTTACCATTTACATAGTTTTTCTCACATAAATAAACTTTTGTTGAAGCAAAATATAATGACACGAAGCATTTGTTTGACACGAAGCATTTGTTTTACGATGTAGTGACGAAGTTATTTGGGTGAGCAAGATGTTACTATTGTATTAAAATTGCATAGTGGGTTTGGAAAAGGGAAAAAACAATCCTCGTAGGGATTGAATATGTGAACACATGAAAGTAAAGTAAACCCAATGAATCTAGTTGGTCGCATCAAATGAAACGTTGGTTGTAAAAAGGTGGTTCAGTTTTGGTTTCTTCTCTTTGTGGAGGGCGACGTCAACTGCTGATTCCCCTTTTGCATAGTGGACTATAGCGGGCTGTGGAGTGTTTCCTTCTTGGTGGAGTGACTATCTTCTATGCGAAGATGAACAAGTACCTATTCGTATATAGTGAAATATGGTTATACTCAGAGTGGAGGTAACTTGGCAGTTGTGACATTTTGGTAAAGAGATTAACCTGTATAACAAATGTTGGCTTTGGTACATCCTGGGATTTGTCAAAACACTATAAATGATTGATGGTGAGGTGTGAAATTGAAAGGCGAGAGCTTGACGTGGAATGTATATTTCTTCTCAATCAAATCATGTAAAAGGATGGGGAGGACTTCTTGCTCCGCGTTTGCATCATCCTGGTGACAAATGGTGAGTGAATGACTTTCAATGACAAGTTTAGGAGCAAATATATGAATGCAGTAAAGTGAGAGATAGTAAATCTTTTTTGGAAAATAATGCTATAGAAATGAAGGGTTTGGGTGGTGACCTCCAAAGAATTTTGGGTTGATAGTGGTAGGTAACATGCCAGAGGTCTCTATTTCTCTGGTGGTATATATCTGGTTCAGAGTTTTGGCATGCCCATCAAACGCGGTGACACACACTTTCTTTCCACTGCAGCACATGAAATATTATTAGTAAACTGGTGGGATTAGTTTTGTGAAGTTAGAGTAGACATGTAAAATGGTAGGTGGGAAGTAACGACGTTAAATATAGCTGAAAGAGCATGTCCCTACAGATTTATAAAGATTTTATTGAGGTATTCTTTTGTTATATTTCATACATATGAGAATTGTAAGGAATGTGAAACTTATACAATCGATGAAAGCATGTAGAGAATAGTTGTAGTTGTAAGATGTTATACCTTTTAAGATAGAGATGGACCATCAACCTTTCCAAGGTATGTGTAGCCTCTTGTTGATTGTTGCTTCTTGTGACCTCAAAACCGGCGATAAATAGAATGAGTCCTCGTGCAACAATGATTGAAACATTGGAAGCGCTTATACAGGGATGAAAGCTTGCATCGTGGTGGACTGGACGAAAAGGAAAGAATGTAAATGCAAGAATATGGTGTTTTGGCGAGACAAGGAAAGGATCGTTTAAGTAGATTACCTTCTCTTATATCGACATCCATTAGCTCCCCACCTTTCTTAATGTTTCGGGCTTCCCAAAACCGGAGAATCTTAGCAAGAACACGTTCCCCTGAGCGACCAGACCTGAGTGTGGAGAATGCAACATATGAGTCAGCCATGTTTAGTAAGTGATGGAGAGAATCGATATATAGAGAAGAAGAGATGAATGAGAAGAGTACCTACAATGTGCACATATATATAGGTCTTGATGAATAAGGTAGGTTAAATTGACGGGTAGAATAGTGGGGTTGCAATAAATAGACTGTACTAATAGGGTATAAGCTTATTTGGACTTTTGTAAGTGAAGCCCAATTAATAAGGATGGGCTATATAATTAGCAGTGTTCTAAAATACGCTATACGCTAGACGTACGGTCGACCACCGTATAGCGTCTAGACGTATATACGGGCGTTTATACGGAGTATATACGGTGAATATTTTTTGAAAATAAATATATGTATAATATTATAATCGTTAATTTATTGACTATTTATATATTTAATATTACATAAATTTGGTGTTTATAGTAAATAATTATCTAGGTTTAGAGACTAAATATTTGTAGCAAATTATTGGATATATACAATATTATTTGTAGAAAACAAATTAAGATGGAACATTGTTGAAATATATTATGACTAAGTATATATTAAAAAGTATAGAACATTGTTTCTCTCTCTATATATATATATATATAGATAATTAAGTGGTGTTTAAGATTTATGGTCACAATTTATAATTTTAGTGAAGTTAAGATTAATACTTAAACAATAATTTTAAACTATTTTATGTGAAATATTCTAAAATCTATCATATTATTGTAAAAAAAGAATATATATTAGAATATGGTTTTACATGTTTTCAATAAATTCATGAAGATCATTTTATATTAATGTTTAGTTTAAATTAAAATTGATATCCTATTTTCTTTTAAAAAAATCAATACAAAATTTCTAAATTCTAAAGAGCAAATGTCACAATTAAGTAAAAATTAGGTTCCAAATATGAAAATGGACATTAATTGCCAACAACAAAAGTGACACATGGCAACTTGTCAAAGCTTTAACTTAGTGGAACCTTAAAATCTTATTATATATATAAAGGAGAGTTTGTCAAAATTGTAACTCACGAAATCATGACATGTGTCTATTATCGATCGAGATGATGACACATGTTAAAATGCTCTATTTAAAATCAAGCAATTAGAAAATTAAAGATATAATTATGTTAAACTAATCAAATAAAGACACATTAAGATTTTTTTTATTGTTTCATTAACATATTTCTGAAAACCAAACCAAATTTTATGTAAGTCATAAAAAAAAAGCAAAATATAAATACCATTATGTTAACAAAATAAATGTTACATCACAAAAATGAAACTTTATATAAAAAAACAAAATAAATGTTAAATGATAAATTATTTTAAAAGGAAAAAGTAAACATACATTCAGTCTCATAAATGTTAAACCAGAAATTATTTAAAAAGGAAAAGTAAACATACGTTCAACCTTCCAAAAAAATCATTACTAAAAAAAATGCAAATCCCAAAACTATATAATAACACACACCTCCCACAATTTAACATACACATCAAATTTCTTTGAATACCACCTCCACAAGTCAGTCAAAACTATTTAATTTTCGATCAATTAGATCGAAATCGTGTTTACTCTCGAACTATTGCATATATTCTTCGAAAGTGGGAAGGTAGAAGTCTTAAAGCAAATAACGTAGTTATGGGAATGGAAGTTCTTCTACTTGATGAAGATGTTCGTATATATCAATTATATCAAATTTTAAAATTTTCAACTTATCCAACACTTACCATACTTTCTTGATGTTGTAAAAAAAAAAAATTATTAACCTAACATAAAAAAGAAAATTTACAAAATATAATGGTAATATATTATAATTCCATGGAGGATGTGGACCAAGTTGTTCCAAAGCTACCATCTGTTGGGTTTGTGATGTTAACTACTGAGGATATGGCGGTTTTGAACAAACCTTTTTTGGCTCAAGAAGTGGTGTGCTCAGTCCAAAGTATGGGGCAATTTAAAGCACCCAAACCAGACGGTTTTCAACCAGGTTTCTATCAGAAATGTTAGGAAGTTGTGGGTCCATCGGTGTCTAGATTTGTATTGGAGTTCTTTGAGACAGGTAGGTTACCGGATGCTCTTAATGATGCGTTGGTAGTGCTGATTGCAAAAGTAACAATACCGGAGTGTATCACGCAGTTTCGCCCCATTAGCTTATGCAATGTTCTTTTCAAGACAATTACGAAGATGATGGTGTTGAGATTAAAATCAGTTATTCCGAAATTGAATGGACCTGCTCAAGCTAGCTTTATCCCGGGGCGTTTGAGTACAAATAACATAATAGTAGTCCAAGAAGCAGTCCATTCCATGAGGCGAAAGAAAGGAAGGAAGGGTTGGATGTTATTGAAACTTGACCTCGAGAAGGCATATGATCGCATCCGATGGGACTTTTTGGAAGATACACTTATGGCAGCACGACTCCCTACACATTGGATTCAATGGATTATGAATTATGTCAAGGGACCTTCGATGAATGTATTGTGGAATGGAGAGAAGACGGAACCGTTTACTCCATCAAGGGGTTTAAGGCAGGGAGATCCACTTTCACCGTACCTGTTTGGAAAGATTATGTCACCAAATTGATTTATCAGTGGCGTCTAAGAAGTGGAAACTGATCTCTTTATCTAGAGGTGGTCCGAAGCTCTCTCACATATGTTTCGCTGATGATCTTATATTATTTGCAGAGGCATCAGTGGTGCAAGTACGAGTAATACGGAAGGTGTTGGAGGATTTTTGGGTAGCATCAGGGCAGAAAGTGAGTTTAGAGAAATCTAAAATCTTTTTTTCTGATAATGTGCATAGAGATTTGGCGAAATCAATCAGTGATGAAAGCGGGATTAAATCTACAAGGGAGCTTGGTAAATACTTGGGGCTGCGAGTATTACACAAACGGATCAACAAAGATACTTTCTGAGAAGTTTGGAAAAGGTTGCTTCAAGGTTATCAGGTTGGAGAGGTCGTTTCTTAAGTTTGACAGGGCGTATGACTTTGACAAAGTCGGTGTTAGCATCTATTCCTGTGCACACAATGAGTACAATCTTGCTACCAACAAGCACTTTGGATGGCCTGGACAAAATTTCGAAGTCGTTTTTGTGGGGTAGTACCAATGATAAGAGAAAACAACATTTGATTGCTTGGGATAAGGTTTGTTTACCAAAGGCGGAGGGTGGTTTGGGGATTCGATCCTCGAAAGCTATGAATCAAGCTCTCTTGGGTAAAGTGGGTTGGAGGATACTACACGATCGAGATAGCCTCTGGGCTCGGGTATTGAGACACAAATACAAAGTAGGGGGAGTTCAAGATGCAACGTGGTTGGTAAGTAAGGGTACTTGGTCCTCCACATGGCATAGTGTTGCGATGGGTTTAAGGGATGTGGTATTACCGGGTTTGATTTGGATTCTAGGTGATGGAAGAGAAACTCGATTTTGGATCGATAAATGGATGGGCAATGCACCGTTGATCGATATGGCTATCATGGATATACTGGCTGCAAAGATGGGGGTTTATGCTCGAGAAATTTGGGATGTTGAAACGGGCTGGGACTACTCTCGAATATGTCCTTTTCTCTCTGAGAACACAACGCTTCAGATTATGGCGATGGCTTTAGAAAATTTGATATGCTCAAATTTACCCTGAGCTACTCTCTCAAATTAAGAGATCAATTGTAGTAAGGGGTCGAATCACTGGGAATTAAATCAAACAATAGNTTATTATTGACTTCGAATTGAGTTAAGCAAAATAATGTAAAATAAAGATAAAAGCAAATTGAAACAGAGAAAGATTGTTGATTTCTTAAGATTCAATTAAACAAAAAGCTAGGTTTTTAGGTAATTCGCAGGTAAAACTAAATTGCAGATTCAATTACGATAGGATTTTATTAAGAACAGTTCTTGAGCTAAAACACGAATGTAAAGATATACCAACTGTCATTGCCGAAAGCTATCTATGCCCAAATCCTAGAAAACCAAATTTCTTTGCGAATTCTAACAACTTAACAAGCATTAAGTTCAGGTTCAATTACTCACAAAATCCCTAAACCAAATTTCTTTGCGAGTAGAAATTTTACTCATCTAAGATAGTTCAGGAATCAATTATGCTTTCACATCAATTTATAAACCTAAGATCATAATTCTAGGTGATCAATCTAGAAAAAGCATTAAGAGTAAACTTAGATGAAGAACAAGATGATTATCCTAATCAATGATGTGAATCTAACAATCCAGTTTTAACCTTTGAAAACCATAAACCTAACAAGCAAACTACTCAGACATGGAAGCAAGACAAATCATAGCTGAATAATAATGCATAAAGAAAAGAATAAGAATAAGAACAATAGGGTTCGAAGAATCTCAAAGAACAAAGTAAACTTGTGTCCCTAAAACTCTAAAAGCTCGCTCTAAACTTATTCAATAGAAACTAAGATAATGATCTAAAGACCTAAAAGTAAACTATTTATAGAGGTAAAACTCGTGGTGGGCTTCCTTGATGACTTTTGGTAACTTCTGGCCCATTAACGGGCAATTTTCCTTCTTTAAAACATATTATGTCGGCTTCAGAAAAGTGCCTGTCATTCGACAGTCACTGGGTGTGTCGAACGACAGGTGATCAACGTGGCTGTCGATCGACACTCGTTGTGTGTGTCGATCGACATGCCAATCTGACGGCAATTGAAAATCCGTCCTCGCGACACCAGCTCCTCTTTCCACAATGCTCCAAAATGCTCCATAATCACCAATTAAGCTCCACACGTACACAAACTTGCAAAGACTCTAAAACACTCGAAAAACACCGAAAAGACTCGATAAAACCAGGTTAAATCATGGTAAAAAATGGGTAAAAACCATGATATATCAGCTTTATACAATTTCACGGGAGCTCGGGACCGGTTGTCATGGCAAGAATCCTCAAGTGGTGACTATACGGTAAAATCAGCTTATGCTTTCTTAACAAGGAATGATCATCCAAGACCAGACTTAGGTAAGCTATTCCAACGAGTATGGAAATTGGTGGCACCTGAAAGAGTTAGAGTGTTCATTTGGTTTGTGATGCATCAAGTACTTATGACAAATGTTGAGCGACACCGGCGTCATCTTTGTACATCGGGTCTTTGTCAAGTGTGTAAGAGTGGGAATGAGACAATTTTACACATATTGCGGGACTGCCCGGTGTAATGACCCTCTCTTAGGTCTAACCGCGTCTCAGCAAAGCCCCATTGCGATGGCCGGATCAGTCTGATAGTTTTTGGCCAAAACCTAGTTAAGCACCTTGGTGACTAAGCTAGGTGTCTGCCTAGTTGGTTAGTCACCAGCGTTACCTTCGGATGAAGAAACGTCATTTACCTTCGGACGAAGAAACGTCCAAGGTGATTGGGTTTGTCCAAGCACGACACATCCTTTAAGCACGAGGTGTCGCGACCATGTGGGATGAGTCAGCGGAAGCACGACAAAGCGGAAGCACGACAAATCCTGTAAGCACGAGGTGTCGCGACCGTGTGGGACGAGTCAGCGGAAGCACGACAAAGCGGAAGCACGACAAATCCTGTAAGCACGAGGTGTCGCAACCGTGTGGGACGAGTCAGCGGAAGCACGACAAAGCGGAAGCACGACAAATCCTGTAAGCACGAGGTGTCGCGACCATGTGGGACGAGTCAGCAGAAGCACGATAAATCAGAAGCACGACAAATCCTGTAAGCACGAGGTGTCGCGACGATGTGGGACGAGTCAGCGGAAGCACGACAAATCCGCAAGCACGACAAAGCCCTGCTGATTCAGCTACCTTCATGCCTGCTTGCTTAGGCTTATATATAGGAGGCAAGCAGCTCCCATTTCTCCATAGAAACCACTTCGAACGTCTGTTAAAATCGGTATAGAAAACCCGAGTTCTTGTCCACGTTTTTATCCACTCTTTTCTATCACCTTAGACCATCGAGTAGAAGCAAGATTAGTCGATAATCTAACCTAAGCTCTGGCCGTTTTTAGAGAAGGAAGATCCATTCTAGATCTTTAGTCAAATCCAAATCCTAACCGTTCATAAAGTAAAGGTGAGTCATGGTTATGTTTGTTGCTTTACTGCAAAACAAATAGAGCGTCATGCTTGTTTATTTTTATGCTTTTAACCGTAGAGGTTCATGTTAGGATTTTAGGATTTTAGTTTAAGTGTTTGATTTTATTGTTTTGCATGATTGTGTGATTGTGTGTTGCATATCTCTTGTGTGATTGTGTGTTGCATATTTCTTGTGTGATTGTGTGTTGCATATTTCTTGTGTATTTTTTTGTGTGTGTTGTGTTTGTGGTTTAACGTTACAAGTGATCAAGAGGATCATGTAACGTTCTAACTTTCTAACATTAGTAGTGAGCGGTTGACACTTCCATGTATCGGGGGTCACGGAGAGACGGGATTGCAGCCTTGGGCCGTGACTCTGCCGATGTAATCCACGGAGAGACGGGATTGCAGCCTTGGGCCGTGGTATTACACTAGTCGGATCACTGGTCTTTTAGCCTTGGTGGTTAAGGCCGAGTGAGGTAAAAGGGACAATGGAAGGAAGTTGTCAATTGGCTTTATTTAGGATTTTGTGTGCTAACAGGTTACTTTAAAAGAGGACTGCGGTAAGAGGTCCTCTCAGTGTGTTGTGCTTTAATCATCGTTTCCGCATTTGCATTCTCTGATTTTTATGTGATTGCTTGTTGATTGTTATTTTGGGTTTGGGTTGGGAATTTATTTATTGCATGTTAGGGGAGCCTTGACTCACTGAGCAATTAGTGCTCACGACTCATTTGTTTTGCAGGTAACCAATAGTGAGATTTTAGTCGGGCTGGAGGAGCTTAGGAAAGTTGGTGTAGATCGTATGCCTTTTTGCAAACATGTATGTATTTAATATGTAGAAATGTTATTTTGAGCACTGGCTCGAAGCCGGCAAATATCTATGTTTTGGTAACTATTGTAAACCTTAAGTATAAGTATGTATAAATGAAGTATTTGCTTAAAGTTTGGATTACATATGATACTAGTCCTAGTCCAGGACGAACCAACTATCGATCATAAATCGGGTTGAAAAGCCTTGGTTTATGTTCGATAGGAAATGCATACTTGGACGTTTGGTCTAGGGTTCTTTAATGAGTTTTTGGAACCTCGGAACGGACGGCCAAGTGCGCAAACGTAGCATCTTCGGTCGGGTTTTGGGTCAGTGTTGACCTGATACTGATCGGGGGCGTTACACCCGGCCATGGAAGGGGTATGGAACAGGTTAGTTTCTCCACGGAAAAGGGTTTCGGTTTTTGCCGAACCGCTGTTGGGATGGATTTATGGAAATTTGGGTGAAGAGGTGGTCGTCGGAGGGAGTAAGTGGGCTACGGTTTTGCTATAGGGGCTTGGTGGGGGTGGAAATGGAGGTGTGGTGATGTGGTTGAGGCTAATATGAAGTGTCGAGATCGGGTTCGTTTTGTGAAAGATATTGCGTTGGAGGTGACAAAGGCTCATGATCTTGCAAGCAATAGGCCGACGGGTATAAGGAGGGAAGTGAGAATGATAGCATGGGAACGACCTAGGGAAGGATGGAACAAATTAAACATTGATGGTGCGTCACGAGGTAATCCGGGACTAGCGACAGCTGGGGGTGTGTTAAGGGATGAAGATGGGCAATGGTGTGGAGGTTTCGAGTTGAATATCGGTATATGCTCCGCAACACTGGGAGAATTATGGGGCGTATATTACGGTTTATGCATCGCTTGGGATCGAGGTATCACACGACTCGAGGTAGAGGTGGATTCGGAGGTTGTGGTTGGTTTTCTTACGACAGGGATTAGTGATACTCATCCGATGTCTTGATCAAAGTGATGATGGAATTCCCTCTAATGATATCAATCAAGTAAAAGGGTAGGTGTGATGTTAAAATGCTTTTGGTGTTTAAGTGGAGCTAAGAGTGTTTAGGGTTACCAGATTTTATTTGGTGGATGCATATATTATGCATAATCACAAGAGAAAATCTGGTCCAGTTGATGCCCACAGTTTCTCATTCACATTGCACTCTCCTCCAAATCGTAATCAGGAACCAAACACCATTATATAACATGTTCCACTATCCACATCCAACCTTTCCATTCCTTGGGATTTTTGTAGAAGCTAAAGACTTGTAAAGATGATCATTCCCCTTTCCCTTACTAAATTTTCGATTTTTTATTTTATTTTAATTTTTTTTAATTTTTTTTTTTAGCTATAACTCTAAGGGGGGAAATGATCTTACAGATATGTAAGTCTCGAAAATTACCATTATTGTGCATTAAATCCCAAGGAATGCTTAGCATTGTTGCTCGTTGTAAAGTACTTCCAATGAAATCCACATCCTGTGCAATTTTGTGAATGAAAAACTGCGTCAGACCTTTTTCTCTCCGGCGTTTATACACATGCCTGCACATAAAAAAAAAGGGAAAAAGATCGCACGAGGCTTGAACAAAGGTTAAGGTTAGGGGTTGGGTACCAAATAAAAATGAGCTGGCCATTCAGGATCAACAAAGAGTGGTAAAGAGAATAAGGAGTCCTGAATGTTGGATCGATTACTGTCGTGATATCATCAAAGAGAATATAGCGAGATGGAAATCAAGTGTACTAATCTGGAGTTTGATCTACTTCGTTTTGCAAACCGCGATAAGAGGGGGAACCTGTACTATCATCTGGTTTCGAATTCGCTCCATCCAAAAGCTTCGTCGCAACAGCTAAAAGTCTTAAAAACTAAGCTTTATTCTTAGGAAAGATCGTTGTTCCCTACATTTTGACTCAATAAAACAAAATTTTTGACTCCAAAATAGAAAACAATGCTAGCAACTACCTCCCCCAGACTTAAACAACACTGTCCCCGTGTTAATCAAGCCTGAAAGTGGTGGGTGGAAGAAAAGAAAAGAAAAATAAAAATTAAGAAAATTGTAAAGAAAGACTCACAGGTGGGTTGCCTCCCACCAAGCACTTGTTTTCAGTCATTAGCTTGACTACGGATGATGTTCAGGCTGGAGGTGGATCTCTGAAGTGCACTCCCCCAGACTTGCAAGGAACAATACCAGGAAAGAGCTTCATAGTATTGTTCAACATCTCTTGGACAACTACCTCTTCCTTCTCCCTTAACTCCAAAGGAATGACAATTCTGAACTTGGAGAATGGTTTAGAAGTCTTTATGTGCTTTACCTTGGGGATCTTTTGGCACTTGGGACTCGCTGGAATGTTGATGTCATGACGTGGAGTGGAAAGAGCCAACTTGAGGACGTTTTGAACCTTCTTCGTCTCATCTCTAACATTAACGCTCATACAAGAAGTCGATGTGACAAGAACTGAAGGATATAAGACTTTCTTGTTGATGTTCGAGAAAGAGATTCGCTTATTAGGAAAATCCACCATTGCTCCCACTGTTGCAAGGAACTGTGCACCAAGAACCAATGGATTACATATATTATCCTTTCTCTCAATGATGTAGAAGTCCGTAGGAACAAGACAATCTCCTATTTGAATCAACACGTCAGGAATGAAGCCTTTAAAAATTGTACACGATTTATCTATGAGCTCGATATAAGTCCTTGAAGGTTGTAACTCCAAAATTCCTAGCATCTTTGTAACAGCCTCACACATAACATTCACATTAGCTCCTGTGTCACATAAAGAATATTTCAGTTCTACACCGTTGATAGAACACGGAACCACGAACATTCCTGGATTCAACAACTTTGGTATCTTTCTCAATGATGTTGGAGCTTGTTTTCCTTTCTCCTTAGGTACTTTGTCACTGCCTTGGTTGACAGATGAAGGGTATAAACACCTTGGGTACGGGATCTTGGGCTTGTAGACACGTTCGATGGCGGTTTCAGACTGATTTTTCAGGTTTTCTGCGTCTGTCAGTGCTGTCGATCAACACCCAATGTGTCTGTCGATCGACAGTGCTGATGAATTCGCATTGGTACAGAAATTTCCCGTGGCTGTCGATCGACACTCACTGTGTGTGTCAATCGACAATGTCTGTTTCGAAATTGCCATCAGATCTTGGTGTCGATCGACAGACGCTTTGCAATCTCCAATTCCATGTCTTTTTCAAGAACCATGAGCCAATCCTCATCTTCACACTTCTCAATAGTTGGAATCACTTGTTGTTCACTCTTCAATGTGATGTAATTGGAGAAGTGCTTTGGGTTCATGTCCGTCTTTCCTGGAATATAACCTTCTTGTCTTCTCACATTTTCAGCCGTCTGAGCAACTTGAGTATCCAGTTTCTTCAAGTGAATGTTGATGGCCTCTATTTTCCCATTTAGATCAGTGTAGAGGCTGTCAATCTTCCCATTGAAATTCACCGTTTGCGCTTGTTGTCCCTCAAGAATCTGTTCGAGCATAGCCTTCATGTCGCTTTCTGAAGACTTAGCAGGAATTGGCTTATAAGATGAAGATCCATAGCCCCTTTGGTTGCTGTTGTAGCCTCCAAACCTCTGATTCTGAAAGCCATTCCCATTGATGTAGTTAACATCTTCCTGCTCTCTATCTTCATCCTGATAGAAAGTGTTAACTTCTTGCGCAAAGTGAACCAACTTTTTGTTTATTAGAAGGATATGCATGGAATCAATCTTAGCCTTAACCTCAGCAATCTCAGCTCCACCCGATGTACCAGCTTCTCTTCTCCTTTCCTCATCGATTTTCTTCGTACTATAGCTAGTAGACACGTTCTTGATGAGCTCGAGACAGTCAGTGGGAAACCTGGTCTTGAAGTTTCCATTACTCGAAGCATCTAAAGTCATATGATGCCTCCAATCCATACCCCTGTAGAAAATACCCAGCAGCTGAACCTCTGTAAACCCGTGATGAGGATAATCTCTCTGATATCCTTTGAACTTTTCCCACGCAGCCTTGAAAGCTTATGTTGGACCTTGAATGAACGTGGAGATCTTAGCTCGTAGATCCTCTGAACGCGACTCGTCGTAAAAATGGTTCAGGAAAGCGTTCTTGATGTCTCTCCAGGTAGTCAGCGAGCCTGGTTCCAACTACTTCAGCTAAGAGGCTGCCTCTCCAGCAAGAGAAAATGGGAAGAGCTTACACATGATGTAGTCTTCAGACACGTCGTTAGCCTTGATGCTAGACGCAAGATCCTCAAACATCTCGAGATGATCCATGGGGTGCTCTGATGGGTGCCCATGGAACTGATGTTGAGCCACTAGAGAGAAGTACGCAGGCTTCAACTCGAAATCCCTTCACTGAAATCTAGGGGGTCGAATCGCTGCCCTGTTGGCGTAGTGTTCTTCAAGACGGTAGTAGTCTCCCAAAGTGCGTTGGTCAACTACGACCTCCTGAGGTCTGCGATTTGCCCGAGCCAGACGCTCAAACTCAGTGCGCTGGCGCTCAAACTCAGTGCGCTGGCGCTCAAACTCAGTGCGCTGGCGCTCTAACTCAGCTCGTTGACGATCTAGCTCAGCTTGATGTGCTGCAACTGGGTCATCCACCTCGATGATATTACCAGCCTCATCAATTCTGTCACCCTGATCGTTGTACCGATTACCTTCTCTGTCGAACAACTCTCCTTGAGCATTTGGAAAAGCAACTAAAGCACGATTAACCATCTTTGCTAACTTTGCTTGTCGTCTGTTTTCCCGTTCCAAAACACCCAACTCTGGAACAAAATCTGCTAACTTTTGATCTTTGTTGCTTCTGGTTCAGCTAGAAGGCATAAACCTGAAATACCAAAAACAAAAGAAACGAATCAAAAATAAAAATAAAACTTAGTCAGAATTCTAGAATCAAAATCCTATGGAAGATTTTGACTCTCCGGCAACGGCGCCAAAATTTGATATGCTCAAATTTACCCTGAGCTACTCTCTCAAATTAAGAGATCAATTGTAGTAAGGGGTCGAATCACTGGGAGTTAAATCAAACAATAGGATTATTGACTTCGAATTGAGCTAAGCAAAATAAAGTAAAATAAAGACAAAAGCAAATTGAAACAGAGAAAGATTGTTGATTTCTTAAGATTCAATTAAACAAAAAGCTAGGTTTTCAGGTAATTCACAAGTAAAACTAAATTGCAGATTCAATTACGATAGGATTTTATTAAGAACAGTTCTTAAGCTAAAACACGAATGTAAAGATAACCAATTGTCGTTGCGAAAGCTATCTATGCCTAAAATCCTAGAAAACCAAATTTCTTTGCGAATTCTAACAACTTAAACAAGCATTAAGTTCAGGTTCCATTACTCACAAAATCCCTAAACCAAATTTCTTTGCGAGTAGGAATTTTGCTCATCTAAGATAGTTCATGAAATCAATTATGCTTTCGCCTCAATTTATAAACCTAAGATCATAATTCTAGGTGATCAATCTAAAACAAGCATTAAGAGTAAACTTTATGAAGAACAAGATGATTATCCTAATCAATGATGTGAATCTAACAATCCAGTTTTAACCTTTGAAAAACCATAAACCTAACAAGCAAACTACTCAGACATGGAAGCAAGGCAAATCATAGCTGAATAATAATGCATAAAGAAAGAGAATAAGAATAAGAACAATAGGGTTCGAAGAATCTCAAAGAACAAAGTAAACTTGTTTCCCTAAAAACTCTAAAAAGCTCTCTCTAAACTTATTCAATAGAAACTAGGATAATGATCTAAAGACCTAAAAGTAAACTATTTATAGAGGTAAAACTCGTGGTAGGTTTCCTTGATGACTTTTGGTAACTTCTGGCCCATTAACGGGCAATTTTGCTTCTTTAAAACGTATTATGTCGGCTTCAGAAAAGTGCATGTCGTTCGACAGTCACTGGGTGTGTCGAACGACAAGTGATCAACGTGGCTGTCGATCGACACTCGTTGTGTGTGTCGATCGACACGCCAATCTTACGGCAATTGAAAATCCGTCCTCGCGACACCAGCTCCTCTTTCCACAATGCTCCAAAATGCTCCATAATCACCAATTAAGCTCCACACGTACACAAACTTGCAAAGACTCTAAAACACTCAAAAAACACCGAAAATACTCGATAAAACCAGGTTAAATCATGGTAAAAAATGGGTAAAAACCATGATATATCAACTTTATACAATTTCACGGGAGCTCGGGACCGGTTGTCATGGCAAGAATCCTCAAGTGGTGACTATACGGTAAAATCAGCTTATGCTTTCTTAACAAGGAATGATCATCCAAGACCAGACTTAGGTAAGCTATTCCAACGAGTATGGAAATTTGTGGCACCTGAAAGAGTTAGAGTGTTCATTTGGTTAGTGATGCATCAAGTACTTCTGACAAATGTTGAGCGACACCGGCATCATCTTTGTACATCGGGTCTTTGTCAAGTGTGTAAGAGTGGGAATGAGACAATTTTACACATATTGCGGGACTGCCCGGCCATGGAAGGGGTATGGAACAGGTTAGTTTCTCCACGGAAAAGGGTTTCGTTTTTTCCCGAACCGCTGGGATGGATTTATGGAAATTTGGGTGAAGAGGTGGTCGTCGGAGGGAGTAAGTGGGTTACGGTTTTTGCTATAGGGGCTTGGTGGGGGTGGAAATGGAGGTGTGGTGATGTGGTTGAGGCTAATATGAAGTGTCGAGATCGCGTTCGTTTTGTGAAAGATATTGCGTTGGAGGTGACAAAGGCTCATGATCTTGCAAGCAATAGGCCGACGGGTATAAGGAGGGAAGTGAGAATGATAGCATGGGAACGACCTAGGGAAGGATGGATCAAATTAAACATTGATGGTGCGTCACGAGGTAATCCGGGACTAGCGACAGCCGGGGGTGTGTTAAGGGATGAAGAAGGGCAATGGTGTGGAGGTTTCGCGTTGAATATCGGTATATGCTCCGCAACACTGGGAGAATTATGGGGCGTATATTACGGTTTATGCATCTCTTGGGATCGAGGTATCACACGACTCGAGGTAGAGGTGGATTCGGAGGTTGTGGTTGGTTTTCTTACGACAGGGATTAGTGATACTCATCCGATGTCTTGATCAAAGTGATGATAGAATTCCCTCTAATGATATCAACCAAGTAAAAGGGTAGGTGTAATGTTAAAATGCTTTTGGTGTTTAAGTGGAGCTAAGAGTGTTTAGGGTTACCGGATTTTATTTGGTGGATGCATACATTATACATTATGCTTGTACTTGTGTTCTGCTTTGCTTGACGGTTCGCTTGACACCGTTTCGCCCTACAAAACGTTTGATTCAAAAGCAAATCAGAATATGCAAATACATGAAACAATTAGCATCAACCGTAAGTACAGTTCGATGCAAAGAAGTTGTTTACTCATACGACAAAACAATAGTATCCAAAAGATGAAAAGAGATGCATAGCAAAACAATTGTATTCAAAGATGAATCATCCATTTACTTTATGAGATTGATCAAGCAATACTGACTATCAAAAAAGCTTCATGTAACTCTTTTATAAATTCCTTTGCTTCTAAAGAAAGGTAAAGAGATGTACAAAATTATTTACCTTACGAAACGTATGTACTTCTCTAGCTGTGGTTTCTGCTCAGGGCTAAACGCATACCATTTTTCCTGAGGAATTTCATCACTCCCGCTCCCTAAATCTGCACACAAACAAAGGAAATTGATTGAAATTACTATATTCATGTCAAGATAAATAAAGAGCTTGTATGTTTTTTTCATACCTTGGACCAAAATGTTTGGTTCTTCATTATAACATTTCAATTTCCAGAAAGGCCATTGTCATCCACTTCGAGCGGCTTGGTTCTAAGAGCATCATTGCATTTTTGATTTTCTGCAAAAACAATTAGAACAATTAAACATATTATCATTGATAATAAATATAAAGAATCAAAAAATGAATTCGCACTTGTCGATAGCATTTCCATTGCAGATAGCATTTCTGATCGAACTTCTTCATTTTCAGCATTCATTTGTGATGCAATTGCATCATGCTCTTCAGTCGTCAATGGAACCCCGTCATTCTCGGCTACAGCTTTGGCCAACTCATCTTCCAATTTCTGCTTCAGTTGTTTCTCCTACAACAGAAAGGTTTTAGGATGAGTTATTTGTTGTCAAACTTACATTCAGAGCCGTGCCAACACTAATACAATACATAAGCAACTAAAAATAAAATGCCCCTGTTTATTAAAAAAAAATTGCAGTCATAAATATTATTGTCACTTAGGCATAATTATTCAACAAACTGTATTAAAAAATTATTTTATTTTCTACAAAATCATTTTGACTATACTTTTTTTTTATGAATTATCAGAGGTTCCAGGCCAAAGACCGTAAAGATCAAACTTTCTAAATCAATGCACCGTAAAAAAAATTGATGGATAAAATAGCCAAATCGTTCAGTTTTTTTTGTGACATAGTTGAACAAAGAAAAGATTTTACCATCCTCAATTTTTTTTATATAAAAAATTAGTAGATGAGAACCAAACTTGAATCATCAACAATATTCATTCAAAATAAAAAATTTGAACATTTTTCAAAAAGTCTAACATTAATAGAGTTCTTAACTTCTTATGGTACATTTTAACTTGGAACTTTTAGTTCAACAAAAATATAATAACCAACAATAATTTTTTTTTAATCTTTCTAATTTTAATTACTTAACTATTAATTATGGTCTAGTGAATTTCTTTCCCATTGTGGCAAGCCCATGAGACCCATGTAAATATATTTTACTACGTTGAAATTGATAATTAGTAAAATATATGATTAATTGTTTTTAAAAATTGATTCCCTTTTAACCCTCAAATTGTTTTAATAAATTTTAATGCCCTAAGCAAATGTTTATTTTTTAATACATAAGCACGGCAGATTTAGTAGATTTTACGGTTACCTTTTCCTTTGCAGCATTCAACATTTCTTTTCCTTCCTTTTTCATTTCAGTAGATTCAATGTCATCAATGTCATACCTCAGGTGCCTGAAAATATTATCACAATATGTTAAGTCTCAAACACCATAAAAAAATAAAGAGAACAGTTGATTCAGTAAATGAATATCAATAATACTTACAACGTGCCAAGCACTTCATCGCATAAGAAATTCAACAGCTTAAGCCTTTTCGAAGAATCCAATTCCTCATACGCAGCAATGCCTCTTTTAAAGAATTCAGGACAGAAGTCATCAAGCTTAACATCTGATTCCAGAAAACATATTCCAACAGCAGTGAACCAGCTACTATCAGTTGCACTCATGCAAAGCGACCAAAAAAATTATTTAAAGATTAAAATCAATCAGACATGTATCAAATCATAGAGAAAACTTATTACTTTTTAAGAAAATAATTCTTACGTTTGTCCTCTATCTTCCAAAATCACAGTCAGTATTTGGATTATCATCTCAGTGAGCGTAGAATGCTCTTGTCTCCTTGTGTCTCTCCCAGCAAACATTTCTCGTACAACAGATTCAGCCTGTCCTTTACGCAAATCAAGAGCCTATTCAAAAATTCATTTAAAGCAGAATAAGAGTCATTTCAAAGTGTCTATGTTATAGTTTAAGTAAAGTTTAATTATCAAATGTAAAAATTCATAGATGGTACCTTTTCAAACGTTGAACAAAACTCCAAAAACTGTAAAAATTCATAGATGGTACCTTTTTGTACTGCTCGTATCTACTGCAGCCTGATCATTGCCACCGCCATTATTCACATCCTGAAGCTCTTCACGTTTAGATTTTTTTGACTTCTTAATCTTAACATAGTTTTGCTCAGAATTCTCCTGCCCACGTTCCAGTGGTGCAGCTACAACGGTAAGTGGCACAGCTTCAATAGCATCTTCCTGCAGATATCATACGGTCAATAAAAACACAAAATAAGACTCAAAAAGCTAAGATAAAACACAATAAGGACCTCGTTGGAACATTGTACGTACCGGTTTCACCTTCCTTTGGTAAAAGTATCTATCATGACCCTCATTTTTAAGAAGCTCAGAGACGGAAGAGAAACCCTTTGCTTTAGCTGTGCGCGCCAAAATCCCAGTAGGCTTGTGACCTCGCTTCTTCCTTGAAGAACAAAACAATTAACAAATTAACAAATTTACAAAACAACCTTTGACTAATAGTCTTATTATATAAAGCTTAATGCGTCAAACGTAATAATTAACAAGATCGTGACACATGTTAACGGGTCGATAAGATTTTGATATGTATTATTTTAATTTAATTAAATAAAATCATATATTTTAAAATTTCTCTAATCTTATATAATTTAGGTTTTGAAACGTGTCTTTTTATTTTAACTAAATTAAAATACATATTTTAAAATTTCACTAATTCTATTCCAAATAGGTTTACCTTTTACTAATTCACTAATAAAGATATTTGGATAAATCGTTGTATGCAAAACCTAAGTCTATTTAAACTCAAAATATTTTACACTAAGAATATTCCATTGAAAAATATTACTTGTTTTTTGCCTTATATGCTTCTATTTAAAATAAAATAACATAAAATCTAATTGATAAATACAAATATATAAATATTTATCATCATAGGAAAAATATTAATGATTTAACATTAGACAAGTTAAATTAAAAAAATATTTATCATCGTATTGTAGTACGTCTTACTAGAAACTGAGAGACAAAAAAATAATGAGCTTATATGAATGGACTTTGTATTAGTTGATGAAAAAGGTAGCATATTTTTATATTATTATATCAATAAGAGTCTTAATGTATTAGTAATTACTTGAATGATATCTAATTACATTTGATTTTTTTAAAGTATGAAAATACTATTCAAAGTTTTTTGCATCATTAGATTCTTGCAAAATTTGGGGATCTATTATGTGAAATAAATTTTATTGAAATTTGCAAAACAAATTTGTAACTTATGACTTATGAGATTCAGTTCGTTAAAGGTTTGAAAAAAGAAATATATGAGGGAATAACTATATAATAAAAATAAACCCAATTCAATAAGAAATAGGAAAAAGCTAAATATTTGGAAATAATATAATGAATAGAGTTAAAACAATTTAAGAATGGTGAGACTTTTTATCAGTGGTTTTCACAGTTCGTGTTTTGTGTTTTTTCACACGTTACAAATTTGAAAATTTCAAATAAAATTTTGATAAAATATTGAAAAAATAATTCAACGAGATTTTGGAAAATTAGAAAAAGGAAATAGTAAAAATTAAATTACTTAAAATATGAATAGAAAAAAGCTTATTATTTTGAAAAGATGGAAATCAAATTAGACAAAAACGTCAAGATAAAAAGTAAGTGTTAAATTACTTAATTTCAAGGTTTTCAATTTTGTTTACTTTCATGAGTGATTTAATTATTCTTCTTTTTTTCCGTGTTTGATTTTTCATGGGTTGCAAATTTTTTTTCTTTCCGTAAACCCGCATATATGCGGGTCCTTCACCTAGTTTACATATAATCCTCTGAAAAATTCAATGTAATGGATAATTTTGATGCACTATTATTCATCTCAAGTTTTTAGTGCTTGTTTTCAAATTAAAAGTTCAGAATCAAATAAATAAAATTTAAAATTCATATAAAATAGTAAAAACTTGAAAAGAAAAAAAGATAGTGGATTCAAATATGTTTCGAAGACCAAATGATATCATATAAATATTTTGGAATATACTACCAACGATTTTGATAGTATAAGGCATGAACTTAATGGTTTTTCCTATTATTTAGATTATCATTGAAATTAACTTAACGGTTCATCTTTAGAATTTAAATTACTGTTGGGATCAAATGATCAACTTAACGGTTCATTCAATCATTAAGTTTTAATTGTTTTCAAATTGGCATTCATTTATCTTACGAATCTAGAGGCTCATATATACACTAAATCTGGAAATTACAATTCTTAACAACTTATTGAGTTTATGTATTACCTATTTCAGATATGGAGACGGAAAAAACGAATGAACGATCGAAAATATGTAATTATTTGATGTAAATGTAATTTATGGTTTAGTGACGCGAACTTAACGGTTTTTTAAATCATTTGAATTACCATTGGAATTAACTTAATGGTTCATTTTATCGTTAAGTTTTTATTGGTTTTGGGCTTTTAAAAAATTTAAGTTAACTAGTTTTATTATTCTGTTTGGTCTTTTGTTTTAATTTATATCAAAAGCGCATATAACTTATAATTGTTTAGGTTGTTTTTCTTTTCTTTTCAATATTCTAGTTTTAATCACTAAGAAAATGAATTAATATTCAAAATAAAGAATGTTTATTCCAAATTAATTCGATAAATTACAATTATTAATAACTTATTAGGTTTAAGTATTACCTATTTGAGATACGGAGACAGAAATTAACGAATGAAGTTTGAAACTATATTATTATTTGATATAATCGTATTTTATGGTTTAGTGGCGCCAATTTAATGGTTTTTTATCGTTTAAATTACCATTGAAATCAATTTATCAGTTCATTCTATCATTTCAATTATTGTTGGGATCAACTTAAATTCGTTGTTGTTAAATATTTGATTTTAAATACTCTATTAAAATCTAGTATTATTGGTTATTGTATTTAAACTCTTTAATAATTTTTATATATTTCTTGAAATCCATTGTTATTTAATTAAAGGTTTACAATAATCAATTAAAATATTGTGTTATCAAATTTCATAGATTCTATAATTGACTTCAGTAAAAACTAAAGAGAGTTTTAATGGATTTGGCATTACTTTGAGATTTCAAAATTCATCTCAAGTCTACGTACATCTTTGAAAAACACATCGTCCATAAACCTTTTTAAGTTAACTCCAATCGTCAAGCAATAAACTTAAAAGGAAGGCAAGAAGACATGCCGTAGAACACATCGTAACACTTGAAAACGGAGGTTTTTTTTGGATTTCTGTGGACACATGGCAAATTGATGAAAATTATTTTAGCTGATGTGGCACAAAGAGGAGATCTCCTCCTTTCATATAGTACATATCTGTAAATCTCCATCTCTAGTCCTCTTTGTTTTTTTTTTTTTTAACGTGAGATGCATTATTTATATTTGATAAAAGATTTCAATGCTTGTTTTTAAATTAGAAGTCCAAAATCAAATAAATTACATATATAAATTTTAAAAATCATATAAAATAGTAGAAACTTAAAAAAAATTGGAGATTCAAATTTATTGGTCTAGAAGCTCATACATATACTCTAAATTGCAATTATTCATAACTTATTAAGTTTATGTATTACCTATTTGAGACACGAAGACGGAAAATAACAACTAAAGATCAAAAATAGTTAATTAGTTAAAGTAGTCGTATTTTTGGTTTAGTGGCGCCAACTTAACGGATTTTTTTTATCATTTAAATTACCGTTGAGATCAACTTAACGGTTCATTTTAACATTTAAACTACTGTTAGTACAAACTAAACGGTTTATTTTATCATTAAATTTTCACTCATTTTAGGCTTTTAAATTTTCAATTGTTTACTCTAAATCGGTAGGCATTTCCTCTTAGGGATCTACAAGCTCTCGATTTTTTCTTTCACCCGAGAGCTTGTATTATAAATCAAGCATACCTCATTGCTTTAATGGGGCTTGTACCAAAATAATTTTGTTTTCAAATATATAGAAACTTAAGATCTTTTTACTAAATTTTTTAACAAAAATCTAGAACTCTTTTTACAAACTATCCATAAATTTAAGATCTCTTACAAAAGAAAAAATTAACTAAATTTTATAGGGTGGCCCAATCCAGTTGCACTCCTTACACACCTCTAATGTCGGTGTGATTATAACTTATATGTAAACTTTTAGGTCTTTCCTTTTTGATTTTTTTTTAAAAAATATTTTCTGGGGTTTAGTTCGGGCATTGTATGGATTTATCTTATATGGATTCGTGGTGATGGATACTGGCCTCTACACTTCTAAGGGGATTGAAAACGGTTAAATAATGCAACAAAAAGGCATGAACCCATGATCATTATGGTCTTAATTATTTTGTATGGCAACTTGTAATCTGCTTGGACATGTCTAGGCAAAATCAAAATATATTTTCAACCGTTGAGCCAAATGGCTCAAATCTACTTTGTCAAGAACAAAACGGGAGGCGACACTACAAGGTATTCTCTTGACTCTTCTCCGTCACAAACTTACATTGCGCATAGAGATGATGATACGTAATCCTATCTCACCTATTCTACCAAACCACAACTCTCCAACTTGCTATCTACAACTTATGCAAGATTGTTCGCAAATAGAACTTGAAATAGCTAATTTTTTCTACTCTCTAATACGTGAGCTCTTTGAGCTTTTTTTTAATAAAGGAAAAACAGAGTCATCTCCTCTCTTTTTTTGTTTTTTTTCCTACATTGTAAGTAACCTAGATTTCTAAATCTAACATTTCAACATAAAAAATATCTAAATTCTAACCGATTTACATATACCAAAAAAATGCAAAGAAATATTACTCATATAACTAAGAGACTTTTTCATTGCCATATAATACAAATGCTCATAAGTAATCAATCATTGGCCTATAGGTCCATCAGTACATCAGACCATAACGATAAATTCAAGGCCATCATCAACCCCACGAAACAATACAACCAAGCCACAACCTGAAGCTCTTCACGTTTAGATTTTTTTTGACTTCTTAATCTTAACATGGTTTTGCTCAGAATTATGCTGCCCACGTTCCAGTGGTGCAGCTACAACAGTAAGTGGCACAGCTTCAATAGGATCTTCCTGCAAATACCATACAGTCAATAAAAACACAAAATAATACTCAAAAACTAAGATAAAACAAAAACACAATAAGGATCTTCACCTTCCTCTTATAAAAGTATATTTCAGGGCCCTCATTTTTAAGAAGCTCAGAGACAGAAGAGAGTCCCTTTGCTTTAGCTGTGTGCGCCAATCTCCCAGTAGGCCTGTGACCTCGCTTCTTCCTGGAAAAACAAAACAATTAACAAATTTACAAAACAACCTTTGACTAATAATTTAAATATAATCTTTTGACAAATTCATTGTAATGGATAATTTTGACTTACATGCAGTAACTGCAGTTGCAGATGCCCCTGCACTTGGGACAAACCCAATCAGTCTTCACGGTAACCTCTTCTGCCTTCTCTCCATACCTAAAAATTAGAGTCAGAATCATATAACACAACAATCACCAAAAGTTTTTACGTTTCTCACAACACTAGACATAAATTATCAAACACATCAAATCAAAACCTGTTCATTAAGCAGCTGCGACATAACTTCAACGGACACGTCGTATTTCCCTTCTTGGTCACGCACGATCCAATAAGCAGTCTCATTTGATGACACTACAACACAAATACCATTTAATACAATCATCAACTCTATCTTCATACCAAAAAAGTGACTAGTCGAATCTAACAAAATCAACCATAGATACTCAAACATTAACTCTATCGTCATATCCAAAACGTTACTAGCCAAGTCCATATAAAAATCTCAACTCTAAATCTACAAAAGTTATCAAAATTTCCAACCTGGTGACAAGTTTTTAAAACGGTGGACTCATCGATCCCTCGTTCAGCAGCAACCGTAACATCGGGATTAGGTGCTTGCACGACATGTTCCTTGCTCACCATCGCCATAATCAAAAGCTTAAGAGTTAAGATTTTCGCAAATTGAGATTTGTGAGGTTTGTATCTGAGTTTATCTTCTTATTACAATGGTTTGGGTTTTTATCATTGATCTTAACAACAGGAGCGTTAATATCTATGGTAAGTTATCCAAATTTTGGATTTTTTTTTCTTTTTGCTCGTTTAGTCAAAACTTTTTGAGAGAGAATAATGGCTGGCTATGTTTCTAATTTTTTTCAGGTGTCTCTATACATTAAATCTTAAAGATCTAAAGGCTATATATCAGTAAACTACAATTTTTAATAGTTTATTGAGTTTATATATTACTTATTTTAGATTCATAGATGGAAAATAAAGAATGAATGATCGAAAATCTGTAGTTATTTGATGTAATCGTAATTTATGGTTTAGTGGCGCGATCTTAACGATTTTTTAAAATCATTTAAATTACCGTTGGAATTAACTTAACGGTTTATTATATCATTTAAATTACCGTTGGAATTAACTTAACGGTGAAATACACCGTTAAATTTTCATCATTTAGTTTTTTTGTTTGGGTTTTATTTTAATTTACATCAAAATCGCATAAAATTTATAATTGTTTACGTTATTTTTTCCCAATATTCTATTAAAATCTATTGTTATTTAATAGCTGATTTTAAATACTTTATTAAAATCTAATATTATTCGTTGTTATATTTACTCTCTTTACTAAAAAAAAAAGATTAAAATCTAGTGTTATTAATTTTTGTATTTATAATTTTTTAAATAAAAGACTTTAAAATCCATTGTTATTTAATTAAAAACTTAAAATAATCAATTAAAGTCTTGTGTTATTCAACTTTCAAAGATTCTCATAATTGACTTTACTAAATAGAGTTTGAATGGATTTGGCATTAAATGTTTTACCTATAATTTGGAACAATGAAAATCAAACATCTTACTTTGAGATTTTGAAATTCATCTTAAGTCCACGTTACATCTTTTTATTATAATCTCTTTATAGAGACTCTATCTCTCCATCCCTAGTTCTCTATGTTTTCTTTTAAACGTGTGATGCACTATTATTCATCTCAAGTTTTTAGTGCTTGTTTTAAAATTAAAAGTTCAGAATCAAATAAATAAAATTTAAAATTCATATAAAATAGTAAAAACTTGAAAAGAAAAAAAGATAGTGGATTCAAATATGTTTCGAAGACCAAATGATATCATATAAATATTTTGGAATATACTACCAACGATTTTGATAGTATAAGGCACGAACTTAATGGTTTTTCCTATTATTTAGATTATCATTGAAATTAACTTAACGGTTCATCTTTAGAATTTAAATTACTGTTGGGATCATGTGATCAACTTAACGGTTCATTCAATCATTAAGTTTTAATTGTTTTCAAATTGGCATTCATTTATCTTACGAATCTAGAGGCTCATATATACACTAAATCTGGAAATTACAATTCTTAACAACTTATTGAGTTTATGTATTACCTATTTCAGATATGGAGACGGAAAAAACGAATGAACGATCGAAAATATGTAATTATTTGATGTAAATGTAATTTATGGTTTAGTGACGCGAACTTAACGATTTTTTAAATCATTTGAATTACCATTGGAATTAACTTAATGGTTCATTTTATCGTTAAGTTTTTATTGGTTTTGGGCTTTTAAAAAATTTAGGTTAACTAGTTTTATTATTCTGTTTGGTCTTTTGTTTTAATTTATATCAAAAGCGCATATAACTTATAATTGTTTAGGTTGTTTTTCTTTTCTTTTCAATATTCTAGTTTTAATCACTAAGAAAATGAATTAATATTCAAAATAAAGAATGTTTATTCCAAATTAATTCGATAAATTACAATTATTAATAACTTATTAGGTTTAAGTATTACCTATTTGAGATACGGAGACAGAAATTAACGAATGAAGTTTGAAACTATATTATTATTTGATATAATCGTATTTTATGGTTTAGTGGCGCCAATTTAATGGTTTTTTATCGTTTAAATTACCATTGAAATCAATTTATCAGTTCATTCTATCATTTCAATTATTGTTGGGATCAACTTAAATTCGTTGTTGTTAAATATTTGATTTTAAATACTCTATTAAAATCTAGTATTATTGGTTATTGTATTTAAACTCTTTAATAATTTTTATATATTTCTTGAAATCCATTGTTATTTAATTAAAGGTTTACAATAATCAATTAAAATATTGTGTTATCAAATTTCATAGATTCTATAATTGACTTCAGTAAAAACTAAAGAGAGTTTTAATGGATTTGGCATTACTTTGAGATTTCAAAATTCATCTCAAGTCTACGTACATCTTTGAAAAACACATCGTCCATAAACCTTTTTAAGTTAACTCCAATCGTCAAGCAATAAACTTAAAAGGAAGGCAAGAAGACATGCCGTAGAACACATCGTAACACTTGAAAACGGAGGTTTTTTTTGGATTTCTGTGGACACATGGCAAATTGATGAAAATTATTTTAGCTGATGTGGCACAAAGAGGAGATCTCCTCCTTTCATATAGTACATATCTGTAAATCTCCATCTCTAGTCCTCTTTGTTTTTTTTTTTTTTTAACGTGAGATGCATTATTTATATTTGATAAAAGATTTCAATGCTTGTTTTTAAATTAGAAGTCCAAAATCAAATAAATTACATATATAAATTTTAAAAATCATATAAAATAGTAGAAACTTAAAAAAAATTGGAGATTCAAATTTATTGGTCTAGAAGCTCATACATATACTCTAAATTGCAATTATTCATAACTTATTAAGTTTATGTATTACCTATTTGAGACACGAAGACGGAAAATAACAACTAAAGATCAAAAATAGTTAATTAGTTAAAGTAGTCGTATTTTTGGTTTAGTGGCGCCAACTTAACGGATTTTTTTTATCATTTAAATTACTGTTGAGATCAACTTAACGGTTAATTTTAACATTTAAACTACTGTTAGTACAAACTAAACGGTTTATTTTATCATTAAATTTTCACTCATTTTAGGCTTTTAAATTTTCAATTGTTTACTCTAAATCGGTAGGCATTTCCTCTTAGGGATCTACAAGCTCTCGATTTTTTCTTTCACCCGAGAGCTTGTATTATAAATCAAGCATACCTCATTGCTTTAATGGGGCTTGTACCAAAATAATTTTGTTTTCAAATATATAGAAACTTAAGATCTTTTTACTAAATTTTTTAACAAAAATCTAGAACTCTTTTTACAAACTATCCATAAATTTAAGATCTCTTACAAAAGAAAAAATTAACTAAATTTTATAGGGTGGCCCAATCCAGTTGCACTCCTTACACACCTCTAATGTCGGTGTGATTATAACTTATATGTAAACTTTTAGGTCTTTCCTTTTTGATTTTTTTTTAAAAAATATTTTCTGGGGTTTAGTTCGGGCATTGTATGGATTTATCTTATATGGATTCGTGGTGATGGATACTGGCCTCTACACTTCTAAGGGGATTGAAAACGGTTAAATAATGCAACAAAAAGGCATGAACCCATGATCATTATGGTCTTAATTATTTTGTATGGCAACTTGTAATCTGCTTGGACATGTCTAGGCAAAATCAAAATATATTTTCAACCGTTGAGCCAAATGGCTCAAATCTACTTTGTCAAGAACAAAACGGGAGGCGACACTACAAGGTATTCTCTTGACTCTTCTCCGTCACAAACTTACATTGCGCATAGAGATGATGATACGTAATCCTATCTCACCTATTCTACCAAACCACAACTCTCCAACTTGCTATCTACAACTTATGCAAGATTGTTCGCAAATAGAACTTGAAATAGCTAATTTTTTCTACTCTCTAATACGTGAGCTCTTTGAGCTTTTTTTTAATAAAGGAAAAACAGAGTCATCTCCTCTCTTTTTTTGTTTTTTTTCCTACATTGTAAGTAACCTAGATTTCTAAATCTAACATTTCAACATAAAAAATATCTAAATTCTAACCGATTTACATATACCAAAAAAATGCAAAGAAATATTACTCATATAACTAAGAGACTTTTTCATTGCCATATAATACAAATGCTCATAAGTAATCAATCATTGGCCTATAGGTCCATCAGTACATCAGACCATAACGATAAATTCAAGGCCATCATCAACCCCACGAAACAATACAACCAAGCCACAACCTGAAGCTCTTCACGTTTAGATTTTTTTTGACTTCTTAATCTTAACATGGTTTTGCTCAGAATTATGCTGCCCACGTTCCAGTGGTGCAGCTACAACAGTAAGTGGCACAGCTTCAATAGGATCTTCCTGCAAATACCATACAGTCAATAAAAACACAAAATAATACTCAAAAACTAAGATAAAACAAAAACACAATAAGGATCTTCACCTTCCTCTTATAAAAGTATATTTCAGGGCCCTCATTTTTAAGAAGCTCAGAGACAGAAGAGAGTCCCTTTGCTTTAGCTTTGTGCGCCAATCTCCCAGTAGGCCTGTGACCTCGCTTCTTCCTGGAAAAACAAAACAATTAACAAATTTACAAAACAACCTTTGACTAATAATTTAAATATAATCTTTTGACAAATTCATTGTAATGGATAATTTTGACTTACATGCAGTAACTGCAGTTGCAGATGCCCCTGCACTTGGGACAAACCCAATCAGTCTTCACGGTAACCTCTTCTGCCTTCTCTCCATACCTAAAAATTAGAGTCAGAATCATATAACACAACAATCACCAAAAGTTTTTACGTTTCTCACAACACTAGACATAAATTATCAAACACATCAAATCAAAACCTGTTCATTAAGCAGCTGCGACATAACTTCAACGGACACGTCGTATTTCCCTTCTTGGTCACGCACGATCCAATAAGCAGTCTCATTTGATGACACTACAACACAAATACCATTTAATACAATCATCAACTCTATCTTCATACCAAAAAAGTGACTAGTCGAATCTAACAAAATCAACCATAGATACTCAAACATTAACTCTATCGTCATATCCAAAACGTTACTAGCCAAGTCCATATAAAAATCTCAACTCTAAATCTACAAAAGTTATCAAAATTTCCAACCTGGTGACAAGTTTTTAAAACGGTGGACTCATCGATCCCTCGTTCAGCAGCAACCGTAACATCGGGATTAGGTGCTTGCACGACATGTTCCTTGCTCACCATCGCCATAATCAAAAGCTTAAGAGTTAAGATTTTCGCAAATTGAGATTTGTGAGGTTTGTATCTGAGTTTATCTTCTTATTACAATGGTTTGGGTTTTTATCATTGATCTTAACAACAGGAGCGTTAATATCTATGGTAAGTTATCCAAATTTTGGATTTTTTTTTCTTTTTGCTCGTTTAGTCAAAACTTTTTGAGAGAGAATAATGGCTGGCTATGTTTCTAATTTTTTTCAGGTGTCTCTATACATTAAATCTTAAAGATCTAAAGGCTATATATCAGTAAACTACAATTTTTAATAGTTTATTGAGTTTATATATTACTTATTTTAGATTCATAGATGGAAAATAAAGAATGAATGATCGAAAATCTGTAGTTATTTGATGTAATCGTAATTTATGGTTTAGTGGCGCGATCTTAACGATTTTTTAAAATCATTTAAATTACCGTTGGAATTAACTTAACGGTTTATTATATCATTTAAATTACCGTTGGAATTAACTTAACGGTGAAATGCACCGTTAAATTTTCATCATTTAGTTTTTTTGTTTGGGTTTTATTTTAATTTACATCAAAATCGCATAAAATTTATAATTGTTTACGTTACTTTTTCCCAATATTCTATTAAAATCTATTGTTATTTAATAGCTGATTTTAAATACTTTATTAAAATCTAATATTATTCGTTGTTATATTTACTCTCTTTACTAAAAAAAAAAGATTAAAATCTAGTGTTATTAATTTTTGTATTTATAATTTTTTAAATAAAAGACTTTAAAATCCATTGTTATTTAATTAAAAACTTAAAATAATCAATTAAAGTCTTGTGTTATTCAACTTTCAAAGATTCTCATAATTGACTTTACTAAATAGAGTTTGAATGGATTTGGCATTAAATGTTTTACCTATAATTTGGAACAATGAAAATCAAACATCTTACTTTGAGATTTTGAAATTCATCTTAAGTCCACGTTACATCTTTTTATTATAATCTCTTTATAGAGACTCTATCTCTCCATCCCTAGTTCTCTATGTTTTCTTTTAAACGTGTGATGCACTATTATTCATCTCAAGTTTTTAGTGCTTGTTTTAAAATTAAAAGTTCAGAATCAAATAAATAAAATTTAAAATTCATATAAAATAGTAAAAACTTGAAAAGAAAAAAAGATAGTGGATTCAAATATGTTTCGAAGACCAAATGATATCATATAAATATTTTGGAATATACTACCAACGATTTTGATAGTATAAGGCACGAACTTAATGGTTTTTCCTATTATTTAGATTATCATTGAAATTAACTTAACGGTTCATCTTTAGAATTTAAATTACTGTTGGGATCATGTGATCAACTTAACGGTTCATTCAATCATTAAGTTTTAATTGTTTTCAAATTGGCATTCATTTATCTTACGAATCTAGAGGCTCATATATACACTAAATCTGGAAATTACAATTCTTAACAACTTATTGAGTTTATGTATTACCTATTTCAGATATGGAGACGGAAAAAACGAATGAACGATCGAAAATATGTAATTATTTGATGTAAATGTAATTTATGGTTTAGTGACGCGAACTTAACGATTTTTTAAATCATTTGAATTACCATTGGAATTAACTTAATGGTTCATTTTATCGTTAAGTTTTTATTGGTTTTGGGCGTTTAAAAAATTTAGGTTAACTAGTTTTATTATTCTGTTTGGTCTTTTGTTTTAATTTATATCAAAAGCGCATATAACTTATAATTGTTTAGGTTGTTTTTCTTTTCTTTTCAATATTCTAGTTTTAATCACTAAGAAAATGAATTAATATTCAAAATAAAGAATGTTTATTCCAAATTAATTCGATAAATTACAATTATTAATAACTTATTAGGTTTAAGTATTACCTATTTGAGATACGGAGACAGAAATTAACGAATGAAGTTTGAAACTATATTATTATTTGATATAATCGTATTTTATGGTTTAGTGGCGCCAATTTAATGGTTTTTTATCGTTTAAATTACCATTGAAATCAATTTATCAGTTCATTCTATCATTTCAATTATTGTTGGGATCAACTTAAATTCGTTGTTGTTAAATATTTGATTTTAAATACTCTATTAAAATCTAGTATTATTGGTTATTGTATTTAAACTCTTTAATAATTTTTATATATTTCTTGAAATCCATTGTTATTTAATTAAAGGTTTACAATAATCAATTAAAATATTGTGTTATCAAATTTCATAGATTCTATAATTGACTTCAGTAAAAACTAAAGAGAGTTTTAATGGATTTGGCATTACTTTGAGATTTCAAAATTCATCTCAAGTCTACGTACATCTTTGAAAAACACATCGTCCATAAACCTTTTTAAGTTAACTCCAATCGTCAAGCAATAAACTTAAAAGGAAGGCAAGAAGACATGCCGTAGAACACATCGTAACACTTGAAAACGGAGGTTTTTTTTGGATTTCTGTGGACACATGGCAAATTGATGAAAATTATTTTAGCTGATGTGGCAAAAAGAGGAGATCTCCTCCTTTCATATAGTACATATCTGTAAATCTCCATCTCTAGTCCTCTTTGTTTTTTTTTTTTTTAACGTGAGATGCATTATTTATATTTGATAAAAGATTTCAATGCTTGTTTTTAAATTAGAAGTCCAAAATCAAATAAATTACATATATAAATTTTAAAAATCATATAAAATAGTAGAAACTTAAAAAAAATTGGAGATTCAAATTTATTGGTCTAGAAGCTCATACATATACTCTAAATTGCAATTATTCATAACTTATTAAGTTTATGTATTACCTATTTGAGACACGAAGACGGAAAATAACAACTAAAGATCAAAAATAGTTAATTAGTTAAAGTAGTCGTATTTTTGGTTTAGTGGCGCCAACTTAACGGATTTTTTTTATCATTTAAATTACTGTTGAGATCAACTTAACGGTTAATGTTAACATTTAAACTACTGTTAGTACAAACTAAACGGTTTATTTTATCATTAAATTTTCACTCATTTTAGGCTTTTAAATTTTCAATTGTTTACTCTAAATCGGTAGGCATTTCCTCTTAGGGATCTACAAGCTCTCGATTTTTTCTTTCACCCGAGAGCTTGTATTATAAATCAAGCATACCTCATTGCTTTAATGGGGCTTGTACCAAAATAATTTTGTTTTCAAATATATAGAAACTTAAGATCTTTTTACTAAATTTTTTAACAAAAATCTAGAACTCTTTTTACAAACTATCCATAAATTTAAGATCTCTTACAAAAGAAAAAATTAACTAAATTTTATAGGGTGGCCCAATCCAGTTGCACTCCTTACACACCTCTAATGTCGGTGTGATTATAACTTATATGTAAACTTTTAGGTCTTTCCTTTTTGATTTTTTTTTTAAAAATATTTTCTGGGGTTTAGTTCGGGCATTGTATGGATTTATCTTATATGGATTCGTGGTGATGGATACTGGCCTCTACACTTCTAAGGGGATTGAAAACGGTTAAATAATGCAACAAAAAGGCATGAACCCATGATCATTATGGTCTTAATTATTTTGTATGGCAACTTGTAATCTGCTTGGACATGTCTAGGCAAAATCAAAATATATTTTCAACCGTTGAGCCAAATGGCTCAAATCTACTTTGTCAAGAACAAAACGGGAGGCGACACTACAAGGTATTCTCTTGACTCTTCTCCGTCACAAACTTACATTGCGCATAGAGATGATGATACGTAATCCTATCTCACCTATTCTACCAAACCACAACTCTCCAACTTGCTATCTACAACTTATGCAAGATTGTTCGCAAATAGAACTTGAAATAGCTAATTTTTTCTACTCTCTAATACGTGAGCTCTTTGAGCTTTTTTTTAATAAAGGAAAAACAGAGTCATCTCCTCTCTTTTTTTGTTTTTTTTCCTACATTGTAAGTAACCTAGATTTCTAAATCTAACATTTCAACATAAAAAATATCTAAATTCTAACCGATTTACATATACCAAAAAAATGCAAAGAAATATTACTCATATAACTAAGAGACTTTTTCATTGCCATATAATACAAATGCTCATAAGTAATCAATCATTGGCCTATAGGTCCATCAGTACATCAGACCATAACGATAAATTCAAGGCCATCATCAACCCCACGAAACAATACAACCAAGCCACAACCTGAAGCTCTTCACGTTTAGATTTTTTTTGACTTCTTAATCTTAACATGGTTTTGCTCAGAATTATGCTGCCCACGTTCCAGTGGTGCAGCTACAACAGTAAGTGGCACAGCTTCAATAGGATCTTCCTGCAAATACCATACAGTCAATAAAAACACAAAATAATACTCAAAAACTAAGATAAAACAAAAACACAATAAGGATCTTCACCTTCCTCTTATAAAAGTATATTTCAGGGCCCTCATTTTTAAGAAGCTCAGAGACAGAAGAGAGTCCCTTTGCTTTAGCTGTGTGCGCCAATCTCCCAGTAGGCCTGTGGCCTCGCTTCTTCCTGGAAAAACAAAACAATTAACAAATTTACAAAACAACCTTTGACTAATAATTTAAATATAATCTTTTGACAAATTCATTGTAATGGATAATTTTGACTTACATGCAGTAACTGCAGTTGCAGATGCCCCTGCACTTGGGACAAACCCAATCAGTCTTCACGGTAACCTCTTCTGCCTTCTCTCCATACCTAAAAATTAGAGTCAGAATCATATAACACAACAATCACCAAAAGTTTTTACGTTTCTCACAACACTAGACATAAATTATCAAACACATCAAATCAAAACCTGTTCATTAAGCAGCTGCGACATAACTTCAACGGACACGTCGTATTTCCCTTCTTGGTCACGCACGATCCAATAAGCAGTCTCATTTGATGACACTACAACACAAATACCATTTAATACAATCATCAACTCTATCTTCATACCAAAAAAGTGACTAGTCGAATCTAACAAAATCAACCATAGATACTCAAACATTAACTCTATCGTCATATCCAAAACGTTACTAGCCAAGTCCATATAAAAATCTCAACTCTAAATCTACAAAAGTTATCAAAATTTCCAACCTGGTGACAAGTTTTTAAAACGGTGGACTCATCGATCCCTCGTTCAGCAGCAACCGTAACATCGGGATTAGGTGCTTGCACGACATGTTCCTTGCTCACCATCGCCATAATCAAAAGCTTAAGAGTTAAGATTTTCGCAAATTGAGATTTGTGAGGTTTGTATCTGAGTTTATCTTCTTATTACAATGGTTTGGGTTTTTATCATTGATCTTAACAACAGGAGCGTTAATATCTATGGTAAGTTATCCAAATTTTGGATTTTTTTTTCTTTTTGCTCGTTTAGTCAAAACTTTTTGAGAGAGAATAATGGCTGGCTATGTTTCTAATTTTTTTCAGGTGTCTCTATACATTAAATCTTAAAGATCTAAAGGCTATATATCCGTAAACTACAATTTTTAATAGTTTATTGAGTTTATATATTACTTATTTTAGATTCATAGATGGAAAATAAAGAATGAATGATCGAAAATCTGTAGTTATTTGATGTAATCGTAATTTATGGTTTAGTGGCGCGATCTTAACGATTTTTTAAAATCATTTAAATTACCGTTGGAATTAACTTAACGGTTTATTATATCATTTAAATTACCGTTGGAATTAACTTAACGGTGAAATACACCGTTAAATTTTCATCATTTAGTTTTTTTGTTTGGGTTTTATTTTAATTTACATCAAAATCGCATAAAATTTATAATTGTTTACGTTATTTTTTCCCAATATTCTATTAAAATCTATTGTTATTTAATAGCTGATTTTAAATACTTTATTAAAATCTAATATTATTCGTTGTTATATTTACTCTCTTTACTAAAAAAAGAAGATTAAAATCTAGTGTTATTAATTTTTGTATTTATAATTTTTTAAATAAAAGACTTTAAAATCCATTGTTATTTAATTAAAAACTTAAAATAATCAATTAAAGTCTTGTGTTATTCAACTTTCAAAGATTCTCATAATTGACTTTACTAAATAGAGTTTGAATGGATTTGGCATTAAATGTTTTACCTATAATTTGGAACAATGAAAATCAAACATCTTACTTTGAGATTTTGAAATTCATCTTAAGTCCACGTTACATCTTTTTATTATAATCTCTTTATAGAGACTCTATCTCTCCATCCCTAGTTCTCTATGTTTTCTTTTAAACGTGTGATGCACTATTATTCATCTCAAGTTTTTAGTGCTTGTTTTAAAATTAAAAGTTCAGAATCAAATAAATAAAATTTAAAATTCATATAAAATAGTAAAAACTTGAAAAGAAAAAAAGATAGTGGATTCAAATATGTTTCGAAGACCAAATGATATCATATAAATATTTTGGAATATACTACCAACGATTTTGATAGTATAAGGCACGAACTTAATGGTTTTTCCTATTATTTAGATTATCATTGAAATTAACTTAACGGTTCATCTTTAGAATTTAAATTACTGTTGGGATCATGTGATCAACTTAACGGTTCATTCAATCATTAAGTTTTAATTGTTTTCAAATTGGCATTCATTTATCTTACGAATCTAGAGGCTCATATATACACTAAATCTGGAAATTACAATTCTTAACAACTTATTGAGTTTATGTATTACCTATTTCAGATATGGAGACGGAAAAAACGAATGAACGATCGAAAATATGTAATTATTTGATGTAAATGTAATTTATGGTTTAGTGACGCGAACTTAACGATTTTTTAAATCATTTGAATTACCATTGGAATTAACTTAATGGTTCATTTTATCGTTAAGTTTTTATTGGTTTTGGGCTTTTAAAAAATTTAGGTTAACTAGTTTTATTATTCTGTTTGGTCTTTTGTTTTAATTTATATCAAAAGCGCATATAACTTATAATTGTTTAGGTTGTTTTTCTTTTCTTTTCAATATTCTAGTTTTAATCACTAAGAAAATGAATTAATATTCAAAATAAAGAATGTTTATTCCAAATTAATTCGATAAATTACAATTATTAATAACTTATTAGGTTTAAGTATTACCTATTTGAGATACGGAGACAGAAATTAACGAATGAAGTTTGAAACTATATTATTATTTGATATAATCGTATTTTATGGTTTAGTGGCGCCAATTTAATGGTTTTTTATCGTTTAAATTACCATTGAAATCAATTTATCAGTTCATTCTATCATTTCAATTATTGTTGGGATCAACTTAAATTCGTTGTTGTTAAATATTTGATTTTAAATACTCTATTAAAATCTAGTATTATTGGTTATTGTATTTAAACTCTTTAATAATTTTTATATATTTCTTGAAATCCATTGTTATTTAATTAAAGGTTTACAATAATCAATTAAAATATTGTGTTATCAAATTTCATAGATTCTATAATTGACTTCAGTAAAAACTAAAGAGAGTTTTAATGGATTTGGCATTACTTTGAGATTTCAAAATTCATCTCAAGTCTACGTACATCTTTGAAAAACACATCGTCCATAAACCTTTTTAAGTTAACTCCAATCGTCAAGCAATAAACTTAAAAGGAAGGCAAGAAGACATGCCGTAGAACACATCGTAACACTTGAAAACGGAGGTTTTTTTTGGATTTCTGTGGACACATGGCAAATTGATGAAAATTATTTTAGCTGATGTGGCACAAAGAGGAGATCTCCTCCTTTCATATAGTACATATCTGTAAATCTCCATCTCTAGTCCTCTTTGTTTTTTTTTTTTTTTAACGTGAGATGCATTATTTATATTTGATAAAAGATTTCAATGCTTGTTTTTAAATTAGAAGTCCAAAATCAAATAAATTACATATATAAATTTTAAAAATCATATAAAATAGTAGAAACTTAAAAAAAATTGGAGATTCAAATTTATTGGTCTAGAAGCTCATACATATACTCTAAATTGCAATTATTCATAACTTATTAAGTTTATGTATTACCTATTTGAGACACGAAGACGGAAAATAACAACTAAAGATCAAAAATAGTTAATTAGTTAAAGTAGTCGTATTTTTGGTTTAGTGGCGCCAACTTAACGGATTTTTTTTATCATTTAAATTACTGTTGAGATCAACTTAACGGTTAATTTTAACATTTAAACTACTGTTAGTACAAACTAAACGGTTTATTTTATCATTAAATTTTCACTCATTTTAGGCTTTTAAATTTTCAATTGTTTACTCTAAATCGGTAGGCATTTCCTCTTAGGGATCTACAAGCTCTCGATTTTTTCTTTCACCCGAGAGCTTGTATTATAAATCAAGCATACCTCATTGCTTTAATGGGGCTTGTACCAAAATAATTTTGTTTTCAAATATATAGAAACTTAAGATCTTTTTACTAAATTTTTTAACAAAAATCTAGAACTCTTTTTACAAACTATCCATAAATTTAAGATCTCTTACAAAAGAAAAAATTAACTAAATTTTATAGGGTGGCCCAATCCAGTTGCACTCCTTACACACCTCTAATGTCGGTGTGATTATAACTTATATGTAAACTTTTAGGTCTTTCCTTTTTGATTTTTTTTTAAAAAATATTTTCTGGGGTTTAGTTCGGGCATTGTATGGATTTATCTTATATGGATTCGTGGTGATGGATACTGGCCTCTACACTTCTAAGGGGATTGAAAACGGTTAAATAATGCAACAAAAAGGCATGAACCCATGATCATTATGGTCTTAATTATTTTGTATGGCAACTTGTAATCTGCTTGGACATGTCTAGGCAAAATCAAAATATATTTTCAACCGTTGAGCCAAATGGCTCAAATCTACTTTGTCAAGAACAAAACGGGAGGCGACACTACAAGGTATTCTCTTGACTCTTCTCCGTCACAAACTTACATTGCGCATAGAGATGATGATACGTAATCCTATCTCACCTATTCTACCAAACCACAACTCTCCAACTTGCTATCTACAACTTATGCAAGATTGTTCGCAAATAGAACTTGAAATAGCTAATTTTTTCTACTCTCTAATACGTGAGCTCTTTGAGCTTTTTTTTAATAAAGGAAAAACAGAGTCATCTCCTCTCTTTTTTTGTTTTTTTTCCTACATTGTAAGTAACCTAGATTTCTAAATCTAACATTTCAACATAAAAAATATCTAAATTCTAACCGATTTACATATACCAAAAAAATGCAAAGAAATATTACTCATATAACTAAGAGACTTTTTCATTGCCATATAATACAAATGCTCATAAGTAATCAATCATTGGCCTATAGGTCCATCAGTACATCAGACCATAACGATAAATTCAAGGCCATCATCAACCCCACGAAACAATACAACCAAGCCACAACCTGAAGCTCTTCACGTTTAGATTTTTTTTGACTTCTTAATCTTAACATGGTTTTGCTCAGAATTATGCTGCCCACGTTCCAGTGGTGCAGCTACAACAGTAAGTGGCACAGCTTCAATAGGATCTTCCTGCAAATACCATACAGTCAATAAAAACACAAAATAATACTCAAAAACTAAGATAAAACAAAAACACAATAAGGATCTTCACCTTCCTCTTATAAAAGTATATTTCAGGGCCCTCATTTTTAAGAAGCTCAGAGACAGAAGAGAGTCCCTTTGCTTTAGCTGTGTGCGCCAATCTCCCAGTAGGCCTGTGGCCTCGCTTCTTCCTGGAAAAACAAAACAATTAACAAATTTACAAAACAACCTTTGACTAATAATTTAAATATAATCTTTTGACAAATTCATTGTAATGGATAATTTTGACTTACATGCAGTAACTGCAGTTGCAGATGCCCCTGCACTTGGGACAAACCCAATCAGTCTTCACGGTAACCTCTTCTGCCTTCTCTCCATACCTAAAAATTAGAGTCAGAATCATATAACACAACAATCACCAAAAGTTTTTACGTTTCTCACAACACTAGACATAAATTATCAAACACATCAAATCAAAACCTGTTCATTAAGCAGCTGCGACATAACTTCAACGGACACGTCGTATTTCCCTTCTTGGTCACGCACGATCCAATAAGCAGTCTCATTTGATGACACTACAACACAAATACCATTTAATACAATCATCAACTCTATCTTCATACCAAAAAAGTGACTAGTCGAATCTAACAAAATCAACCATAGATACTCAAACATTAACTCTATCGTCATATCCAAAACGTTACTAGCCAAGTCCATATAAAAATCTCAACTCTAAATCTACAAAAGTTATCAAAATTTCCAACCTGGTGACAAGTTTTTAAAACGGTGGACTCATCGATCCCTCGTTCAGCAGCAACCGTAACATCGGGATTAGGTGCTTGCACGACATGTTCCTTGCTCACCATCGCCATAATCAAAAGCTTAAGAGTTAAGATTTTCGCAAATTGAGATTTGTGAGGTTTGTATCTGAGTTTATCTTCTTATTACAATGGTTTGGGTTTTTATCATTGATCTTAACAACATGAGCGTTAATATCTATGGTAAGTTATCCAAATTTTGGATTTTTTTTTCTTTTTGCTCGTTTAGTCAAAACTTTTTGAGAGAGAATAATGGCTGGCTATGTTTCTAATTTTTTTCAGGTGTCTCTATACATTAAATCTTAAAGATCTAAAGGCTATATATCAGTAAACTACAATTTTTAATAGTTTATTGAGTTTATATATTACTTATTTTAGATTCATAGATGGAAAATAAAGAATGAATGATCGAAAATCTGTAGTTATTTGATGTAATCGTAATTTATGGTTTAGTGGCGCGATCTTAACGATTTTTTAAAATCATTTAAATTACCGTTGGAATTAACTTAACGGTTTATTATATCATTTAAATTACCGTTGGAATTAACTTAACGGTGAAATGCACCGTTAAATTTTCATCATTTAGTTTTTTTGTTTGGGTTTTATTTTAATTTACATCAAAATCGCATAAAATTTATAATTGTTTACGTTACTTTTTCCCAATATTCTATTAAAATCTATTGTTATTTAATAGCTGATTTTAAATACTTTATTAAAATCTAATATTATTCGTTGTTATATTTACTCTCTTTACTAAAAAAAAAAGATTAAAATCTAGTGTTATTAATTTTTGTATTTATAATTTTTTAAATAAAAGACTTTAAAATCCATTGTTATTTAATTAAAAACTTAAAATAATCAATTAAAGTCTTGTGTTATTCAACTTTCAAAGATTCTCATAATTGACTTTACTAAATAGAGTTTGAATGGATTTGGCATTAAATGTTTTACCTATAATTTGGAACAATGAAAATCAAACATCTTACTTTGAGATTTTGAAATTCATCTTAAGTCCACGTTACATCTTTTTATTATAATCTCTTTATAGAGACTCTATCTCTCCATCCCTAGTTCTCTATGTTTTCTTTTAAACGTGTGATGCACTATTATTCATCTCAAGTTTTTAGTGCTTGTTTTAAAATTAAAAGTTCAGAATCAAATAAATAAAATTTAAAATTCATATAAAATAGTAAAAACTTGAAAAGAAAAAAAGATAGTGGATTCAAATATGTTTCGAAGACCAAATGATATCATATAAATATTTTGGAATATACTACCAACGATTTTGATAGTATAAGGCACGAACTTAATGGTTTTTCCTATTATTTAGATTATCATTGAAATTAACTTAACGGTTCATCTTTAGAATTTAAATTACTGTTGGGATCATGTGATCAACTTAACGGTTCATTCAATCATTAAGTTTTAATTGTTTTCAAATTGGCATTCATTTATCTTACGAATCTAGAGGCTCATATATACACTAAATCTGGAAATTACAATTCTTAACAACTTATTGAGTTTATGTATTACCTATTTCAGATATGGAGACGGAAAAAACGAATGAACGATCGAAAATATGTAATTATTTGATGTAAATGTAATTTATGGTTTAGTGACGCGAACTTAACGATTTTTTAAATCATTTGAATTACCATTGGAATTAACTTAATGGTTCATTTTATCGTTAAGTTTTTATTGGTTTTGGGCGTTTAAAAAATTTAGGTTAACTAGTTTTATTATTCTGTTTGGTCTTTTGTTTTAATTTATATCAAAAGCGCATATAACTTATAATTGTTTAGGTTGTTTTTCTTTTCTTTTCAATATTCTAGTTTTAATCACTAAGAAAATGAATTAATATTCAAAATAAAGAATGTTTATTCCAAATTAATTCGATAAATTACAATTATTAATAACTTATTAGGTTTAAGTATTACCTATTTGAGATACGGAGACAGAAATTAACGAATGAAGTTTGAAACTATATTATTATTTGATATAATCGTATTTTATGGTTTAGTGGCGCCAATTTAATGGTTTTTTATCGTTTAAATTACCATTGAAATCAATTTATCAGTTCATTCTATCATTTCAATTATTGTTGGGATCAACTTAAATTCGTTGTTGTTAAATATTTGATTTTAAATACTCTATTAAAATCTAGTATTATTGGTTATTGTATTTAAACTCTTTAATAATTTTTATATATTTCTTGAAATCCATTGTTATTTAATTAAAGGTTTACAATAATCAATTAAAATATTGTGTTATCAAATTTCATAGATTCTATAATTGACTTCAGTAAAAACTAAAGAGAGTTTTAATGGATTTGGCATTACTTTGAGATTTCAAAATTCATCTCAAGTCTACGTACATCTTTGAAAAACACATCGTCCATAAACCTTTTTAAGTTAACTCCAATCGTCAAGCAATAAACTTAAAAGGAAGGCAAGAAGACATGCCGTAGAACACATCGTAACACTTGAAAACGGAGGTTTTTTTTGGATTTCTGTGGACACATGGCAAATTGATGAAAATTATTTTAGCTGATGTGGCACAAAGAGGAGATCTCCTCCTTTCATATAGTACATATCTGTAAATCTCCATCTCTAGTCCTCTTTGTTTTTTTTTTTTTTAACGTGAGATGCATTATTTATATTTGATAAAAGATTTCAATGCTTGTTTTTAAATTAGAAGTCCAAAATCAAATAAATTACATATATAAATTTTAAAAATCATATAAAATAGTAGAAACTTAAAAAAAATTGGAGATTCAAATTTATTGGTCTAGAAGCTCATACATATACTCTAAATTGCAATTATTCATAACTTATTAAGTTTATGTATTACCTATTTGAGACACGAAGACGGAAAATAACAACTAAAGATCAAAAATAGTTAATTAGTTAAAGTAGTCGTATTTTTGGTTTAGTGGCGCCAACTTAACGGATTTTTTTTATCATTTAAATTACTGTTGAGATCAACTTAACGGTTAATTTTAACATTTAAACTACTGTTAGTACAAACTAAACGGTTTATTTTATCATTAAATTTTCACTCATTTTAGGCTTTTAAATTTTCAATTGTTTACTCTAAATCGGTAGGCATTTCCTCTTAGGGATCTACAAGCTCTCGATTTTTTCTTTCACCCGAGAGCTTGTATTATAAATCAAGCATACCTCATTGCTTTAATGGGGCTTGTACCAAAATAATTTTGTTTTCAAATATATAGAAACTTAAGATCTTTTTACTAAATTTTTTAACAAAAATCTAGAACTCTTTTTACAAACTATCCATAAATTTAAGATCTCTTACAAAAGAAAAAATTAACTAAATTTTATAGGGTGGCCCAATCCAGTTGCACTCCTTACACACCTCTAATGTCGGTGTGATTATAACTTATATGTAAACTTTTAGGTCTTTCCTTTTTGATTTTTTTTTTAAAAATATTTTATGGGGTTTAATTCGGGCATTGTATGGATTTATCTTATATGGATTTGTGGTTATGGATATTGGCCTCTACATTTCTAAGGGGATTGAAAACGGTTAAATAATGCAACAAAAAGGCATGAACCCATGATCATTATGGTCTTAATTATTTTGTATGGCAACTTGTAATCTGCTTGGACATGTCTAGGCAAAATCAAAATATATTTTCAACCGTTGAGCCAAATGGCTCAAATCTACTTTGTCAAGAACAAAACGGGAGGCGACACTACAAGGTATTCTCTTGACTCTTCTCCGTCACAAACTTACATTGCGCATAGAGATGATGATACGTAATCCTATCTCACCTATTCTACCAAACCACAACTCTCCAACTTGCTATCTACAACTTATGCAAGATTGTTCGCAAATAGAACTTGAAATAGCTAATTTTTTCTACTCTCTAATACGTGAGCTCTTTGAGCTTTTTTTTAATAAAGGAAAAACAGAGTCATCTCCTCTCTTTTTTTGTTTTTTTTCCTACATTGTAAGTAACCTAGATTTCTAAATCTAACATTTCAACATAAAAAATATCTAAATTCTAACCGATTTACATATACCAAAAAAATGCAAAGAAATATTACTCATATAACTAAGAGACTTTTTCATTGCCATATAATACAAATGCTCATAAGTAATCAATCAGTGGCCTATAGGTTCATCAGTACATCAGACCATAACGATAAATTCAAGGCCATCTTCAACCCCACGAAACATTACAACCAAGCCACAACCTGAAGCTCTT